>OY744518.1:140051643-140156643 GCA_963556195.1 Sepiola atlantica
TTTGATCAATCATAACTCAAAAACCAATAAACCAAGTTAGTTAAAACTTTGCACAAAATTTTTATTTGATAGGTTCTATAAGTGTGTAGAATTTAAGCATAATTAGTCAAGGCAACCCTGTATCTCATCAACTGATTTTGGCAGAGATAGAGGTTCTAGGGTCTAGTTGATGGCATTTTAATTTCAGTTTACCATATACCTTAGTTTTCCAGAAAATTCCAAAAAACCTTATGAGAATGCATTGTATTGAGGCGTAGCCTTTACAAAAGTAGTGACACACCATGAAAAATGCTAGTATACTGAAATCATATGCCCTTAATAGGGTTAAGATGAAAATTCATATACACTAAATGTACAAAAGCAAGGAAATTCCCAAATGTTTACACTTTTATTGTCATTAAGGGTATGACTACATATCAACCAAACCATTTCATTATCACATCACTACAGTATAAATCTCTATGCACGAGTGGATGAAGTGTGTGAGGTGCGCTGAAGAAAAATTCCTACCAGTAAAATACATAGCCCTGTTGTGCTCGCATACCCTTAATGACAATAAAAGTGTAAAAATTTGGGAATTTCCTTGCTTTTGTACATTTAGTGTATATGAATTTTTATCTTAACCATATTAAGGGCATATGATTTCAGTATACTGGCAGTTTTCATGGAATATATATATATATATATATATATATATATATATATATATATATATATATATATATAATCTTTCCATATATATATAATCTTTATATATATATAATCTTTTTAAAAAAGTATTTGATCGTCCGATTGCCAAATATGAAATGCAAAACAATAAATGAGAAATATTTTATGTTGCTGTGTCAAAAATTTAGACTTAACCCGTTTTAAAATTAAATGTTATCAGATCAACACTACTCAATACGTGCTTAGTAGTAATAGAAAAATATATCTTGTGCCAGTAAGCTATACAGAATCGTCCATGTTTCACAGAAGCAAACACATATACATACACCTATACATACACATATACATACACCTATACATACACCTATACATACACATATACATACACCTATACATACACCTATACATACACCTATACATACACCTATACACACATGTACAAACACCTATACATAAACCTATACATAGACTTATACATAGACCTATACATACACATATACATACACATATACGAACACCTATACATACACCTATACATACACCTATACATACACAAATACATACACCTATACATACACATATACATACACCTATACATACACATATACATACACCTATACATACACCTATACACACACATATACATACACCTATACATACACCTAAACATACACCTATACAAACATATACAAACACCTATACAAACACCTATACATACACCTATACATACACCTATACATCCACCTATACACACATCTATACAAACACCTATACATACACCTATACATACACCTATACATACATCTATACACACATATACAAACACCTATACAAACACCTATACATAAACCTATACATACACCTATACATACACATATACATACACATATAAATACACATATACATACACCTATACATACCCATATACATACACCTATACATACACCTATACACACATATACAAACACCTATACATAAACCTATACATACACCTATACATACACATATACATACACATATACATACACCTATACATACACCTATACATACACATATACATACACCTATACATACACCTATACATACACTAATACATACACATGTACAAACACATATACATACACCTATACATACACCTATACATACACCTATACACACACATATACAAACACATATACAGACACCTATACATAAACCTTTAAATACACCTATACATACACATATACATACACAAATACATACACATATACATACACCTATACATACACTTATACATACACATATACATACACCTATGCAAACACCTATACATACACCCATACATACACCTATACATAGCCCGAGTAAACTAGCACAAACTACACGTGTTTAACGGTAAACGTTTTCAATACTTGACTGGTAGACGGTGGGCCAGTAATCATCTTGCACAGGGCACTGTAAAAGCACATAACCGAACTTTACGACCCTTGCACGAAAAATAAAATACTTGTAAATGAACTATTATGCAAATATTATCACATATTGAGATTTAATTCTGGTTGTCTTTGAACGTATTAGTGTTGTTGTTGTTTGTGTTTGTGTTTGTGTTTGTGTTTGTGTTTGTGTTTGTGTTTGTGTTGTTGTTGTTGTTTGAACTCAGAATTTTCTGGTCTGCTTGAAGTCCTCCTCGTTGGTTGCAGCTAATCGTAAACCTGAGAGATGACGGTGGCTAAATGGGTAACCACACGGACTAACCACCCGGATGTGCCAAGTTCGAATCCAGTCGGTTCCGTAGTACCACTTTAACTTAGGAACGTTGACAACCTTCACGTGGCCCTTCCTGCAAGGATGCAAACAACAGAATAAATTGCTACGATGATAATTGATATGAATTTACTTTTTATTGTAAACATGCAGGATTGTCTAATATAGTATTAAAATAGTTGTATATGAACCATTTCTTATGCAGACAATTAAAGAGTATTTCGACTTTTTTGTTTAATAGGTTACCAGTATGTTTAATTTAATTATAGTTAATGAATTTTTCAACCTGCAGAATCTATCTAAAGGCTTATGTGTTTTTGTTTTAAGACCCATTAAATGTTACACGGAATAGTTTTATTTTTAAGATCCCATCTAAGCCTAGACAAAGAAGTAAAATGTTTGTTTATATTTCGAAATCCTTGGCGTTATGAGGTTTTACGTCGCTCTGAGGTAGTAGTTTATTGAATTTTTACTTGGCGTTAGCCACACGGAGGGAAGATGGAACAGTAATAAGACGAATGGCTTATAAGAAGAAAAAAACCCCAAATCGGGTCTCGGTCAGGTACCTCGTATGGAACCAACAATATAGTAAAAAGTTATTTCAAATGTAACTGAATATTTTAGCATGTATTTTGTGTGATTAAATTATATATGAAAAAATCCAACAGAATGCTCAATTATTTAATAATAAGAGCATATTATTTATTTATTACTGGTGTGCTAGAAGATCAGGTCTAATCAACATGACACCATCGGTTTTCAAGCCTGGAATCGGCCCAGATTCAGAAAATAATCCACATAAGAGTTAAGTAATTCAAAATGCAATAAAGTTCTCTCAGTATGAGAATGCTGATAAAATGACTATAAGTCAATAAGTAAAGTAAGTTTAAGTCCGATCAATATAGGGAACAGAGGGGTTAAGTTCTTGATAACAGGTTCGTCGCTACACAATCTTCTTCCGAGATCACAAGTCAGGGTATCAGGTTAATAACTGCAGGCAGTAGGAAACGAGTTGGAGTATGATGCGTTCACTCAAGTTTGTTGGACAAAAATGACACTAGCATTTTTATCAATGGGATGAGTTGGTGTGTTCTGAAATAACTTTGATAATTCAAATTGAACTTTTTCTCATTCACAATGGAAAAGAGTCAAAATATTTAAATTGTTCATAGCTGCATTTTCGTTAATTTGAAAATCTGTTTTCTTCAAAGCGCTTTTTGCCCAATCTCTTCGGTAAGACGATGAAGGCTTTTTCCTTTTTTTCTCCTCGTCTTCATCTTATTCTTCTTTTTCCTTTTCTTCTTCTTCGTAGTTATTAACTAAGATTTGGTATAACGATAATATATATATATATATATATATATATATATATATATATATATATATATATATATATATATAATTTCATGTATCCACATAAAATGTTATAAGGAAATATAATATATTGTGTCGATTTTCAGTATTTACTTCAACAGTGCTCGATATGTGAGTAGAGCTAGATAGTAAGTTATAAAAATATATTTATGGCAATAAGGCTACACGGAGGGTTCCGCGTTTCATCCCTGTATGAGGATCGTAAGACTAATGAGATATTTGAAATTCTAATCTTTAAAGACCCCCAAAACTTATTAAACTTTAGAAGTCAAATAGCAAAAAAAATGTATACACAGAATAAACTTTACTTTAGAATAACAATACATAGAAAAAATGAAATGAAATAAATAATTAAATAAAAAACTAAACTAAATAAACACCTAAAACAGAAAAAAAAAACTACTCCAAGCACGCACGGTGTTTAAATAAGGTCACCTATGAATTGGGCACAATCACAAAAAGGGTGCGTCACCCATATATTTAAAACAGAACAAAAAAAGAGGAAATAAAAGTCAGCCAACCCTTTGTTTGAGAGAAACCCTGCCATTGGCTAACAAAACATTAAACCGGACGAGGGGATAACAATGAATTTGATTGGTAAGCTAGCTAGAAAAACACCACGTGTATATATAAAATCACCCGGTAACACGAATTCCATGCATTTTAGCCTGACGAATATATATATATATATTAGGGGAGGTCGATTTTGAAACTGTAAATTATCGCACTCGAAGAAAGTTGCCAAATAATGTCAAAAGTTACCACAAGAAATATTTTTCTTCAAAATTTTGTATTTATTTGAGCATTGCAACTTTAAGATCAAATAAATCGAGATTTTTTCTCACTGCCGAGATTTCACCGGCAGATGTGTCGCCTTAAATTAAACCCGGGTTTTAACAAAAAAAAGTAATACATTACTTAATAATAAATATTTTAAAGTTTATTATTATTTTTCTTAAGAAATTAAATGTACATATTCAAATTAAAAAGGAATAAAACACTATGATATTTAATGTTATATATAAATAATTATTTGTTTACATAGGCGTTTTATTTATTGGATATTTTTTATGGTATTCACCGGTTGAAAATTCATCGGGCGAATTTGACTTCCCGTGTTGATTGTCTGTTTAATTATCACACATATATATTGAATTGTCGAGCGCTGGCTTATCTAATCCCACTTTCCCGACCTTTTGTCACACCTTACCTTGTGGGAGTTAGATAAATAAAAACTAGTTCAGCCAGGGGGTTTTACCCCACCAAATAAACCGGTATCGCCCGGGCCTTTGGGTCTGGATTTACGCCCGTCTATTGGGGCTTGTCCGTCCTGTGCAGTTCTAGGAGGTGCATCCTCCCAGGCTTTGCCTTCCCTCTTTGGGGAGGAGTAAGTTTATTGCTTACTGTCTGAGGCGGCCCTACCGGGGAATGCCGACGAAGCTGCCCAGGCAATTTTTAAATGGCCAGAGTGCTCACCTCTCGAGCACTGGCTTTCTCATCCCACTTTCCTGACCTTTTGTCAATCTTACCTTGTTGGGGGTAGATAAATAAAATCTAGTTCAGCCAGGGGTTTTTACCCCACCAAATAAACCGGTATCGTCCGGGCCTTTGGGTCTGGATTTACGCCCGTCTATTGGGGCTTGTCCGTCCTGTGCAATTCTAGGAGGTGCATCCTCCCAGGCTTTGCCTTTCCTCTTTGGGGAGGAGTAAGTTTATTGCTAACTGTCTGAGGCGCCCCTACAGGGGAATGCCGACGGGGCTGCCCAGTCAATTTTTTAATGGCCAGAGTGCTCACCTCTATAGCGCAGGGTTATCTAATCCCACTTTCCTGACCTTGTGTCACATCTTACCTTGTTGGAGGTAGATAAATAAAACTATTTCAGCCAGGAGTTTTTACCCCACCTAAAATATATGTATTGGAGTTGATGGGAGAATGGATAAGGACACATTGATGTATAAGGAAATTGTGGATGAAAATAGACAGAGAATTATGAAAAAAACTAAGGGACCAGAACACCATTTAACTTTTACAAAAGAAACACCATGTGAAAGTAAATATCTGACACATAGAGTTCTTCCGAATAGTGGTGCAACAGGTGCTGTTCATGCAGATCAAGTGGTGGGTGTTTTGCATGAATTCCACAGTGAGAACAGTATCAAGGCTATACTTGTTGACAACACTAATACCAACACAAGTTGCGATGGTGGAATGGTTGCAATTTTAGAAAAAAAACTTTTTAAAACTCTTCACACAATTGGTTGCTCTTTGCATCATAATGAACTACCTTTCAGAGCCCTTTTTAAAAACATAGATGGTTGCGCAAAGGGCCCTACAACATTCAGTAGCCCTCTGGGGAAATTATGCTCAAATGATTGATATGATTTACCCCAAATATCATTTTCCAAAATTGATGAAATACATGATCTTAGTTCTGACCAAAGACTCCTTTATGAATACACAGTAGGTATTTCTCGAGGTAAGGTTGACTCTAGATATGCCTCCTGGAAAATTGGTCCTTTAAACCAAGCAAGATGGTTAACTTTGGCCATCAGGCTTATGTGTTTATGGACTCGTGGTGCATACCCACAAAGGCACACAACAAAACTACACTATGTAGTAAATTTTATTGTAAATGTGTATGCCACTTTTTGGTTTGAAATTAAAAGAAATAGTAAATTCCACAATCAGTAAGTGCACATTTTTAATATGACCCAGAGGATTAAGGAGAAGCCTCAGGAAATCCAAGATATCACATTTAGAAATATACAAGGTAATACATTTTGTTTACTGCCTGAAAACTTTCTATATTCCATGGTTAAATCTGAGGAGATTGAAGTAAGAGAAGAAGCTTTAAAAAGAATTTTGGCCATTAGGTAAGTAATATTTATTCATATATCTCTGACTCAATTATTTATTCCAATTTATAGAATGATTTTTAAAGATTTTATCTAATTTCACCATAATTATTAAAGCAGTACAGATTGGAATTTTTTAATAATTCAATTAATTAATTTGTTCTTTCAGGAGTGAGGAGTCAACCAGAAAAAGATTAAAAAGAATACTACCTATTAATTTTAATGCCACACATTGGACACAATTAATAGATTTAAAATTATGCGGCATTTTTGAACCACCAATGACGGAAGATTTTACTGAATCTGAACTTCGAGAATCGTTGATGAATGGAACCAAGCTTGACTTGCCAGATTTGCCCTCACATTCTCAGGGTGTGGAACGGGCAGTTAAGTTAATAACAGAAGCTTCACAAACTGTATATGGTTTTGAAGCAAGGCATCAACACATTACAGCCAAAGTTTTGAGTCAGAAATTGAGACCAGCATTTTTGTCTAAGGGGTCTTATATGGAGCAATTTGACTCTCAATATTAAGCTTCATTAAAATAGTGTTAGGTTTTTCCTTATTTCTTTGCTTGTTATATTTTCACTAATAACAGAAAAAATCATTTTTTTAGGTATTCAAATATTACTGTTTAATTCATAACGTTAAAAGGTAGTTTACAAAAGCAGATACTGAAAATGAGGGGGGGGGGCAAATTTTCAATTTGAAGATTTCTTTAATTCATATCATTTTTATAAAATAAAAGGACATTCCCTGCTTTTAAATGCTAAAATTATTTGGTTTTCACACCAATATTCAAGCAAATCTTGCAAAAACGAGGAATTTTCAGTATATTCTTGTCTACGATCTTTGATACCAAACGCTCAAAAAACCGCTGAAGTTTTTGATCTAATTTTTTGCATGAGTATTTAATAGGTCTATATACAACTTTCGGAACGTGCCTTTTTTTAATATTTAAAAAAAAGTGTAAAATCGACCTACCCTAATATATATATATATATATATATATATATATATATATATATATATATATATATATATATATATATAGTGTCTTCTCAGGCTACTATTGGCTACTTTATTACATCCCTAACCCTACAATTCTCAGTGTACTTTGCGGTCTTATGCAGAATCATCTCTTCATTCGTTTGACATTCATGTTGATTTCTGCTGTTCTGAAAAGAATGGCGACACAAAAAATATAATGATATACATTTATTGTCGGTGACGGTGAGGGAGTGTGGGTTGTTGATGAAGGATGTCGCATCCACATTAATTTGACGCGTTGGTTTATTGGGTCCAAATCGCCGATCGTTAATTTCTGGTTGATATAATATAACAATTTGTGACAACCCGGCCTCCACCTGCAAACGCCCCTTGTGAGACTTCGCTGTCAACGTAGCTACGCCTCCCCGGCATTTATACTGGCGACGAGCTATTTCTCACTGCCGCTAACAATAAACAATAATTTTATTTCTGAAAATCCACAATGTTTTTTTTTTCCCGTGTCCGTGTTAAGTGTTAAATGACCTGGATAATTAACATTTGTTGCCTTTTTACCTGCGTCCTGATACCATTGATAGTTGTGCTGTTTGATGCCGTATACTCAGTAGTGGCCACCTATAAGCACAACATTTGTCATTTTTAATTTAGATGCGGCACCAAACATTTTATCTTCTTTTAGTATCATGAAGTGTCGAAATATGTAAAACTTATTTTAATAATTAAGGAAAATGAAGAAAAAACAAGTTAGTATGATCCATTTTAACGCTTTCTAAAGCAAGGACTGCTCGTTGTTTCTCGGTTCGTTTAGGACCCAAAACAAGCAGCCTGATCTCTAAGTGGGAGTGGTATATAAGTGGGAGAAAATAAGGAAATAAACGAAAGTTGTAGGTGAGTGGTTTCCTTCCAAGATGGATTTAATTTGGGATGGGTGGAGTGCCAAGGTCAAGATAAGTGTAGGGAGTGGGCATCATGGGGGAGCTCAATCACGAGACAAACTAAAGCTAACCTGAAGGGCTGGGGTCTGACAGGACCAAGTAGCGTGTATGTCATGCTTTTATAAGGAATATGTACTAATATTTGACTGCGCTTTGACCCCCAATCCGAAGGTCTATCCCCGTATTCAAAAACCTATTCGGGTTTTCTCATGTCGACACACTGCAAACCTGTCGTCTGTCGCACACGCAATGAGTGGACAGATAAATCAACATTTCAATTCTGAAAATTCACTCGAAACATATAAAAGTATTCGGGTCAGATATCAACACCTATGAATAATATGCGATACGACAGCCGCAAACAAAACTTTCGATTATGCAATCAATTCTATAGAAATAGCTTTTTGCTCAGTCATCGGTAATTTGACTCGATGTTTCAGTCTGCTTTATTTGAATGTTCGGAAAATAATGGCCGATTTTACGACCCACTTAAAAAGTTGACTTACGTTGATAGTTTTGCAGTGATTTATACAAAAATTTCACACGCTTAATAAGTGATGTGCACTCTGTAATGAATCTATATAAGAAAAGTGAACGTACGTGTGTCCGGCGCGATTCAATAACTACGTTTGCAAATCTAATCTTTATGAGCAAAGAAGTGGAGGCTTAATCTTTATAATAACTGATAATAATAAGAAAGAAAGGAAAGAATAATCACGTATGCAAATTTAATTATCATGAGCAAAGAAGAGGAGGCTTAATCTTAATCTTTATAATAACTGATAATAATTAAAAAAAAGGAAAGAATAATCACGTATGGAAATTTAATTATTATGAGCAAAGAAGAGGAGGCTTAATCTTAATCTTGATAATAACTGATAATAATAAAGAAAGGAAAGAATAATCACGTATGCAAATTTAATTATTATTAGCAAAGAGGATGAGTCTTAATCTTAATCTTAATAATAACTGATAATAATAAAGAAAGGTAAGAATAATCACGTATGCACATTTAGATTTCATGGGCAAAGAAGAGGAGGCTTAATATCAATAATAGTTGATAATAATAAAAAAGAAAGGAGAGAATTTCTTTCACTTTTAATATAGATACTAACATATTCACTTATTATTATTAATATTAATATTAATATTAATATTAATATTATTATTATTATTATTATTATTATTATTATTATTATTATTATTATTATTATTATTATTATTATCATTATTAAAACAGAAGGACGGTAAAGAGAGGGAGTTTTGTCTTTTCATCGACTAGTTTAGTCTTCTTTTTTTGTCGGGAGAAAGAGGGAGGGGAGTTGTCTTCTTTTTCTCATCGATTTGTTTCGTTTCAATGATTTCAAGTAGTGAATAGGAATTCAATTGCGAAATGATAGCGAGCTAGAGGAACCTGCTCGTTCACAATATAATCTTTCTGAATACAATTTTGAACTATACATATATGAAGGGTCACGGGTCGTCTAGATGAAAGATTGCCAACCGGTATCCACATAGTCGATAGAATATTTAAGGATAGGAGACAACGAAAGGAAATTACACTTTAGGCTTCAATGTTAAGTAGTAAGGGATCTATATAGATATATGTTAAATAGAAATAATAATAATAATAATAATAATAATAATAATAATAATAATAATAATAATAATAATAATAATAATAATAACAACAACAACAACAACAATAATAATAATAATAATAATAATAATAATAATAATAATAATAATAATAATAATAATAATAATAATAATATGTATAAAAATTATATTTTAAATTCTAATATATAAAGTAGAGACGTTTTTCCCCCTGTACCTTCTCGGAGAATAGGAAAATAACCACATGCATCACAGGCTACTAAACTATTCACCACTACATTACACTTATTCACTCGAGCGTGTTTTAGTAAATTTGTTATTTTTATTCAGCTAACACTAAATATTACATTTGGCCCACCATCCACGACTCTCCAAAAAACCAACTCCATATAGGTGGCAGCAAAAACTTTTCTCCCTAACAATTATGTACTGTCACTCCACTCATCGACACCGGGAACTAATAAACACAGTTTAATTTTTGCAAAAGAGTCCGTTCTTATTTATTATTTGTCTGGTATTAATTTAATACATAATATAAAGCAATACGCTAAAGACTTAATGACCGCTCCCGTTCACTCCGATGCTTTTCCGCGAATATCAAATTACGTTATTTCTAATTCTACCTATTATTTCTATATTTATATTCATTCCGGAATTAAGCGAATGAAATTAACGAACACAATTCCTGCAACATTTAATCATTCAACATGGCGGCTACAATTTCTTGATCGAATCGACTTCCTATTTAATTCAATAAGCGTCAAGATACTCGTAGACCCCGATACATTTACATTTTCAAAATCATACACCTTTAACACGCATATTATAGAAAACTTGCCCAAATCCATTTACTTCATTAACAAATGACCTACACCGTGTCATTGTTGAACATTACATTTGGTCGGCAGAAGCTAAATCTTAACATAACACGCATGCCAATAAACAAGCTTAGCTTAATTGGCCTATTTCCACATGTATTTTTAACTCTAAACCGTGGCGCAGTCATTAAGAAGGGTGGTTGTATGATCGACAGTTTTAGCGTTCGATCCCGTTCTACTCTGCCACTTTTTTTCTTTTTTTTAATTTAAAACATTCGCCAACACGGTAGAGGGGTGGGGAGGAGAAAAAAAGAATAGGCCGTTTCTTTTTTATTCGACGTCATGCAATAGGTAGTACTTTCTCCCGTGCAACGCCGGGCGACGGGTTCCGCTAGTATATAATTATAGTCTACAAAGACTATGTGATAGAGATAAACGCTTGTTTATTTGGTTTGTATGTCTTGTAGAGCCAGGCGTACGAGCGTATGGCACGTCACCATCGCTATGTACGAGCTGATGTAAGAAAATATTTAGTATCTGTTTTCATGCTCTGCGTGTGATTCATAACATTTTTATCCGTTATAAACGCATTGTTATGTTCATCAAAACATTTAATCCTTTTTTATCCGTAATATTTGATTCAAAATAATGATATTAGGGGTGGGACGTAATGGGTGAAAATTTCAAATTCATGCGAGTAGTATTTTTTGTGTTCATTTATACATAAATAACACTAAAGAATCAAACATTTTGAAAATTTTGCAAAATTCAGAAGGTGCAGGCCAAAAATAGCCGTTAGGACTCCACGGGACTCAAAATCCATCATTTTTCGGTGAAAAAGTGGTTTCATGCGATATTGCAGGTCCTAAAACATCCTCAAAAGCTATGAATGGCTATAGATGGTTAAATCTGATATAGTACTTTAATTTATGACCATTTTCAGGCTGTGAAAGGGTTTTCATGAATGTAGAATAGCCAAAAACTAGTGGCCTGCACCTTCTGAAATTTGCAAAATTTTCAAAATGTTTGATTCTTTAGTGTTATTTATGTATAAATGAACACAAAAAATACTACTCGCATGAATTTGAAATGTTCACCGATTACGTCCAACCCCTAATGATATATGCATATCCGAGTTCCACAGATGATAACATTGGATGTCCACAAGGAAACTGGAAAACAATGCTGAGATAAGCGAGAATGCCCCCCCCCCTCATGAAGACGATCGTGGACGAAATGCCTCAGTCACGGAGGACCGTTGGGTTGACCGTGAAAATACGAGGTATGATTTAATTGTACTGTTACGATTTGCTGATTTGCATTTGATAACAAACTTATATTTTTATTTGATCGTGACATACGAAACATTAGACCTTCCCTTGGACTAAGGGTGTTTAATGCAACAATAATAAGCGACTTGTAACATTGTCTTAGTGTGAACAACTGAACAGAAAACATCTGTTCGCCTCTCTCCTTGACACGTTGTTGTTGGCTTTTTGGATAGCGACGTCTTCGTTATTTTTCTCTTACTTTACTAGTAGCTGCATTAATGGAACGACTTTAAAAGAACAACAAATAACTCCATTATCTTCTTCTATGGTTTAGTTTACTTTTTTTCAGCAATGCACATCTAGCTTAACTGCAATTTCCGTAGAGGTGGTGGACGTCGAAAAATACATCTAGTCACTTGGACGGCGTACACCCAAAGCGGCGGAATGAATCTCGCTTCTCTGCAACGTACTTCCTCCTATTACATCTAAGCCCGTCACTTAGTTCGAATTCTAAACGTTTAACTTCTAAATGGAATTTTCTACTCTTAGCTTAATTATAACCCGACTTGAAAAATACCGTCCGAAAAATTATTTTCGCCTACCCGCATATAATCTTGCTACACACAAATGAATCTCGCTTCTCTGCAACGTACTTCCTCCTATTACATCTAATACCGCCACGTAGTTCGAATTCTAAACGTTTAACTTCTAAATGGAATTTTCTACACTTAGCTTAATTATAACCTGACTTGAAAAATACTGTCCGAAAAATTATTTTCGCCTACCCGCATATAATCTTGCTACACACAAATGAATCTCGCTTCTCTGCAACGTACTTCCTCCTATTACATCTAATCCCGCCACGTAGTTCGAATTCTAAACGTTTAACTTCTAAATGGAATTTTCCACTCTAAGCTTTATTCTAACCCGACGTGAAAAATACCGTTCGAAAAGTTATTTTCGGCCACACACAAAAAAATGTATATTGACAAAAACTTTCTTATTAACATCAGAAACCAAAAATTAAAGAAACAAGACGATAATACACGTTATATTTATTATAAATGCATACAATTTGGTACAAGGCCATTAAATCTGAAGTATTGAAGGTCTTGAATAGTTTCATCTCTGAGAGAAATAGAGGTAGTACGTTAACGTCTGTATCCTGTGGGCATGATAAGCTTCAAACGTTGTCCTCTTTAAGGATAACAGCGTTGATCATTTGTTGTATGCACTGCTTTTCACAATGCGTTAACGTCTGCATCCTGTGATCGCGATAATCGTCTAATACTGTTCCGTCTGAGGGGAATAAAATTAATCATTTCCTATATCATATATTCATTTCCGAAGACGTTGAAGTCTGTATCCTGTGGTTGTGATTATCTTCAAACGCTGCTCCTTATTAGGGGAATAGAGTTAATCGTTTATTGTGTCGTCTTTATTTCACAATACGTTAAAGTCTTTAACTTGTCCTCGTGACAAAATTCAAATTCTTGCTCCCTCAGGGTGTAATAGAGTCCATCGCGTATCCTTTATATTTTTGCAATATTTTAAGGTCTGTATCCTGTGGTCGCGTTAAGTTTCAAAAGATGCACCCTCTGAACGAATAGAGTCAGTCATTTGTTATGTTATTTACATTTTACAATACGTTAAGGTTTGTATCCTGTGGTCGCGAGTACAAGAATATCCGAAAACAGACTCGTCGGCATTCCCCGGTAATGGCGCCTCAGGCGATTGGCAATAGACCAACCCCTTTCCCGAAAGAGGATATAATGTATGGGAGAACACTTTGCTGGTAGTCTCATCAGTAAGAGGTGTTGTTCTGAATGAACTTCACACACACTGGATCTTAACCTTCCAGATTTGTATCTGTGACGTCATCTCTGATGTCTATCAAAACAACCCCCAAACAATTCCTGCTCTAAAGAGGGGCACCACAGCTCATATCTGATCAGTGTGAAGAGAGGAATGTGTCATAGCTAGTGACAATTTCGCATGTCGTATTTAGATGGGATTATTATCGAATAAACAAAGACTGTTGTACATTTATGACTGGAACTTGGTGGACAAGTCAGGCATAGAATGAAGTTTATTTGTACCAAATATGGTTGGATTGCAGAAAGGATTGTGAATTTTATTAACGATTCCGTGGGTCGCATTTTTGGGTGTAGGTCACATTTCTTTTATCAGGTTGGATAGAAAGTAATGTCGTTTTTGTCCAACACATTTATTTCATCTGAAACATTCACATTTGGGCATTTTTAATCTTTAGAATAATTTCCCTCATTTTCTATGATTTCTGTCCAACGATCAACTAGCTTCTTGATGCCTTCTTCAAAACATTTCTCTGATTTTTGAGAGAAAAAAACAAACAAATTTAGGTCATTTTTGAGTTGGTCGTCATTTTCATAAATGTTATTGTTTAAGTGATGCTGCAACGACCGGAAAAGATGCTAGTCGGATGGAGCAATGTCATGTGAATAAGGCGGATGAGGCAAAACCTCCCTATTGAAACCCATGACCTTTTCTTGGAGTAGTTTTGCTGTGTAAGGTTTCGCATTATCACGCTGAAGCTCTACACCCTTCCTATTGAGTAATGCTGGTTGTTTTATTTTGATAGAGCAATTCTTAGATCATCCAGCTGCAAACAATATTTTACTGCTGTGATTGTTTGATTAGGCTCTAGTAACTCAATGAATCAGTTCTCTCATGTCCCACCATAAAGAGAGCATAACCTTCTTTGGGTGTATTCCTTGTTTTGGAACAGGCTGTGGACTTTGGTTTCGGTCTAACCATTATCTTTTGCGTTGGGTATTCTTGTAAATAACTATTTTTTCATCTCCAGTCACAATTCTTTGCAAAAATGGTTCTCGATGATTCCTGGAAAGCAAAGATGTGCAAACAGTCAATCTTTGATTTCGTTGAGCGTCGGTCAAATCGTGGGGAACGCAGAGTCCAAGTTTTGAAACATTTCCAAACTCGTGAAGGCATGACTAATAGTTGTATTGAATTGTTGAGCTAATTCTCTGCTGGTTAACTTACTCATACGTAAGACCGTATTTTAATGTCATTGAGAAACAGCAGAAGCACCTTTGTTTTGTCTGTCGCACTTTTTATCATTTCTTTTTCTTCAGTCACGTTTAAGTTTATTTGTACCAAATATGGTTGCGTTGCAGAAAGGATTGTGAATGGTATCAGCGATTGCATGCGTGGCATTTTTTCTGTGTGTGTGTGTGGGGGGGGGGGGGGTCATCCTGTAAAAAATCATACCTTTGTTTGTCGGCATCCCCAAACAGTCTAAATTGTATAAAAAAATAGGTTTAAAAATAATTTTTTTCAAGTTAATCTATTTAATAACGTCGCTTTATTTACTTGTGTGGGTTTCTATTCTCATACGATTTGATTTAGAGCCGTTTCTTCTTCTTCTTCTTCTTCTTCTTCTTCTTCTTCTTCTTCTTCTTCTTCTTCTTTTCGATGCGTGACTATGCTGCGCCTGTTCGCCCGTGCATGTCGTTTTCTGGCCCAACCTTCGCCCGGGCCCAGTAAAAGCTCTGACTCATGAAACATCCGTTTGTGACGTGACGAAAACAAACGAACATGAAGCGCAAAGTGTTCCGAACAATACGGACCTTATTTCAATCAAAACACGCGTTGACGTTTCGCTAAAAGGATTACTTTCATGGGCGCAATTAGTGGCATTCTTGCAAAAAAATCGGTCGTTATTTTTCTCTTAGCTTTTAATGACGAAGAGTGAAACGTGAATTGCAGTCAGCGTTTATTCATAAACTCACCCAGTTTAGTTCTATTTTAAAACCAAAATGAAATACGATATGCAATAGCAAAAGTTCACTTCAATAACTTGAAATTATTACAACACTAAAAAAAATACTCGTCCCAGCACGAGTAAAATTAATTCCCCGGAAAGAATGATTCTGTCCCCTTACTAAAATTAAAATCAAGATATAATGATACTAAACCTTATTCTAGAATCCTTATTCTAATCTTTATCAAAATCTATACATTAATTTAAATTTGAGAAAATCTTTAAAATTAACGAGTCTTAAGGAGAATTTGAAATCCCAAGAATCTTGCTTAATTGATGGCTAATGACTATGGATCAATTTTAATGCAAATCTGAAATATTTTAATTTTCAAATAGGCGGTTATGGCCATATTATACCCCTTAAATCCATTTAAAATACCCCAAAGAAACTCAAATTTGGGGAACGTTTACTAATTGATGTATAATGTCTATTGTTAAAATTTCACAAAAAATCGGATGTATTTAAATTGTCACGTGGTGTCCGCCTACTTTTAATCTCTTTTGCACAAAACTAAATTAAACTAAATATAGCCCACGTTTTTTTAATGGAAATCGCTCCAGACAAGGCATGAAGCTACTTGATGTAAGGAGCTAACAAAAACAGATATGACAGGAGATGCCTATTAACCGTAGTCTTGAAAAGACCAAGGTTATCAACAGGAGGGAAACAGTCAGCAGGAAGAGAGTTCCACAAGCCTGCAGTTTTTGGAAAGAAGCTACTGGAATAGGAAGCTGTATTACAACGCAGTATAAACACAGCAAATTTATCAAGACCACTAGACCAATGAGTCAAACGAGGAGGAACAAAAGAAGCGAGGAATAGATCACATAATTCTGAAGAACACATACCCTAATAGTATTTATAGAAAAGACTGAGACTAGCAACATCACATCTGTGAGAGAGGGTGTGTAAAGAAGAAGAAAGTGTGTGGCTAATCAAATTACAGATACATTCCTGCACCTTATGAAGAACCGTTAAATGGGACAGAGATTCACCAGCCCAAATATGACAACAGTACTCCATACATGGTTTGATTGTAGATTTGTAGATATAGAGAATAGCCTCAGATGTAGGAAAGTGTTTGGAGCGATAAAGAGAAACTTTACGAGAAGCAGAAAAAGAAATGGATCTAATGTATGAACTGCAAGAATAATTCGACGAGAGAGAAAGAAAGACCAAGATGTTTCAGAGTCGATTTCTCCTCAAAAATAATCATATCTCTCTCTCTCTCTCTCTCTCTATATATATATATATATATATATATATATATATATATATATATATGAGAAAGGAAGTAATCCGACGTAATAGGAAATGAAAAAGGAAAAACCAAGAGATATTGTTTATATATTCATCAACGTTTGAAAGACTTCCTGTAAGATTCTTACTCTCTGCCACTGACTTGATCCAACCTTGGTCCAACGCTCTCAGCAGCCACGGCTACTACTTTTTCTCATCAACCCATTATGCCAACCCAATATTTCGATGTACTTGCATGACATTTTTCTTAAAATCATCATCCTGAGGAAGTCTTACAAATTAAGACGAAACTTTGATCTCTTGGTTTTTCCTTTTTCATTTCTCATATATATATATATATATATATATATATATATATATATATATATATATATATATATATATATATGTTTGAACAGATTATATATATATATAGTCTTTGGAGTTTTTCAACCATTAAAACTATATTGAAAAAACAACAACAAAAAACACGCTTTTAGTCCCAAGTCCTTCGGTGGAAAATCACTTTTCTTGTAAATCAATTTACTTTTTACAGTCACTTTATTAGTTTGCTTTCAAGAATTTACGCTAGTCTTAACATTATCTAAGCGATCATCAGTTGTTTACCATGAAAAACTGTTCCGAGAATGTAAAAACAAAACAGTATTTTATCTCATGGCTTTCCAGCAGAGTTGATCAGACCCCACTTCCCTTAAAAACAAGAACAAAGATGTTCCGTATATTATTAGATCTAAGTTTTGTTCCAGATTGATGTTTTGCTAACTTATTTTGTTATTAAAATCTCTCCCCCTCTCTCTCTCTTTCTCTCTCTCTCTCATATATATATATATATATATATATATATATATATATATATATATATATATATATAAAGTGAAAGAATAAAATAAGATGCGAATCAAATTTTATTACAGTTCAATGTTCAGGCAAAGTTCTGAACATTGAACTGTAATAAAATTTGATTCGCATCTTATTTTATTCTTTCACTTTATCTATTGCTATTAATGCTCTATCCAGTATATTGAGCTTTATTTTCATCCGGATGTTCATCACTAATTAAAGATATTAGTTGCCTCTTATATCTTTTGTTGTATTAACCTTACACACACACACACACACACACACACACACATATATATATATATATATATATATATATTATTAAAAATAACCGACAATTTTTGTCTGGCTATTTTAGTGTTGATCCCTTCAATTGTCCGGATTAAAATCTTAATCTCGGAAGGAAATTGGCTGATGAAACTGCCATAGTGTAAATGTTGGTCCAGAGTACTTTCTGACCCGTCTGGGTCCATCGTCAGTGGAATAATGACAAACAGGTAAAGACCTGGAGTGAGATTTATAATTAATTATGGCGGGAAAATTTAACTATGTTTGTTAGGTATTATAAGCATTTAAGTATATTAGTGCTAGTGTTAAAATTAATCTTGTTAATAGCAGGTTTTTTAGTTTTAATGAGTAAAGCTTCTAGTATGTGGAGTTTTTGAGCATACTAGAAGCTTTACTCATTAAAACTAAAAAACCTGCTATTAACAAGATTAATTTTAACACTAGCACTAATATACTTAAATGCTTATAATACCTAACAAACATAGTTAAATTTTCCCGCCATAATTAATTATAAATCTCACTCCAGGTCTTTACCTGTTTGTCATTATTCCACTGACGATGGACCCAGACGGGTCAGAAAGTACTCTGGACCAACATTTACACTATGGCAGTTTCATCAGCCAATTTCCTTCCGAGATTAAGATTTTAATCCGGACAATTGAAGGGATCAACACTAAAATAGCCAGACAAAAATTGTCGGTTATTTTTAATAATACGTGTCTTAAAGAAAAAATGCTGCCTCGATACACATATATATATATATATATATATATATATATATATATATATATATATATATAATTATGTTCAATTTTTCATTTTTGGACTGTCACTCATTACCTGGATCAATCTTCAGTCAACCTCCTGGATATCTTTCCTCAATATGTTTTTAAATTGTATGACTTGGATGGATTGTATAGATTTAACATAAAAGTATGTTTTTGGGTTGATATATTTTATGTTATGTACTTTTATGTATTTTTGTATATATTTTTATATATTTTCAAAGTGTAATTTTATTACATGCAGGAATGTCACTGCGGTAATGGTTCTCTGAGGAGAAGAATTATCTTTGAAAACTCATGAGTTAAGGACGTTAAGATACTTTGCTTGAACTTTTAATTCTAATAAAATTTGATTGGCACCTTATTTTATTATTTCATTTTATATCATGATATTAATGCTCTATCCAGTATATTGAGCTTCAGTTTTTATCCGGATGTTTCACTAATTATAAGATGTTGTTGGATTACTTTATATATATATATATATATATATATATATATATATATATATATAATATTTGTGCGTACACTCTACCATAGAACATAACATAGATGCAGTGGTAGAGCGGTTTACAAATCTCTAATTACAGAAAGCTTAAGATATAAATATTCCGCAAGGCAAACATAAAACTTCCGGCTGTGCAAGTAAACTGTCTGAAATAATAGTAAATGGTAAGGTTGTTTATTTGCCGGGAAGAACGGTCAAGCGTTATTTTATTGATCAAATAAACAACTGACCGGTCGATGGCATAAGTAGTATTGTCACGAAGAGAGCGAACAGAATCGACTGGACATTAATTATTAGGATGGGATTACTTCCTGTATTTGAAGGCTGATCTTGCGATAGAAACGAATGGCGGGCTCCTCTTTGTTTTGAAATCTAAAATAAGTATCTGTGTTTCTTACTATGTTTACACTGCGACGGTTGCGATATATATATATATATATATATATATATATATATATATATATATATATATATATATTCTACCTTGTTCACGTAACCGCTTGCCACACACAGCGGCATATCAACATTAATCGTCGATAACATCAAGACGAGTTTCAACTTGACTGCGATAAATATGTCTCAAGCAAAAAGGATTAAACGAAAAAAGAGGAAAAATAATATGCTTATACTTTTGACAAGGGTGTATTCACCGAAAGTACTCAAGTTTTTAAAGTAAATAAATATGTTTTTGTTTGTTTTCACCCTAAAATTAAACTGCTGTATAGTGTAGGTGTTTTCAAGACACTTTAATCCCAGAACTTTTTACTCTTTGTGATTTTTGTTGATGATTTTGTAGTGTTGCAGAGACGATATTGACATAAAAATGTTGTTTGGCACAAGACAAATGAAACGGACCGTTAAAAATATATCTCACAGAAATTTTATATTTTTTTAAAATGTGAAAAAATAAAAATAAAAATAATAAAATAAAACCATGGTTATTGGAATATAATATAAACTGACTTATATTTTGCTCTGTTATCAAAAATTGACAAGCATTGAGCTGTATCTTCAAGGGAGACTACAAAGTAAAAGGAACTGATGGTATACGGTAATACATATATTGTCATTAATAATTATATATATATATATATATATATATATATATATATATATATATATATATATATGTAAATATTTTATAGACAATTTTAATGTGATAGATTTTTGAACATGGATATTATCGTATATGTTATTGCGGGATTTTTCAAAACGACCGTGTCAGCATCTTGACCCTACTTGTTTGAAGTAACAAAATACAACGCGAACATACATATAAATAAATACCAATCACAGAAAGGAATGGACCATAAAGAAAATAAGACTAGTAATGAAATGAGATGAAAAGACTCCCACACAAAGAGTCAGCTATAGAACATAATCCTGGAGTTATAACACCGATTTTTCAACCACTCTGTATAGATGAACTCTCGTGTTAATTTACTTTTCGATGAATCAGAACAAAACTTTCGTGAAACGTTGGGCTGTGATAGAAAAAGAGAAAACAGAGAGTCGTTGTCTTTTTTCTGGCTAGTAATTACGTCATGACCCAGGCGTCCAGACACACAGATATACGCATCTAAGAATGGCCGACCTAAATCAAAGCCAGCTGGAAGACCTTGCCGCTCACCGCTCCATCTGGCGGCAGATCTGCCAACAAGTACCTCGAGGAGGGGAGAGAATCATGAGCTGGACAAGATACGTCAGAAGAGACATAACACGTGCTATCGTGCACCTAAAAGGAGAAACCAAGGTTGCAAGTGTTTAGTTTTCAAAGCGTTTTTCATGTGTGTTAAGTATTATAGTGCCCACTAAGTCTAGTCTAGTGGCCTCCTTGGCCTTTTGGATAAGATCAGAGTGTAGTATCTGTTCCGATGGATTCTGCGCTCTGTAGACCGGTACCGTCTTGACCTTGGGGCCTTGATCCGCCAGTCTAAGGTCCACCCTCCCAGGCTTTGCCTTCTCACCCTTTGAGGAAGGGGTTAGTTAATTGCTGATCACCTGAGGCGCCCCTACCGGGGAATGCCGACAGGGCGACCTAGGCATTTTTTTAATGTCAAAAGTGCTCTTCCTCCAGGGTGCTGACTTATCAAATCCCACTTTCCGACCTTGTGTCACATCTTACAGCTGTGAGAGGTAGATAAATAAAAGAGATCACAGTGTAGTATCTGTTCCGATGGATACTACATCCGATAGCCCGGTATCGTCTTGGCCTTCGGGTCTTGATTCCGCCGGTTTGTGGGTTTGCTCTGTGCAGTTCTAGGAGGTCCATTCTCTCAGGCTTTGGCTCCCCTCTTTGGGGAGGAGTAAGTTTATTGCTTACTGTCCGAGGCGCCCCTACCGGGGAATGCCGACGAGGATGTCCAGGCATATTTTGTAGGCCAGAGTGCTCACCTTCTCGGGCGGTGGCTTTTCAAATCCCACTTTTCCGACCTTGTGTCACATCTTACCGCTGTGGTGGGGGGATAAATAACGTGGCTTCTTTACCTTTTGGCTAAGATCAGAGTGTAGTATCTGTTACGATAAATGCTACATTCTGTAGATCGGTACCGTCTTGGCTTCGAGCCTTGATTCCACCGGTCTCTGGGGTTTTTCTATGCAGTACTAGAATACCCAGTCTTGCCTTCTCACCTTTTTATCAGGGGTTAGTTTATTGTTAATCATATGAGACGCCTCTACCGAGGAATGTTGATGGGGCTGCTCAGGCATTTTTTGTAGGCCAGAGTACCCTTCTTCCTCTAGGGCGCTGGCTGTTCAATCCACCTTTCCCGACCTTGTGTCACATCTTACCGCTGTGGGAGGTTTATGAATACCAAGTCTAGTCTAGTGAGAGGGTAACATTGCACATTCACTTCGTATTGACATGGATTATTTGAACCATGGGGATTCTCATCTTGGCTGTTATTCTTACAACGTTTCGACCGATGTAACCACCGACCTTCTTTAGTTCGAACTCGGGAATCTTTATTCGAGACTCAGGAATCTGTAAGAAATTTCGAACTGAACCCTTTATTTATTATACGTGGGTAGATTGTTCTCGTTCCGTCAGCCATGGTCGGGTAGAAATCTTAGGTAATTCTTAATTATAGTTTTAGCATCGCCCGTACTGGGATTGAACCTGAAATCCACTGTCACTTAGAACTGATCAATGTTTAGCATTTCATCCGTTGGGTCACGAGTCCATATGAACAGTTCTAGTATGATGTTTGAAAGCCTTAAACCTATTCTCGTTTTAGATCGATAGTGTTACTAAACCCTAAACCTAAAGTGTTACTAACCCTAAACCTACCCCCTCTTCCTGTTTCGCTCTTAACCCAAACCCAACCCCTCTTTCAATTTCGCCCCTAACCATAACCGATCCCCCTCTTCCCGTTTCGCTCTTAACCCTAACCCTACCCCCTCTTTCAATTTCGCCCCTAACCCTAACCCTACACACTCTTCCCGTTTCGCTCTTAACCATAACCCTACCCCCTCTTTCAATTTCGCCCCTAACCGTAACCTTACCCCCTTTCCCGTTTCGCCACAGCCCTAACTAAAACCCTACCCCCTCTTCCCATTTCGCCCTAAACCCTAACCCTACCCCCTCTTCCCGTTTCGCCCAAGCCATAACCCAAAACCTACCCCCCTCTTTCCGTTTCGCCCCTAACCCTAACCCTACCTCCTCTTTCAATTTCGCCCCTAACCTTAACCTTACTCATCTTCCCGTTTCACCACAGCCCTAACCAAAACCCTACCCCCTATTTCGTTTCGCCCCTAACCCTAACCCTACCCCCTCTTTCAATTTCGCCCCTTACCTTAACCTTACTCCTCTTCCCGTTTCGCTAAAGCCCTAACCAAAACGCTACCCCCCTCTTCGCGTTTCACCCTAAACCCTAACCCTACCCCCTCTTCCCGTTTCGCCCAAGCCCTAACCCAAACACTAGCCCCCTCTTTCCGTTTCGCCCAAGCCCTAACCCAAACCCTACCCCCCCTATTTCCGTTTCGCCCCTAACCCTAACCCTAACCCCCTTTCAATTTCGCCCCTTACCTTAACCTTAGTCCTCTTCCCATTTCGCTAAAGCCCTAACCAAAACCCTACCCCCTCTTCCCGTTTCGCCCTAAACCCTAACCCTACCCCCTCTTCCCGTTTCGCCCAAGCCCTAACCCAAACCCTACCCCCTTCTTTCCGTTTCGCCCCTAACCCTAACCCTACCCCCTCTTTCAATTTCGCCCCTAACCTTAACCATACTCCTCTTCCCGTTTCGCAACAGGCCTAACCAAAACCCTACCCCCTCTTCCCGTTTCGCCCTAAACCCTAACCCTACCTCCTCTTCCCGTTTCGCCCAAGCCCTAACCCAAACCCTACCCCCTCTTTCCGTTTCGCCCCTAACCCTAACCCTACCCCCTGTTTCAATTTCGCCCCTAACCTTAACCTTACTCCTCTTCCCGTTTCGCCACAGCCCTAACCCTACCACCCCCCTCTTCCCGTTTCTCCCAAGCCCTAACCCAAACCCTACCCCCTCTTTCCGTTTCGCTCCCAACCCTAAACCTACCCCCTTTTTCAATTTAGCCCCTAACCTTAACCTTACTCCTCTTCCCGTTTCGCCACAGCCCTAACAAAAATCCTACCCTCTCTTCCCGTTTCGCCCTAACCTTAACCCTACCCCCTCTTCCCGTTTCGCTCTTAACCCTAACCCTACCCCTCTGTCAATTTCGCCCCTAACCCTTACCCTACCCCCTCTTCCGTTTCGCTTTTAACCCTAACCCTACCTCTCTTTCAATTTCGCCACTAACCCTAACCCTACCCCCTCTTCCCGTTTCGCCCCTAACCCTCCCCCCTCTCTTCCCGTTTCGCCCAAGCCCTAACCCTAACCCTACCCCCTCTTTCCGTTTCGCCCCTAACCCTAAACCTACCCCTTCTTCGCGTTTCGCCCGTAACCTTAACCCTACCCCATATTCCCGTTTAGCTCTTAACCCTAACCCTACCCCTCTTCCCGTTTCGCCAAAGCCCTAACCCTACCCCCTCTTCCCGTTTCGCCCAAGCTCTAACCCAACCCTACTCCCTTCTTTCCGTTTCGCCCCTAACCCTAAATCTACCCCCTCTTTCAATTTCGCCCCTAACCTTAACCTTACTCCTCTTCCCGTTTCGCAACAGCCCTAACCAAAACCCTACCCTCCTCTTCCCGTTTCGCCCTAAACCATAACCCTACCTCCTCTTCCCGTTTCGCCCAAGCCCTAACCCAAACCCTACTCTCCATCTTTCCGTTTCGCCCCTAACCCTAACCCTAAACCTACCCCTTCTTCTCGTTTCGCCCGTAACCTTAACCCTACCCCCTCTTCCCGTTTCGCTCTTAACCCTAAACCTACCCCCTCTTCCCGTTTCGCCCAAGCCCTAACACAAACCCTACCCCGCACCTCTTTCAGTTTCGCCCCTAACCCTCACCCTAACTCCCCCCTCTTTCCGTTTCGCCCCTTACCCTAACCCTACCCCTTCTTTCCGTTTCGCCCCTAACCCTTACCCTACCCCCTCTTTCCGTTTCGCCCCTAACCGTAACCCTACCCCCCTCTTTCCGTTTCGCCCCTAACCTTAACCCTACCCTCCTTTCCGTTTCGCCCCTAACCCTAACCCTACCCCCTTTCCGTTTCGCCCCTTACCCTAACCTTACCCCCCACTCTTTCCGTTTCGCCCCTTACCCTTACCCTACCCCCTTTCCGTTTCGCCCCTAATCCTAACCCTATCCCCCTCTTCCCGTTTCGCTCGTAACATTACCCTACCCCTCTTCCTGTTTCGCTCTTAACCCTAACCCTACCCTCTCTTCCCGTTTCGTACAAGCCCTAACACAAACCCTACCCCGCCCTCTTTCCGTTTCGCCCCAACCCTAACCCTACCCCCCTTTTTCCGTTTCGCCCCTTACCCTAACCCTACACCCCTTTCTGTTTCGCCCCTTACCCTACTCCCCCTCTTTCCGTTTCGCCCCTAACCTTAACCCTACCCCTCTCTTTCCGTTTCGCCCCTAACCTAAACCCTACCCCCTTTCCGTTTCGCCCCTAACCCTAACCCTACCCTCCTGTCCATTTCGCCCCTTACCCTAACCCTACTCCCCTTTTCCGTTTCGCCCCTAACCCTTACCCTACCCCCTCTTTCCGTTTCGCCCCTTACCCTAAACCTACCCCTCTTTCCTTTTCGCTCTGAACCCTAACCCTACCCCCTCTTTCAATTTCGCCCCTAACCCTAACCCTACACCTACCCCCTCTTCCGTTGTCGCTCTTAACCCTAACCCTACCCCCTCTTTCAATTTCGCCCAAACCCTAACCCTACCCCCTCTTACCGTTTCGCCCCTAACCCTTACCCTACCCCCTCTTTCAATTTCGCCCCCAACCTTAACCTTACCCCTCTTCCCGTTTCGCCCCAGCCTTAACCCAAACGTGACCCCCTCTTCCCGTTTCGCCCAAGCCCTAACCCAAACCCTACCCCTTCTTCCTGTTTCGCTCTTAACCCTAACCCTACCCTCTCGTTCAATTTCGCCCCTAACCCTAACCCTACCCCCTCTTTCCGTTCCCCCCTTAACCCTTATACGACCCCCTCTTCCCGTTTCGCCCCTAACCTTAACCCTACCCCCTCTTCCCGTTTCGCTCTTAACCCTAACCCTACCCCCTCTTTCAATTTCGCCCCTAACCCTTACCCTACCCCCTCTTCCCGTTTCGCCTCTAACCCTAGCCCTAACCCTACCCCCTCTTCCCGTTTCGGCCATTAGGGTTAGGGTTAAGGTTAAGGTTAGGGCTAGGGTTAGGGTTTGGGTTCGGGGTTATGGTTAAGGGTTAGGGTTAAGGGTTAAGGGTTAAGGGTTAGGGTTTAGGTTAAGGTTAGGATTAGGGTTAGGGTTAGGGGTTGGGTTAGGGTTACGGTTAGGGTTAGGGTTTAGTGTTAAGGTTAGGGTTAGGGTTAGGGTTACGGTTAGGGTTAGGGTTAGTGTTACGGTTAGGGTTAGGGTTAAGGTTAAGGTTTAGGGTTAGGGTTAGGGTTATTCCATCCACTATTTACCATTATTCACGGATCAACTCTGACCTGAAGTGGTCGCAACTGTTAGGGACCTATATAGTGGATGAAATTGAATCTGTCCTGGATATAACATGGAACTGCATCCGGTTATGGAGCTTTATTTTGGGAAGGGGGCGTACTCCTTTAGTGTCATTTTGTTGTTTGGATGGGTAATATTATTAAATACACGATTTAATTTAATCCACGTGGCTGGGAATAAATACAACCACAAACTGAAAAAATGAGACTCGTACTGGATACGAACCTGTGCCTCAAAAAGAGGGACCACCTAACGCGGGTGTCGTCTCAGACCGCATGGCTAACGAGCCGAACGATATCATCCACCCTAACCCTAAACCTAACCCTAACCCAAACATGAGTATAAAAAACACGAGTGTATAATAGTAAAAAGAAAAAATCAACACTCAATTCTATTAAAAAAATGTTCTCGAAATAGGTGAGATATTCCAACACTGCCTATGCTACAATTGAACCGTTTTCTTTTTGTTTGTTTTTTCAATTAAAAATAAGGTCTCAAACGCACCTGTTTTCGATTTTATTTATATATTTAGATGCTTATATGATTAGCGTGAGAAATATTCGTAGTCTTCCATTGTGCGACAACAAAACAAAAGGGTGTTGGCACCATTTTGTTTCCACCATTTTGTTTCCACCATTTTGTTTTTCGGCAAGGTCTACCCTCACGGTTTCTGCACGCCCGTAAGTCTCTCAGCGTCAGAGTATCGAACTTCCAGTCACTATGAAAATAAGTGTATGTGCGCACACACCCCATGCCGTTTTAGATTGGGGCGGGTGGAATCCTGCACAGACCAGAAATTTCATTAATCTCGACTAAGATTTCACGATTACGTAGAGTAGAGGCCAACGAAATTCCACTGTCATGATTAGACGTTAGACATGTTTTTTTTTTAAATATATAAGTCCAGTTTCGGACGACACAAGATCCGACTGAAAAAAAAAGAAAGAAAATAATAATAAATACATAAAAAATAATAATAAATATAATAATAACACTAATAATAATAAAAAAAATACATTAAAAACTAATAGTGTACGTATAGTGTTACTCCAGTCATCTAGGTATGTGAAACCTACTTTTAAAATCAGTTTGAGGAATCTCATTTTTGGGTGGACTCGAACATACCACAATAGCGTGTCATATGTTACGTTTTTTTTTCAGTTTTATTAGCTTCTTCTGAAAATACCGGCCGATTTTTTCAATTTACTATTAAAAAGTTAATCTCGATTATTAAGTTTTGAAACGTTTATTAAATGGAACTTTTCTCTATGTATTTATTTTAGACAATCAAACTATTTTAGTTTTTTGCTGAGTTTGTATCCTTACGTCGATTAATAACCAGTTTAAGTAGGTTACAAATACATAATACTTTAGTTTATATCGGTGGCCGTATGGATCAACGTTCGCCTTCAGTTCCAATATTTATGCCATCTTTCAGAGTTCGAATCCTACACGAGACAATCTTTGTTTTTTTTCTTCTAATGCGTTGCAGTTAGTTCTTAGTCGATATCGACCATCATCATGAACCGAAATAATGCACTTGTGTATTTGTTTAATTATTTTATTGCGAGTTAAAGTACAAACAAAAAACAAACAACTTTTTCTTTTCATTTGAACTGCAGAAGAGAAAGATTTGACGGCCACTTCAGATTTCTGATAAGATAACTCTACCACGTGGGCAGTGCCGATTCGTACCGTTTTATGAAATCGTTGTTCTCGTGTAGATAACGTTGCAACGAGATTACAAATAACTCGTGCAAAATTACATGATGGCTTTTTCTAAATGTGATTATAATCGGATAAATGTGTTAAAAAAGCAAATAATGGCGAACATTTGTATATCGTAGAATTTCTATAAAATATTTGTGAAAAATTTTGTTTTTTCTCCGTGAGTTCTGAATTATTATTGAGTTGTTTTGAATTATTATTGAGTTGTTTTGAATTATTATTGAGTTGTTTTGAATTATTATTGAGTTATTTTGAATTATTATTGAGTTGTTTTAAATTGTAATTGAGTTGTTTTAATTATTATTGAGTTGTTTTAATTATTATTGAGTTGTTTTTAATTATTATTGAGATGTTTTTAATTATTATTGATGTGTTTTTGGATTTTTATTGAGTTGTTTTGAATTATTATTGAGTTGTTTTGAATTATTATTGAGTTGTTTTGAATTATTATTGAGTTGTTTTGAATTATTACTGAGTTGTTTTTAATTATTATTGAGATGTTTTGGATTATCATTGAGTTGTTTTCAATTATTATTGAGTTGTTTTGGATTATTATTGAGGTGTTTTGAATTATTATTAAGATATTTTCGAATTATTATTGAGTTGTTTTGGATTATTATTGAGTTGTTTTGAATTATTATTCAGATGTTTTGGATTATTATTGAGTTGTTTTGAATTATTATTGAGTTGTTTTGAATTATTATTGAGTTATTTTGAATTATTATTGAGTTGTTTTAAATCGTAATTGAGTTGTTTTAATCATTATTGAGTTGTTTTGAATTATTATTGAGATGTTTTTGATTATTATTGAGGTGTTTTGAATTATTATTGAGTTATTTTGAATTATTATTGAGGTGTTTTGAATTATTATTGAGTTGTTTTTAATTATTATTGAGTTGTTTTGAATTATTATTGAGTTGTTTTGAATTATTATTGAGGTGTTTGTAATTATTATTGAGTTGTTTTGAATTATTATTGAGTTGTTTTGGATTATTATTGAGTTGTTTTGAATTATTATTAAGATATTTTGAATTATTATTGAGTTGTTTTGAATTATTATTAAGATGTTTTGGATTTTTATTGAGTTGTTTTGAATTATTATTGAGTTGTTTTGAATTATTATTGAGTTGTTTTGAATTATTATTGAGTTGTTTTGAATTATTACTGAGTTGTTTTTAATTATTATTGAGATGTTTTGGATTATCATTGAGTTGTTTTCAATTATTATTGAGTTGTTTTGGATTATTATTGAGGTGTTTTGGATTATTATTGAGTTGTTTTGAATGATTATTGAGTTGTTTTGGATTATTATTGAGTTGTTTTGAATGATTATTGAGATGTTTTGGATTATTATTGAGTTGTTTTGAATTATTATTGAGTTGTTTTGAATTATTATTGAGTTATTTTGAATTATTATTGAGTTGTTTTAAATCGTAATTGAGTTGTTTTAATCATTATTGAATTGTTTTTAATTATTATTGAGATGTTTTTGATTATTATTGGGGTGTTTTGAATTATTATTGAGTTATTTTGAATTATTATTGAGGTGTTTTGAATTATTATTGAGTTGTTTTTAATTATTATTGAGTTGTTTTGAATTATTATTGAGTTGTTTTGAATTATTATTGAGGTGTTTGTAATTATTATTGAGTTGTTTTGGATTATTATTGAGGTGTTTAGAATTATTATTAAGATATTTTGAATTATTATTAAGTTGTTTTGAATTATTATTAAGATGTTTTGGATTTTATTGAGTTGTTTTGAATTATTATTGAGTTGTTTTGAATTATTATTGAGTTGTTTTGAATTATTATTGGGTTGTTTTGAATTATTATTGAGTTGTTTTGAATTATTATTGAGTTGTTTTTAATTATTATTGAGATGTTTTGGATTATCATTGAGCTGTTTTGAATTATTATTGAGTTGTTTTGGATTATTATTGAGTTGTTTTGAATTATTATTAAGATATTTTGAATTATTATTGAGTTGTTTTGGATTATTATTGAGTTGTTTTTAATTATTATTGAGATGTTTTGGATTATTATTGAGTTGTTTTGAATTATTATTGAGTTGTTTTGGATTATTATTGAGTTGTTTTGAATTATTATTAAGATATTTTGAATTATTATTGAGTTGTTTTGAATTATTATTAAGATGTTTTGGATTTTTATTGAGTTGTTTTGAATTATTATTGAGTTGTTTTGAATTATTATTGAGTTGTTTTGAATTATTACTGAGTTGTTTTGAATTATTATTGAGATGTTTTGGATCATCATTGAGTTGTTTTCAATTATTATTGAGTTGTTTTGGATTATTATTGAGGTGTTTTGGATTATTATTGAGTTGTTTTGAATGATTATTGAGTTGTTTTGGATTATTATTGAGTTGTTTTGAATGATTATTGAAATGTTTTGGATTATTATTGAGTTGTTTTGAATTATTATTGAGTTGTTTTTAATTATTATTGAGTTATTTTGAATTATTATTGAGTTTTTTAAATCGTAATTGAGTTGTTTTAATCATTATTGAGTTGTTTTTAATTATTATTGAGATGTTTTTGATTATTATTGAGGTGTTTTGAATTATTATTGAGTTGTTTTGAATTATTATTGAGTTGTTTTGAATTATTATTGAGTTGTTTTTAATTATTATTGAGTTGTTTAAAATTATTATTGAGTTGTTTGGAATTATTACTGAGTTGTTTTGAATTATTATTGAGGTGTTTTGAATTATTATTGAGTTGTTTTTAATTATTATTGAGTTGTTTTGAATTATTATTGAGTTATTTTGACTTATTATTGAGGTGTTTTGAATTATTATTGAGTTGTTTTGAATTATTATGGAGTTGTTTTGAATTATTATTAAGTTGTTTTGAATTATTATTAAGATATTTTAATTTATAATTGAGTTGTTTTGAATTATTATTAAGATGTTTTGGATTTTTATTGAGTTGTTTTGAATTATTATTGAGTTGTTTTGAAGTATTATTGAGTTGTTTTTATTATTATTGAGTTGTTTTTTATTATAATTGAGTTGTTTTCAATTATTATTGCGTTGTTTTGAATTATTATTAAGATATTTTTAATTATTATTGATGTGTTTTTGGATTTTTATTGAGTTGTTTTGAATTATTATTGGGTTGTTTTGAATTATTATTGAGTTGTTTTGAATTATTATTGAGTTGTTTTGAATTATTACTGAGTTGTTTTTAATTATTATTGAGATGTTTTGGATTATCATTGAGTCGTTTTCAATTATTATTGAGTTGTTTTGGATTATTATTAAGATATTTTGATTTATAATTGAGTTGTTTTGAATTATTATTAAGATGTTTTGAATTATTATTAAGATATTTTTAATTATTATTGATGTGTTTTTGGATTTTTATTGAGTTGTTTTGAATTATTATTGAGTTGTTTTGAATTATTATTGAGTTGTTTTGAATTATTATTGAGTTGTTTTGAATTATTACTGAGTTGTTTTTAATTATTATTGAGATGTTTTGGATTATCATTGAGTTGTTCTCAATTATTATTGAGTTGTTTTGGATTATTATTGAGGTGTTTTGAATTATTATTAAGATATTTTCGAATTATTATTGAGTTGTTTTGGATTATTATTGAGTTGTTTTGAATTATTATTGAGATGTTTTGGATTATTATTGAGTTGTTTTGAATTATTATTGAGTTGTTTTGAATAATTATTGAGTTATTTTGAATTATTATTGAGTTGTTTTAAATCGTAATTGAGTTGTTTTAATCATTATTGAGTTGTTTTTAATTATTATTGAGATGTTTTTGATTATTATTGAGGTGTTTGGAATTATTATTGAGTTATTTTGAATTATTATTGAGGTGTTTTGAATTATTATTGAGTTGTTTTTAATTATTATTAAGTTGTTTTGAATTATTATTGAGTTGTTTTAAATTATTATTGAGTTGTTTGGAATTATTACTGAGTTGTTTTGAATTATTATTGAGGTGTTTTGAATTATTATTGAGTTGTTTTTAATTATTATTGAGTTGTTTTGAATTATTATTGAGTTATTTTGACTTATTATTGAGGTGTTTTGAATTATTATTGAGTTGTTTTGAATTATTATTGAGTTGTTTTGGATTATTATTAAGTTGTTTTGAATTATTATTAAGATATTTTGAATTATTATTGAGTTGTTTTGAATTATTATTAAGATGTTTTGGATTTTTATTGAGTTGTTTTGAATTATTATTGAGTTGTTTTGAATTATTATTGAGTTGTTTTTATTATTATTGAGTTGTTTTTTATTATAATTGAGTTGTTTTCAATTATTATTGCGTTGTTTTGAATTATTATTAAGATATTTTGAATTATTTATGAGTTGTTTTTAATTATTATTGAGTTGTTTTGGATTATTATTGATTTTTTTTTTATTATTATTAAGATATTTTGAATTATTATTGAGTTGATTTGAATTATTATTGAGTTGTTTTTTAATTATTATTAAGTTGTTTTTAATTTTTATTGAGTTGTTTTGAATTATTATTGAGTTGTTTTGGATTATTATTAAGATATTTTGAATTATTATTGATTTTTTAAAAATTATTATTGAGTTGTTTTGAATTATTATTGAGTTGTTTTGAATTATTATTAAGATATTTTGAATTATTATTGAGTTGTTTTGAATTATTATTGAGTTGTTTTTAATTATTATTGAGTTGTTTTTAATTATTGTTAAGATATTTTGAATTATTATTGAGATGTTTTGAATTATTATTGAGATGTTTTGAAATATTATTCAGTTGTTTTGAATTATTATTAAGATGTTTTAAATTATTATTGAGTTGTTTTGAATTATTATTGAGTTGCTTGGAATTATTATTGAGATGTTTTGAATTATTATTGAGTTGTTTTGAATTATTATTAGTTTTTTTGAATTATTACTGAGTTGTTTTGAATTATTATTTTTGAATTATTACTGAGTTGTTTTGAATTATTATTAAGTTGTTTTGAATTATTATTGAGTTGTTTTGAATTATTATTGAGATGTTTTGAATTATTAACCAGTTGTTGTTTATTCGATACAAAAATGGCTAAGAATAACTCCTCTATAGTTTGAGGTACACACGCAATATATCTGTGTTATAAAAGCGCATCTAATATGCAATTCAAACCACTCATTATGAACATATGACCCTTTGGAGGGGATTCTATCTACAGGATTACCCCTCCCGTCCTCACTCCCCCCCCAAATAAATGCTAGCCACACGTGAAATCGTTAATAAAATTCACAATCATTTCTGTACTCTGACCATTTTTCTTACAAATATACTTCAGTCTATATTTGCCTTGTCCGCCGAGTTTCAGTCTTAAATGTCCAACAGTCTTTTTTTATTTTGCAATGTTATGCCCCAAATGTACACTTCTGCATTTCAAACACACTTGGATACGACTCATTTTCGCGGTGATGGCGATCTTCAGTTCAAAAATATCCTGGGAATTGTTTTGAAAGACATTATTTTTTAGATAAACCACAGATAGAAATTTGGGGGTTAAGATTCGGTTAATATAAAGACCATTCCGAATCACACCTCTTCCTGATGAGATAATCATGAGGAACCCCCGTATATTATTGAACGGCGATAAAACGAAGACTGAACATCGGTGGACAAGTCAGTCATAGACTGAAGTTTATTTGTACCAAATATAGCAGCGTGGATTTTATTTGCGATTCCATAGCTGGCATCTTCCAGGGGAGGGGCGTTCTCATACCATGTAACATATTGTATTTTGGGAAATAGCATGTATATATATATATATATATATATATATATATATATATATATATATAAAGTATAAAGGTATACCCAAAAAAGAATAAAAGGGAAATACCAGCAGAGTGCTCAATTAAATTAAATTAAGAGCGTAATATTTTTATTTTTAAATACAGATTTTAATCAGACATGGACCAGTGGTTTCTGACAAGAAAAGGGTTTTAAATTCCCTATTCCGTCTTCTTCAGCATAGTCTGAAATAGTAAAAGATGGAATTTCTTCAAAAAACATTTATAACCGTTATAAAACGCTCTGGACAAAGAATTTGAAATGAGAGGCCGGCCAGACGCTAGGTCAGAAAAATAACCGTTAAGTAAGAGATTCTATATTTAGAAGTAAAGAACCAGAGAGAAAGAAAAGAAGAAAGAAAGAAAAAAGAAAGAAAGAAGGAAAGAAGGAAGGGAAAATAAATTAAAATGAAATTAAATTTATAATAATAAAAAATTTATTAATTAAGAGTAAATAAAAATTTAAATTTATATTTAGAGCATAGTACTGGTCCATGTCTGATTAAAATCTGTATTTAAAAATAAATAAAAAAATATATATATATATATATATATATAAAGCCGGCTTAAGGAACGAAAGAGAGGAATAATAAATTATTATTCATTATTTTCCCTTGCTTTGAACTACGAATGATTTTGATTTGCATCCATCTGCGAATCTAATTATTTTTAATCGACTTATCTTATACAGGGTGGGCAAAAATAAGGGTCCTATTTTTAAAAATTCATAACTTTTTTATTTATTGATTTTTTAAATTTTTTTTTTTAGAATAAGTAAAGGACCCCTTCCGAAGCATGCATGAGCCGTATTAGCCCTAAGGAACGTACCCTCATTTAGAAAACATTATTTTTGCTTAAAAAACTCAAAACAGTGTAAAAAACAATACTTTAGTTTTTGTAAGTTTTAAGAAGTGTTTTTCGGCTAAAATTTGTTTTGTTTATTTCAAAAAATCTCGGAAGGGTCAGTCTACACACACATAAAGTTTGGTGAGTTTAACTTTTATTTTGTGGAAGTTATTCAAATTCAAGTTATTCAAATTTAAAGATAGGACCCTTATTTTGGCCCACCCTGTATATACACATATATATATATATATATATATATATATATATATATATATGCAAACATTGTTTAAAATAACAGAATTGGTCTGTTTAATTATACCTTTTTTATTTGCTTTTGACACCTGAGGATGATTTGACGAAGAATCGAAAACGTTCGTGAAACCTATGGAACATTTATTAATTTTTTTGATTTTAATACAAAAAGATCATCAGAAAAATGAAAAAAATAAAAAAGGTATAATTAAACAGACGGATTCTGTTATTTTTAACAATGCTTGTATATATATATATATATATATATATATATATATATATATATATATATATATATATAGAGAGAGAGAGAGAGAGAGAGAGAGAGAGAGAGAGAGAGAGAGAGATATAGAGAGAGAGAGACAGAGAGACAGAGAGAGAGTGTGTATTTTTAAAATTTTGTGACACAAAATACTTATAGTAGCTCAATAGTTTAAAGCTACAGCTATGCTATATTTAGTATTTTTATGTAGTTCAATATCACATCATTATCACAAAGGACAGATTCAGGTCATTTTTTTTAACTTAGTGTTTTTCCAATATATATATATTTTTAAAATGACGTGAAAATGTCTGCGAAATAAAAAAAAAATAAGTTGGAAGAAAATATAGCAGGAAAAATCCCAGCCTAGTGCTCGATTAATTGAGAATTAAAGCAAATAACGCGTGTAAACGAGAGTGGCACGTGACATTTCCGAAACAGATGACAACAGAAGCTGAAGAGAGCCGGATGACTAAGTCTTTCTGTGCTTGAAACAAACGTTACGAATGTTGTACTAATTTTTCTGTACCAATATATATATATATATATATATATATATATATATATATATATATATATATATATATATATATATATATATATGTGTGTGTGTGTGTGTGTGTGTGTGTGTGTGTTTATATGTGTATATTAACTTCGAGTTTAGCAATCTACGGCATAATGTCTTATATTGTCTCAATACAGCGATATGTCTTAAGTTATTGCATGAAAGTTGTGTTGCGGACATGATGAGCCTGGATTGAGCGGTGGGGGTGACCCTGACTTTGGACCGTCTCTGCCCGGCGTGCAGTATGAAAATTAAGGATACGTCGACATCACAGGTTACTAGTGAGGATCGAACTCACGACCTAGGAGAAACAGACTAACTAGTTATTCCACTGTAATAAGCAAATGACACTTTTTTGATGTTTCCTGTTCCAGGTTGTTTGAAACCAGTTTGTGGATTCATGTCTCCAATGACGTCACTGCAAGATGGAGATGTTTATTTCAAGTCGAGGCTGAATTTAATTTCTGTTTATTTCAAGTCGAAATCTTAAGTTCCTAGTTAAGATCGAACTCACGACCTCGAAGAAACAGACCAACTGTTTTTTTCACTGTAATAAGCAAATCCACTTCAATAAGAAAAAAGTGAACCCACGGATGATCTGTATTGTCATTGGTTGAAGAGAACTAATTGAGATTATTAAATGTCTGATAATCTGCTGACTTGAGAGGAAAGGCGAGTAAAGTCGTCTTATTTCTTACCAGTCGAGGATCCGTCCTCGACAATCAGTCCGACAGAGACCGGGACAACTCGGTGGCCCTTTTATCTGTCGGGCTTAGGTATTAATCCTGGGTGGTGCTAGATGGTTCACCCTTCTAGGCCTTGCCTCGCCTACTTGGGGTAGAGTTAGTTTATTGATAACTACCTGAGGCGCCGCTACCGGGGAATGCAGACGGGGTTGCCTAAGCAATTTTTAGGAGGTCATAGTGCCCCTTTCTTTCGGCGCTGGCTTGCTCTCTCTCCACCTTCCGACCTTGTGCCACATCTTCCTACGATGGGACGGAAGTAAATCCGAAGGCGAGGAAAGAAGTCGGAGAAAACATTAAGTTTAAGGGTCCCGTTGAAGTCCGAGTGTAAGCAGTGCCCTGATAGAGTTTCAAAGCCTATTCAACAGTTTACTGCATATGAGCAAGCAATTTAATTGTCTACTAGTTGTCATACCAGCCTATTCATTCTAATTTAATTAATCTTTTTCAGGATTTTAATTGAAATTTTAATTGAAATGTTAATTGAAATTTTAATGAATCTTTTTCTGAATTTTAATTGATATTTTAATTGTAATTTAAATGAACTTTTTTCAGAATTTTCATTGAAATTTTTATTGAAATTTTAATTGTAATTTAAATGAATTTTTTTCAGAATTTTTCTGAAATTTCTCGAAAAAGTTCTTCTTTTCTTCCTATTCCTTTTCGTTGAAATGAATCACTTTATTCTATTTCTGTCTTCTATTTTCACAGACTAATGTTTATTTACTTCGTTTCATTATATCTCTTCGTTTCCGCGCGTGCATACCCAAAATGTATACACGCCTTTACAAATGAAATTAGCCTTTGACGAAACACAATAAAAAATAAATTGAAAATTCCTAGTTGTGTTTCTATATCCAACGTGTCGTCCGAACAAGTCAGACTTGGCAGCCAGCGTAACATAAGCCGTGGTGTTAAGTGACGTAACAAATTGCAGGATCCGCCCGTTTACTGTCCAATGGTACAGGAAAGGGACACATTTGCAAGACATGCCACAGCACTGAATTAAGAGGCCATGTTCTATTACTATTTACGATGAATATTTACACGTCTGTCGGTCAGGGTTGACTATGAGGAGAATCTTTTTTTTGTGTTGGAGAATTGACAATGTGGGAATGACAGTCTCTGTTGCAAAGGCCGCACGTGTGTTCTGTCTGTGGTCCGCCGGAGTCGTCCCTTTGCTTTCCGTGGGCCCGCCTCTCTATGGCGACTTGTATCAGCTTCCCCTCTCCCTTAATTGAAATGTTTGGTCAAGGTTCCTCTCAATTTGGGCCCGTTCACTGTCAGGCCCTCTCCTGACTGTTTGATGCTCACAGCCTCAACATCGCGCTTCATGGCATCGCGGTACCGCAGCTGTGGCCACACGGTTGGTATCCTGCTAGAGCCCAGCTTTCCATACGGGATATGTTTGTGGATGCTGCCATCTGGTATACAGTGGGCCTGCCCCCGCCACCGTAGCCTGTGCTTTGTGAGCAGTATGAACATGCTGGTCAGACCTGCTCTGCTCGAGACAGGATCCCAGTAATCAAAAATAATAAACACATCATTATTATTCACCAAGAATATACCCTTCTTTCGACAAGATAATGTTCTGTTTACTTTAGCCAAGTCGATGAAAATTTTTTTTTAATGGAAATCGCTCCAGACAAGACACGAAGCCACTTGATGTAAGGAGCAAACAAGGACGATAGATGATTATCGCAAAGACGGGAAATGCCTATTGGCCTTAGCCGTCAAAAGATCAAAATTATAGGTAGGAGGAAAACAGTCGGCAGGAAGAGAGTTCCACAAGCCCGCAGTTCTTTGAAAGATGCTACTGAAATAAGAAGATTTATTACAATGAGGTATCAAAACAGCGAATTGATGGAGACCACTAGACCAACGATTCAAACGAGCTGAAACAAAAGAAGAGGGGAATAGATCACATAATTCTGAAGAACACATGCCATAATAGTATTTATAGAAAAGACTGAGACTAGTAACATCACGTCTGTGAGAGAGAGGGTGTAGAGAAGAGGAAAGGATGAGGCCAATTATGAATTAAGAGTAAGAGGCCTCGTTTCCTTGTCAGTAAAACAACACAATATTTACTAACAAGGGGCGAGACGGTCGAGGACACCCCCTAAAGCTACCAAATTGGCGTTTACCCACCGGATGCAGTTTCATGTAATACCCCTACGTTTAAACTGTGAAAACTCTAAGAATATTACAGACGAGTGTGTAAAACTAATGTTGAAAACAATTGTTTTACACACGAGGTTAAGGTAAGCATAAAGTTAGAGCAGTGGAAAATACCATCAGAATTTAACATCTTAGGGTTATGACTATACCTCAGGATGTGACGTCACGAGAGGAAGTACGTGGCACAGAAGCGAGATGAATTCTGTTTTCTTGTTGGTTTACGACAGCCAAGTAAACGGACGTCGTTTTCTCGCTCAACCATCCCTACGAGGTGGGTGGGGTTAGAGTCAGGGTTTAGGGTTAGGGTTAGGGTGGTGTGGGCAAACTGCATCCATCTAAATGTACATTGCTGTAAATTACAGGGAAAAAATAAACTAAACCCCAAAAGCATTACAGCTACCAGAAAGAAAGAAAGAAAGAAAGAAGAAGGAGAAGAATAAAATAAAGAAGAAGAAGATGAAAAAGAAGAAGAAGATAAAGAAGAAGAAAAATAAGAAGGAGAAGAAGAAAATAAAGAAGAAGAAGAAGATGAAAAAGAAGAAGAAGAAGAAAATAAAGAAGAAGAAGATGAAAAAGAAGAAGAAGATAAAGAAGAAGAAAAAGAAGAAGGAGAAGAAGAAAATAAAGAAGAAGAAGAAGATGAAAAAGAAGAAGAGGAAGATGAAATACGAAGTATCCCCCAGTAGAGCCATTTGTGATGTGTACAACAGAACACCGACCAGCGATTTTTTTACAAATTGGGATCTAAGAACACCCCATCTCATTACAAAGCGACCAACCTGGCCCCGTAGTCATCATTGAAGATATCGACGAGAGATAGGGTGTAAACTATTTGGCTACAAGGGTCACGGGCCAACGGGTCAACGGGGGTAGCGTTTTTATACATAATACATGGTACTGGCGTGTTCAACGATCGGATGGAGCCATTTAGCATGCCATAGAACTATTCTTGGGTCTTCGGCAACCTGGCAGACCCAAGAAGAGTTGGTGCGACTTCATGAAAGACGACATTATTGCCTGGAGCTTCGATAATTTTGACAAACCCAGCTGGAAATCTGGTGCAGCAAGCCAGTTAACACGGAAGATGTCGCCACCTTTGCACGATAATAAAAAAAAACGCGAGACAGGAAAATTAAGCAACTACAGCGAGATATCTTTAAAGTTAAAGCTGAGTGAAGTATCAGGTCCTAGATACACCCATAGATTCACAGGCATACCTAAACACAAGGATATGTGCACACATGCTCATAGACGAATAAAAAAACACATGCGTACATCCACTCATACACATGCGTACATACAAGCATATATACACGGATGCATGCCATATGTACACACATGTATAATTATACACACACTCACATACATATACATACATACACACCCACATATACATATATATATACATATATATATATATATACATATATATATATATACACACATATATATATATATATATATATATATATATATATATATATATATATATATCCAGATACATAGACGGTTTTCACAAATTCATAGTGACCGCTTCAAGAATCTTAAGATGATTTCTCGAACGAGCCCTGTGCAAGACAGTATATATATATATATATATATATATATATATATATATATATATATATATATATATATATATATATATATATATATATATATATATATATATATATATATTTAATACTTCAATGGCTTGTGCTCCGATGAACTACTTGTTCTAGTGCTCCCTCGACGCAAATACACTATAACAACCGACAATTAGCTAGGTCCTACCCATTCACTGTGGAGGTCCCTATATGCCGGAGAGCTATCTACTCCAGCAGCTTCTTTCCTCGTGCTGTCGGCCTCTGGAACCCCGCCCCTGCTCCCTGTTTCCCCGACGTTACTGACATGCAGAGGATTAAAACTAATATAAACATACATCTCGCTGCACAGCTTAGAATGACACCCTAAACCTACTCCCTAATTCTTAATAGCCCTTACGTCTATAGTGGCGTCTTACTTTGTTTGGGGTGAAATATCTTAATCTACACAAAAATAAAGAGTGCCTACAACTTTAAATAAATGTCTTCTAAAGTTTCGTTAAAATATACTCTAATACAGCAATACAAAACACATGTCGGGGATTCAGGGTTTATTCACTTTAAGAACAATAAAACAAAGTGAGAATACAAGAAGAAGTAATACAATAACAGAAAATAACTTTTAATCGATTCAATTTATTCACTTTCATTGACACTATCACACATCGAGAAGGTCTGTATGGACAATAGAGGAACACTAAATATAACAATACACAACATGTTCCTTAAATTCAGTTTATTCACTTTCATTAACACTACCGCACATCGAGAAGGTCTGTATGAACATTAGAGGACCAATTAATATAACAATACACAGCATGTTCCTTTAATTCAGTTTATTCCCTTTCATTAACACTATCGAACATCGAGAAGGTATTTATGAACAATAGGGGACCAATTAATATAACAATACACAACATGTTGCTTTAATTCAGTTTATTCACTTTCATTAACACTATCGCACATCGAGAAGGTATTTATGAACAATAGAGGACCAATTAATATAACAATACACAACATGTTCCTTAAATTCAGTTTATTCCCTTTCATTAACACTATCGGACATCGAGAAGGTATTTATGAACAATAGGGGACCAATTAATATAACAATACACAACATGTTCCCTAAATTCAGTGTATTCACTTTCATTAACACTATCGCACATCGAGAAGGTATTTATGAACAATAGAGGACCAATTAATATAACAATACACAACATGTTCCTTAAATTCAGTTTATTCCCTTTCATTAACACTATCGAACATCGAGAAGGTATTGATGAACAATAGGGGACCAATTAATATAACAATACACAACATGTTCCTTAAATTCAGTTTATTCCCTTTCATTAACACTATCGAACATCGAGAAGGTATTTATGAACAATAGGGGACCAATTAATATAACAATACACAACATGTTCCTTAAATTCAGTTTATTCCCTTTCATTAACACTATCGGACATCGAGAAGGTATTTATGAACAATAGGGGACCAATTAATATAACAATACACAACATGTTCCCTAAATTCAGTGTATTCACTTTCATTAACACTATCGCACATCGAGAAGGTATTTATGAACAATAGAGGACCAATTAATATAACAATACACAACATGTTCCTTAAATTCAGTTTATTCCCTTTCATTAACACTATCGAACATCGAGAAGGTATTGATGAACAATAGGGGACCAATTAATATAACAATACACAACATGTGCCTTAAATTCAGTTTATTCACTTTCATTAACACTATCGTACATCGAGAAGGTATTTATGAACAATAGAGGACCAATTAATATAACAATACACAACATGTTCCTTAAATTCAGTTTATTCACTTTCATTTACACTATCGCACATCGAGAAGGTATTTATGAACAATAGAGGACCAATTAATATAACAATACACAACATGTTCCTTAAATTCAGTTTATTCACTTTCATTAACACTATCGCACATCGAGAAATTATTTATAAAACAATAGAGGTCCAATTAATATAACAATACACAACATGTTCCTTAAATTCAGTGTATTCACTTTCATTGACACTATCACACATCGAGAAGGTCTGTATGAACAATAGAAGACCAATTAATATAACAATACACAACATGTTCCTTAAATTCAGTTTATTTACTTTCATTAACACTATCGCACATCGAGAAGGTATTTATGAACAATAGAGGACCAGTTAATATAACAATACACAACATGTTGCTTTAATTCAGTTTATTCACTTTCATTAACACTATCGCACATCGAGAAGGTATTTATGGAAAATAGAAGACCAATTAATATAACAATACACAACATGTTCCTTAAATTCAATTTATTCACTTTCATTAACACCATCGCACATCGAGAAGGTATTTATGTACAATAGAGGATCAATTAATATAACTGTTGTGGTGGCAACCACTCATTTGCATATAAGAATAACGTTACACTATAAATGGCAAGCCTAGATTGGCCTTAGTGTGTGTTACCTAAATGCCACCGGAAGTGACGCCGAAGAGCGTAAATGTCCTCCTCCCACTAAGACTCTCTGACTCGACACCTTCATTTGTACATACTGTAACTATACCTTTACTTTAATACACTTATTATTGCATTCTCCTTGTTGTTTGCGTCTTCATTGTATTCTTCACTAATTATTGTTCAACCTTGCAACCACAACAGTTGGCGACGAGATATGAAGCGTCAAATATAACAGTTTGACGAAGAACTATTAAAAAAAAAAAGTACAATGCAAAGTGTTGACGAGCAAACGGATTTTACGCTAAAGAAAAGTTTCAACTTAAGTGAAAAAAAAAACAAAAAAAACTCGAACGTGGCAAAAGCGACAATTTACGCCGTTTTCTGGGAATCCGACTTGCAAACGAATGTAAAAGTGAATTTTTGTTTTGTCGCTAAACGACAAATCTGTTTTGTATTACTAAAGGACCAACTTGCAAACGAAAAGCGGATTTTGTTCTGTCGCAAAACGACAGGTCAGACTCGTATTACGAAAAGCAAGGAAGTAACCTACGGAAAAAAAAAGTTCACCAGTGGATTCTAATTACTGCTCCCCGTTAGCAAAACAACAACTAAAGGAATCTTTTAATTAATAATTTGTTTGGCGGCGGTACTAAAAGGAAATACCATAGCTAGAAATTAAAAGAAAGGATTTTTTTAGGACTCGCAAATTATTATCAATCTTTTATTGAAGGAATGCATAACTTGCGAGCCCCCTTAAATAATCTGCTTAAAAAGGATACACCTTGAAACTGGACGCAAGAATGTCAAACCGCTTTTGACAAAATAAAGAGCGCACTAACATCCGAATTATTCTTAACGCACTTTGACACAAAATTAAAAATAGTCGTCGCTAGTGACGCTAGTTCCTACGGCTTAGGAGCATGCATTCAACATATTATGCCGGATGGGTCTAGAAAACCAATAGCGTACGCTTCGAGAACGCTGATACCAGCCGAGAGGGCATATTCACAAATCGAAAAAGAAGCATTGAGCATAATCTTTTCCGTGACTAAATTCCACCGATATTTATATGGTAGAAAATTCTTACTTGAAACCGACCATAAACCGTTAGTCACGATCTATGGATCAAAAAAAGGATTGCCGGTATACACCGCAAATAGATTGCTGCGCTGGGGTACAATCTTACTTAATTACGATTTCCAGCTACAACATGTAGCATCAAAAAAGATTTGCCATGCGGATGGACTGTCAAGACTGATACCACAGAAACACAATCTGGAAGAATCAGTCATTGCAGCAATTCGGACAAATGTTGAAGTAAAAAATATGGTAGCAAACATCATTAAGGAACTACCCGTAACTTTGTCGGACATTAAAAGGGAAGCCGAGAAAGACGAATACATAATGGACATAAAAGAGAAAATTATAACGGACACAAAGGTGCAGGAAGTTTTCTCCATATGTAACGATGTGTTACTGTACAGTGAGAGAGTGGTAATACCCAAAACATTGCAGAATAGGATGTTAAGAGATTTCCATACGGGACATCCGGGGATAAATCGAATGAAGTCGTTAATGAGAAGCTACGTGTACTGGCGTAACATGGACACTGACATAGCAGCAACAATAAATAAATGTAAAGGATGCCAGTTAGCAGCAAAATCCCCACCTATAGTACACACACTTTGGCCGAAAACCGACCAACCATGGTCGAGAATCCACATAGACTTCGCTGGTCCAGTATGGGAAAACTATTATTTAATTGTAGTGGATAGTTACACAAAATGGCCGGAGGTAATGCGTTGCAGGAATCCAACAACGAACAACTCAATAGGGTTCCTACACGAGTTGTTTGCAAGATTCAGTGTACCAGACATACTGGTCACTGACAACGGAACGCAGTTCACATCCGCAGAGTTTAAGGAATTTTGCGACACGTTCCGAGTGAAGCACATCACGACTCCGCCGTATCATCCAAGGTCGAACGGCCTTGCGGAAAGGTTCGTGGACACGCTAAAACGAGCGTTAAAGAAATCCATTAGAACACCAACAGAAAAAGCTTTGCAACAATTCTTGCAAGTTTATAGGATCACACCACATCCTAGTACCCCATCAAACATATCACCAGCTAATCTAATGTTTGCCAGAAAGGTAAAATCAGCGTTTGATAAACTGTTGCCAAGACAGGCAATTATCCGAAACACTACACACACGAGAAGAAAGAAATATAACTCGGGAGATCGAGTATATTTTAAGTGCTACAAGAATAACACATCTTACTGGGAATGTGGAGTAGTGGATAAACGCATTGGTAATTGTACATATATGATTAAAGGTCCACAGAGTATACATAAAAGGCACCTAAATCAGATAAAAAAACGTCATATCCAAGATGATGATTATACGACAACAGTCGAAGAGGAGGAAACCATAGATATCATATACGAATCATTTAATTTGGAACCGGCTCAATATACACCTGAACCCCGAAGATCAGGTAGGAAAAGAAAATTTAATGAACCATTGATAGTAAACCCAAAAAGAAAAAGATATTGAAATCTGTGTGACTTCAAATCTTGGGAGGGGGTGTTGTGGTGGCAACCACTCATTTGCATATAAGAATAACGTTACACTATAAATGGCAAGCCTAGGTTGGCCTTAGTGTGTGTTAGCTAAATGCCACCGGAAGTGACGCCGAAGAGCGTACATGTCCTCCCACCAAGACTCTCTGACTCGACACCTTCATTTGTACATACTGTAACTATACCTTTTCTTTAATACACTTATTATTGCATTCTCCTTGTTGTTTGCGTCTTCATTGTATTCTTCACTAATTATTGTTCAACCTTGCCACCACAACAATAACAATACACAACATGATTCTTAAATTCAGTTTATTCACTTTCATTAACACTATCGCACATCGAGTAGGTATTTATGAACAATAGAGGACCAATTAATATAACAATAGAAAATATGTTCCTTAAATTCAGTTTATTCACTTTCATTAACACTATCGCACATTGGGAAGGTATTTATGAACAATAGAGGACCAATTAATATAACAATACACAACATGTTCCTTAAATTCAGTTTATTCACTTTCATTTACATTATCGCACATTGAGAAGGTATTTATGAACAATAGAAGACCAATTAATATAACAATACACAACATGTGCCTTAAATTCAGTTTATTCACTTTCATTAACATTATCGCACATTGAGAAGGTATTTATGAACAATAGAAGACCAATTAATATAACAATACACAACATGTTCCTTAAATTCAGTTTATTCACTTTCATTTACATTATCGCACATTGAGAAGGTATTTATGAACAATAGAGGACCAATTAATATAACAATACACAACATGTTCCTTAAATTAAGTTTATTCACTTTCATTAACACTATCGCACATGTAGAAGATCTGTATGGACAATAGAGGAACAATTAATATAACCATACACAAAATGTTCCTTAAATTCAGTTTATTCACTTTCATTAACACTATTGCACATCGAGAATGTATTTATAAACAATAGAGGAACAATTGATGCAGCAATATACAACATGTGCTTTGGATTCAGTTTATTCACTTTCGTTGACATTAAAACTGATCGAGAAGCCATGTATAAATATTTCCATGACACAAAATGATGCGTCACCATGACTTATGTGATATGTTAGAAGCTCTGCTTTTTGTTGTTCTTCTTCTATTGTAATTATTTTGGTAGGACTAACAAAACCTTCAAACCGCCTTGAATACTATTTAAATAAATTAATCTTAGTAGAAGTAGACAAACGCTTACATTTTATAAAAAAGACTATCGAACCATCCTGCATAACCATTTTAAACCTAACTCTAACCTTAACCCTAACCTTAACCATGCATAATCATTTTAACCCTAACCCTTACCTTTCATAATCATTTAAAACCTTACCCTAACCCTAACCCTAACCCTGCATAACCATTTTAAACCTAACCTTAACCCTAACCTTAACCATGCATAATCATTTAAAACCTAACCCTAACCTTAATCCTAACCCTGCATAATCATTTTAAAACTAACCCTAACCCTAACCCTAACCCTGCATAATCATTTTTAAACTAACCCTAACCCTAACCCTGCATAATCATTTTAAAACTAACCCTAACCTTTAACCTAACCCCAACCCTGCATAATCATTTTAAAACTAACCCTAACCCTAACCCTGCATAATCATTTTAAACCTTACCCTTACCCTAACCCTAACCCTAACTCCAACCCTGCATAATCATTTTAAACCTAACCCTTACCCTAACCCTAACCTTAACCCTAACCCTAACCCTGTATAATCATTTTAAACCTAACCCTAACCCTGACCCTGCATAATCATTTTAAAATCTTTTAAACTATTGAGGTGTTCTTAAATGAGTCCAAGAAAATGTTAAGGAGATTAGAAAGTGGATCTTGGGTTTACTTTCGGCAGCCTCGTAACTATCGCTTTCCTTATTTCGTCCTTTAGTCCTCACATTCCATGAGTGATTGCTCTGAAAAAGGGGGGGGGGTTGCTTTTTTCTGTTTCGGAATCTATTCATCTAACACTTATCGTTGGCTATTTTTTTAACCTTGAAGTGATATATTGTTTAGCTCCTTACATAGGTATCGTCAAGCTTCATCTTTCGAATGTTAATGATTCTGTCTCTTAACCCTTATCCTCGAGTCGCTCTTCGCCTTGATAACTGGTGACTTAATACTAAATAAAATAACTGTAACAATTATATTAGCAACAAGTCAATACATCCGCCTGATCACATAACGATGGACCAAAGTGTTTTCCGGGCCTTACTTCTCCATATTCTATGAAGTATTCCCCAAGTTATCCCATGAAAACGTTGATAACTCAAAAACTATTTATTCGATCAGGCTGAAGTTTTGCATGGTGCTTTCTGTAATAAATGGGGGCAGGTTCGTGAAAGGAGGAAGCGAATATCGGAATCCCGCAAGTCGTGATATCGACGAAGTTAGGAAATCTTTTTGTAGTTAGAAATCGACTGGCAACTGGTCGAACAGGGCGTACAAAATGCAGATTTTTACAATGGTTAGTCTAAAAACAGACTGAGGTTGTATCTCTTCCTCCCGCACCGTGCCTCGACAACAACTAAGATCAAATAAAAATATATGGTGTCGTGATTATTTATCGATGATGGTTTATTAAAATTAACCTTAATGGTTTTTTAAAATTAACCTTAATGGTGTATTAAAATAAACCTTAATGGTTTATTAAAATTACCCTTAATGGTTTATTAAAATTAACCTCTCCACTTGCTCAGCATATCCTTGAACTGTTCGAAACCTTATCATATAAAAACAGCACAACAATAACAAGTGAAAATTGTGTTAGAGGAATAATTTGATTTGCCAGATTAAATGCTGTTTGGGTGTGACGTGAAAATCATACCAGATAATTTTATATGTTAGGACAAAACTCATATTATAAAAAAGAGTCCGTTCGGTTTGCGCGTTCAACGCGTTTAAATGTCATTTAATACTGAAGTGTAACAAAACGACAAACTTGAGCAAAAAAAAAAATTAAGTAAACGGAACAGACCAATGAAAATGCTATTTACAACATAAATGTGACAGACCAATGAAAATGCTATTTACAACATAAATGTGACAGACCAATGAAAATGCTATTTACAACATAAATGTGACCGACTAATTAAAATGCTATTTACAACATAAATGTGACACAGACCAATTAAATGCTATTTACAACATAAATGTGACAGACTAATGAAAATGCTATTTACAACATAAATGTGACAGACTAATGAAAATGCTATTTACAACATAAATGTGACAGACCAATGAAAATGCTATTTACAACATAAATGTGACAGACTAATGAAAATGCTATTTATAACATAAATGTTACAGACTAATGAAAATGCTATTTACAACATAAAGGTGACAGACCAATGAAAATGCTATTTACTACATAAATGTGACAGACTAATGAAAATGCTATTTAAAACATATATGTTACAGACTAATGAAAATGCTATTTACAACATAAAGGTGACAGACAAATGAAAATGCTATTTACAACATAAATGTGACAGACTAATAAAATGTTATTTACAACAGAAATGTGACAGACCAATGAAAATGCTATTTACAACATAAATGTGACAGACTAATGAAAATGCTATTTACAACATAAATGTGACAGACTAATGAAAATGCTATTTACAACATAAATGTGACAGACCAATGAAAATGCTATTTACAACATAAATGTGACACAGACCAATTAAATGCTATTTACAACATAAATGTGACAGACTAATGAAAATGCTATTTACAACATAAATGTGACAGACTAATGAAAATGCTATTTACAACATAAATGTGACAGACCAATGAAAATGCTATTTACAACATAAATGTGACAGACTAATGAAAATGCTATTTATAACATAAATGTTACAGACTAATGAAAATGCTATTTACAACATAAAGGTGACAGACCAATGAAAATGCTATTTACTACATAAATGTGACAGACTAATGAAAATGCTATTTAAAACATATATGTTACAGACTAATGAAAATGCTATTTACAACATAAAGGTGACAGACCAATGAAAATGCTATTTACAACATAAATGTGACAGACTAATAAAATGTTATTTACAACAGAAATGTGACAGACCAATGAAAATGCTATTTACAACATAAATGTGACAGACTAATGAAAATGCTATTTACAACATAAATGTGACAGACAAATGAAAATGCTATTTACAACATAAAGGTGACAGACCAATGAAAATGCTATTTACAACAGAAATGTGACAGACCAATGAAAATGCTATTTACAACATAAAGGTGACAGACCAGCGAAATGCAATTCTAAACTTACGCATAACAGCCTGACAAAATTGATTATTTCAAACTTAAGAGTAACAGAAAAACGTAAATTGGATTTCAAATTTAAACGCAAAAAACAACGAAAATTATATTTATAACTTAAGTGTGACAGACTAATTAAAATAGTATTTCAAACGTAAGCCTGACAGACCAACAAAATGCTAATTCACACGTGACCGTGACGGACCAACAAAATGCTAATTCAAAGGTGAGCGTGACAGACCAACAAAATGCTAATTCAAACGTGAGCGTGACAAACCAAAGACAAAAATTCGGACGAAGTCTCTTTCAGACATTATTGGACGCACCTGAAATTAGATACATCCTCTAAATTTGCGCGTCAAGCGATGAAAATGCAATTTTATGTTGAAGCATCACATACGCGATTGAACTCGGCTGGACGCAAGTAAAAACGCTGGCATTCACTTTGCAGATGTCTGTCCTTCAGACAGAAACCTTGATTAAAAAAGAAACAAAAAAGAAACACTTAGCGTAAACGAATAAATAAATGAGTGAACACGTTATGATGAGCGAGGCGAGATAAGCACGGCTATTTCAGGGTGGAACATATTTATATTCCGTTCCCAAATATATTGACCAATACAGACTGGTCGCGGAAGAAATGCTAGAACACGTGGATGATGATACTGGTGATGATGATGATGATGATGATGTACATGATAATGATGATGATACATATTCTGCTGCTGCTGATGATGCGGTTGTTGTTGATGATGATGATGATGCTGATGATGATGATGCTGATGATGATGCATATTCTGCGGCTGATGATGATTCGGCTGTTGTTGTTGTTGATGATGAGGAGGAGGAGGAGGGATATGATGATGATGCTGTTGCTGCTTATTCTGCTGATAAATATTTTGCTGATGATATGATAATGATGTACATGATGATGAGGAGGAGGATATGATGATGCGGTTGTTGTTGTTGTAGTTGATGATGATGATGATGATGATGATGATGATGATGATGATGATGATGATGATGCGATTCATGACTATGATGATGATTTTGCTGCTAATGCTACTGATGATATGCTAATGATGTACATGATGATGAATATGATGATGATGATGATGATGATGATGATGCAGCTGCTGCTAGATATGATGATGACGCTGTAATAATAAATATGATAACGATGGTGTTGATCAATATGATGATGATGATTCCATTTCGACCATGACCTTGATACAAACACCTCTCGTAAATAAATAAGTGAATCAATAAACAAGTGATGACGAGAGAGACAAGACGGACGCGGCTATTCCGGGTGGCAAATATTTATATTCCGTTCCCTGACTTGCCGGCAGGCGCCAGAAATGGGCAAACACGTGGAAACGTGCCCGTGCATGTGCAGCTGTTGGTCTGCCAGACATGGAAGCCAACTAACAGGGTAAATGCACATTATGCAGATGTGCGAAACAAATTGCCTCCACGTTCCCTTAATCTTGTTCTCGTGATTACATCTACAGAATGGTCGGCAAGTCTTGTTACCACTGCCCAAACGTAACACCGAGCAATGCAGTAATACTGAACGCACGTCTGGGACTAAGACAGTAACACGAAATAAATACACTAGAACAATAGAAGAACGAGTGTTAAAGTACTAGAAAAGAAAGTGTAATTGTTCCAGTTTATTCACTTGCGTTGACACTATCACACATCGAGAAAGTAAGTATGGACAATGGATAAACAAATAAGACTAAAATCCCCTCACACCACGCTATGCTACTGTGAAGGTCCCACGCCGTCGAATTATTTAAACAGGGCGCACGAACTTTTGCTCCAACCTAGTATGTACAGACCGTTGCAATAAACGAGTTTTAGCTGTTTGGTTAACGCGCTTTATAGGAATTTTGTCATTAACCTTTCCCCATAAACAAATCGCTGTTATCAGATGGATTTTATTGAAAGAGATTCTGCTGTTTATATCTGCAAGCAATTTGTATCATCCGATGAACACAACACGTTCCTTTGCCTTTTAGAAGTTTCGGCTTGTTATGTTATGGCTATCAAATGCTGGTAACATGATTTTTGTGGATTCCACTTAAAATTATTTCCCTTTTATTTGCATACTTCGTTTTGCGCAGTGTCGAATACAAGTCAATCCGTGAAGAATTGTTTGTTTTGCGTCTTGTGAAAATAAGGTTTTTGAAATAACAGTGTCTAATATGTTGGGCCTCACATAAAATAGGCAACCTTTACTGTAATATACTAGTAGCATCTAACATATAAAGCTATCTTGTCGGATTTTAGAATTTAAACCCAAATAGCATCTCATCGGACACATCGATATTTGATTCCGCATAGCCATTTTGTCTTTTTTCCTTCCAGCATCTTTTTATGATATCAAAATATCGTTGGCTTCAGTTTGTTGGAAAAAAGATCCGGTTAGGAATATTATTACAATGGCGACAATCTATATGACTATCTCACTTACATTATTTGATTCATTATTGAGCATTTCCACAGCTCTTCATCTTTTCTTATCTCTTGATCAATAAAATTTTGTGACAGATCTACGTGTGTCTGTATATCCTTGTGTTATCGCCTATACGTGATTTACATATTATTATCCTTATTTATCTTTGTTGATCGCCGATTTTAGAATTTTAATTTGAATCTAAACTAATTTTAATTCTTTTCCTGGAATAATTAATGACTAATTTTGTTCTTAAAGTAATGCTGAAAAAAGAATATATCAGGTTTGTTGGTGTGTCTTGTGTAGTTTCTGACATTTACATGGACAAAAAGCAGACAGCTATATAATAGATACGAGGCCTGTCTAATAAGTATCCGACCTTAGGCCAGAAAAAATAGTTCAAATACGTGACGGGGTTGGGACCCTAATTCCCTTCAAAGTAGGTCTCTTGCGCTTGTATACACTTAGCACACCGATCCATCCACTACCGGAAACACCCCTGGAAGTCTTCTTTTGGAATGGTGTTCATCTCCGCCGTCGCGTTCCACATTATCTCTTTTTTTCGCACCCTCTCAACAACAGCTGCACTCCAAGCAGTTTGGGGCCTGCCAGAACATTGGTAACTCTCCGTTGATGTGCGGCCATTTTTGAATCGGTTGAACTACTCCTTAATTTGCGTTACACCTATCGCATCTTCTCCGAACACCTGCTGAACCTAATGCGACGGCGGAGATGAACACCATTTCAAAAGTAGACTCGCAGAGGTGTTTCCGGCAGTGGATGGATCGGTGAGCTAAGTATGTGTAAGCATATTCTGGACATTTTCTAGAAAAAGGTATCCAACGAAACAACGACTGTGTGCTAAGCTATCGCCTGTCTCAAAAACGGTCAGCGAATACTGCACTAGATTTCCGGGTCAGCGTTGGGAGAACAAGCAAGAACTTCTTAGCGATGTATTGCTATAGTCATCTCAACATGGATTCACAAAAATTGACCTCCCTGATTGAAGTTCTATTGAATCAACTGTGTGTATGATGATACGGGATGAAACGCCAAAGATCTCTCGATGATATCGTGATATTTTGAGAGAGAGAGAGAGAGAGAGAGAGAAGGAGAGAGAGAGAAAGAGAAAGAGAGAAAGAGAGAGAGAAAGAGAGAGAGACAGAGAGAGAGAGAAAGAGAGAGAGAGAAAGAGAGAGAGAGAGAAAGAGAAGAGAGAGAAAGAGAGAGAGAGAAAAGAGAGAGGGACAGAGGAAGAGAGAGAGAGAGAGAAAAGAGAAAGAGAAGAGAGAGAAAGAGAGAGAGAGAAAAGAGAGAAAGAGAGAGAGAAAAGAGAGAGAGAGAGAGAACCATGTGCTGAGGATGTAACTCTTCCGATGGCCAAAATAGGCTCATCAACTTAATTCACCATTTTTCTCTAACGTTGTAGCATTACAGTCAACTAATTCTTTGATTCCAGAATGTAACACCATATCTCTGACTGGCGTCTTGTAATAAACGTATTATGTAGCATTATTTCGATGACACGTTGTAAGTTGTTGCTTAGTGGAAAGTGACGTCTCGTTGTAAAAGTGATTGTAGCGGTTATAAACAGCATCTGATTCCCTAAAATCTAACTTTTCCTCACCGTTGTTGGGGCGGTGGCAATGTGGTAGAGTTAGAGCTATGCCGTCTGGATCGCTATTTCCTAGCATGGCAACTCATGACGAACAGGTTTGACACCAAGCGGTATTATGGCCGCAACCCGGATCCATGAGCGATTGCTCTTTTACCACATTACCTCGAGTGGGGTGTATTCTATGGCTGACTCTTCAAACTTAAGTATTTTATTTACCTCCTCTCCAGGAGGTTAGACACAAGGTCAGGTGTGGGTTTTGATGAAAGTGTTTTTGTGAAACGAACTGGATTCGAACCCAGCACACCCAGGTCCCCAGTCCGTGTCGTTAACCACTCAGCCACCGTGCCATCCCCACTCAGCCACCGTGCCATCCACTCTGAGTCGGCATCAGCATTCCTCATCGTCTGGTCGTTTCTGCTTCTGCGTGTGCAAGCAAATATATGTTACGCGTGGAGCCGCAAATAAATAGAAGTGCTTCTGCGCCAATGCTTTGTGTTTTCTGGGTCAAACGTTCCCCGACTTCGTATGCAACTGCTGAGCCTAGCTACTCTCGGATCCTTCACGTTACTGAATAGCTGTGACCGACGAGAAGGACTTTATGAAGACCAGAAAATCTTTCTATACAGAAATCCGATTCGTTTCACAAACAAAACAACAGTGGAGCAGCATCTTCTTCTTTTTGCGGCAGTTGATTAGGGTTAGGGTCGTTGCAGTTGGTACCTTTGTTGGATAATGGCCCTGTGGGGCCGGACGCATGTTGAAGTGGGCGTATGTGTGAGGGATCGTTTGGTTTGGCTTGCGCGATTTAATGCGGGCGAACCCGTAAAACCGAGTGCAAGATAGGGCTGTTCTCACAGTCGGAGCTCACAGACCTTGACAGGGCCACCACGTTGACGAGACCTCAGGTCAAGGGTCAAGGTGTACCTGCGCATAGGGGTTCTGTGACGTCACGGGCTTTTGTGTAGGAAACAGATTTTTTCCAGTCTGCGGTTTGGAAGCAAGCCGAACAGACGATTTCTCTGTGTAGTCTTCAAATGATTAGGGGAATTAAATTCCCTAAGAGAATACATGCATGAGATTCTTTCTCCCCCCCTTCTCGAATGGCTAAGGACTTAAGCTAGGAATTAACTACGATAGAGTAGTAATTTGGTCTCTCCCTTAACGTTGGTGAAACATCTCCAAGGTCGACGGTAGACTGACGCCTGAAATAAACAAATCAAAGTAAAAGATTGTTGCCTCGTGAATATTGTGGTATGAAGGTTCTTGTTGCAGACACCGCGGACAGCGAGGTTCACGGAAGTACAGGAACGAAGAAAGAATTTCAACCACTAGACGACACCCCTCCACGCGACGAGGAAGAGAAGGTACGAGACATTAAAGGGTATGCAACACCTTCATGTTAATAAGAACATCGGTTTTAAAAGTAAATAATACACAGAAACATTTTAGATTTAACAATGCTTTCTGTAATGATTATGTTTGAAATAGCATTTCCCATAGTCTGTCATGCTTCGATTTGAAATAGCAGTTTCCATAGTCTGTCATGCTTCGGTTTAAAGTAACATTTTCTTTGGTCTTCCATGCTTAAATTTTAAGTAGCATTTTTTTTTTGGTCTGTCATGCTTAGTTTAAAATAACATTTTCTCTGATCTGTAATTGTTAGTTTTTAAGTATCATTTTCTTTGATCTGTCATGCGTACATTGAAAGTAGCATCCTAAAAATGGATGTAACTTGGTATCTGCCAATACAGAGTTATTTAACTTTGATTGGAACAAAACATAATTTGGAGGAAATAAACGGCATAGTTCAACAACAATTAGAAAAAGTTGTCATAAATTATCATAAATTTTGAGTTGACCAATTATATTTACTTTTGTGAGAGTCGGGGACATGCTGTGCTTCCATTATTAGTCGTCACGGGCGTTTTCGAAAGTCGGCTCAACTTGAAGGCACGTGGTTCAAGAACAAGATTGATCAGGAACGAAGAATTTCTGTAAAAGAAATTATGGATGAAACGGTTAAAAAAAGAAAAGCTAAACAAATTACAATTTAATACACTACCGGGCATCGCCGCAGAGGGGCAGCTAGTATATAAGATATTTACGCTCTAAAAATCTACTTATGAAAAAGAGAGAAAACTATAAATGAAAAATTCTTCTCCGAGAAATTCTAGAAGAAAACTCTGAATGAAAGGGTAGCATTACATAACCAATTAAAGTGTAAGTGTTTTTCTTGTTTGTTGCCTCCGAATTACTGGTTAGGGTTAGGGTTGGGGTTAGGGTTAGGATTACTTGTGAATGAAAACACTTTACGGCCTGTGCGAGAAAAGAGAGTTCTTACAGGCACGCCCAGTTAATAAATTCAACACGGACTCGAACGTACTCGCCGGAAAAAGAAAGCTTCGTTTCCCGCATGATTCTGTATCGGAAGCAACGAATTTAGAGAGAGAGAGGGGGGATGAGAGAGAGAGAGAAAGAGGTGGGGATGAGAGAGAGAGGGGGGATGAGAGAGAGAGTGAAAGAGAGAGGGAAAGGGATGAGAGAGATAAAGAGAGAGAGCGAGAGAGAGAGAGAGCGAGAGAGAGCGAGCGAGAGAGAGAGCGAGCGAGAAAGAGAGAGAGAGAAAGAGAGAGAGAGAGAAACAGAGACAAAGAGAGAGAGATAGAGAGGTGGGAGGGATGAGAGAAAGAGAGTGAAAGGGACGAGAGAGATAAATAGAAAGATAGAGCGAACGAGAGAGCGCGAGAGAGAGAGTGTGAGAGAGAGGAGGTGAGAGAAAGAAAGAAAGAGTGAGAGAGAGAAAGAGAGAGAGCGAGCGAGAGAGAGGGGGATGAGAGAGAGAAAGAGAGAGAGGGATGAGAGAGAGAGAGAGAAAGAGAGAGGGGTGAAAGAGAGAGAGAGAGAGAGAGAAAGAGAGAAGGAGAAAGGGATGAGAGAGAGATAAAGAGAAAGAGAGAGAGCGACAGAGAGCGAGAGTGAGTGTGAGAGAGAGGGGGTGAGAGAGAGAAAGAGAGAGAGAGGGATGAGAGAGTGAGAGAGAGAGTGAGAGAGAGAAAGAGATGAGAGAGAGAGAGAGATAAAGAGAAAGAGATAGAGAGCGACAGAGAGAGGGTTAGAGAGAGGGGGTGAGAGAAAGAGTGAGAGAGAGAGGGACGAGAGGGACAGACAGACAGACAGAAGACAGGAATCATATTTCAGTTCAATTATACTTTTTTTTACTAACAATTCACCACTTATCAAGGCTAAAAAACACTCGAGGATAAGGGTTTATAGGATGTATACAATCGTCAGTTGAATGATGAAGAATATTATGAGAGGATTGAAAATGATGAAGAATATTATGTGAGGATTGAAAATGATGAAGAATATTATGAGAGGAATGAAAATGGTGAAGAATATTATGAAAGGATTGAAAATGATGAAGAATATTATGAGAGGATTGAAAATGATGAAGAATATTATGAGAGGAATGAAAATGGTGAAGAATATTATGAAAGGATTGAAAATGATGAAGAATATTATGAGAGGATTGAAAATGATGAAGAATATTATGAGAGGATTGAAAATGATGAAGAATATTATGAGAGGATTGAAAATGATGAATAGAGTGAACAAAATGTGCATACTTATGATCGTTTGGTTAAGAGCAAAGTGTAGTATATGTTCTTATACTACACTTCATATTTTCCGTTCTTAGTCAGTGAAGGAGAAATGCTTCTAGACTGAAGCAATTCTTACCTTTTTTCCTAACGAAGATTGCCCCTTTTTGGGGAGCTGGGTGTTCCCCACATTAAAACCCGACTTTTTGTTTATCTCGTGGGAAGACAAATGAATAGAGATTCATGAAGACGACTTATGTTAAGTACTTTTTGACATTGAATTTGAAAACGTCACATGTTGTAGCCCGCAGGGAAGCAATCCCGTGGTACTTGTTTCACAGATGATAAGTTAATAGAAATACCGTTTTATTTTAGGTATTGTGAAAAATAAATTTTTTTGCCCTCATTTTGGAAAAAAAATTATCGTTGGTCTTAAATTTCATTGCTTAGCCCGAAATAAACTGTTAATGGCCTCTTTATATTGTTGAAACATCTAACTTTAATTCAATGTTTTAAGAGCTGGGCCACGATTTTTATTGTCTTTTTCTTGTCAAACATGTTTTCTTATTATTTTAAGTTATACACAAAACTAAACTTTTTTGATACAAAAAACAGTTGGACAAAAAATCACATACGTTTTAATGAAATTTAACGAATGTAAAAGTATACGATTAAAACATATTAGACGATAATTTATGAATAAAATGGGGTTTTAACGAAAATGGCCGCAACGAGTAAAATATGCAATAGATGTTTCATTTTGTATAAATTAAATTAAAATTTTATTTCAGACAAAAATTACAGCGTGCACCTAAAAATACCACTCATGGAATCACCCACTCGTTAATAATTATCCATATATATATATATGTGAGTTTTTTCTGAACTTTTCACATGATTTGTTTTTTTCTATCGTTTTATTAATTTGCATACACCTTTGATACACTTTTCACTGTCATCTACTGCATTGATAGCAAACAAATTTCCCGCCTGGATAACTTTTTCGTTTTTGGAATACCATTCATCACCTGGATTGGTTTTTAATCAATCTCTTTGATATCTTTCTTGAAGCTGTGTTAAACTTTATGACTTGGATGAACTGTATAAGTTTAGCAAAAAAGTATTTTTGGGCCGATATATTTGATGTTTTATATACTTTTATGTATTTTTATGTAATTTTTTTAATATATTTTTAAAGTTTAATTTTATTACCTGCAGTAATGTCATTGCGGTAATGGTCCTCTGAGGAGAAGATTTTCTTTGAAAACTCATAAGTTAAGGACTTTAAAGGACTTTGCTTGAATATTGAATGCAAATAAAATTTGTGTCGCACCTTCTTTTATTTTTTCACTTTATATATATATATATATATATATATATATATATATATATATATATATATATTAGTTATATATATATATTCATAGTATAAATTAAAAAATAAGAATAAATAAAAAAATTCAAATGAATAAAAATTTATACTAATAAAAAATTTAAAAAAAAGAAGAAATCTATACTAAAACAGTTCCACTTGTTGTTGAGCACTTTTTATAAACACTTGAGTTTAATTAGATTAACACCTAAGAAAACAACAATAACATATATATATATATATATATATATATATATATATATATATATATATATATATATATATATATATATATATATAATCAAATTAAGTCAGTCGGATTCTCGAGAGTTTGTTCTTCTTCATTTCGATGATATTAACCCCGATAGAGTCAGAAATACACTTCAAGTTGTAAAGGACGTTAGTTTAAAGTGAAGTCCGGTCGATATTTATCGTTGTTCTTTCTTGTTTTTTAATTTTAACTTTTATTTTTGTTTTTTTCCTCTTCTCTTCTTAAGTGACCTCAACTATTGCAACGCCACATTGTGTATTGTCGGCAGTTGAAACCCTTATTCCAGACATTTAATTTCCCTGATGATCTGCCAAACAAGTACCTGCTTGGTAGTGAAACACGTGTAGGAAAAAAACATTTAATTTGAATAAATAATATTTGTAAGAAAAAATCTTTAATGGTGATCATTGGTGTCCTGAAAGGAATGCTTTGGTAAGCCTTCATAAAATCGCATATATATATATATATATATATATATATATATATATATATATATATATATATATATATATATATATATATATATATATATATAGAGAGAGAGAGAGAGAGAGAGAGAGAGAGAGAGAAACTTTTACCATCACACATCAGGCAATAATTATTTTGACCCGAAAAGTTTGGGGGTTGGCTTGCAGTTTGAGAATAAAATTTAAATGGTTATGGGGATCTCCAAACCATTTGTAAGCGTTCTTAAACATGCAGACAGACAGACAGACAGACAGACAGACAGACAGACAGAAACTACACCTTTATATATCTTCATAAAAAGTACAGTGAACTTTCCCTCTGTTTAGTTGACGACTATAGCTTTCTATACAAATCTGCTTCGAAAGATATTTAGATCAATTCTTGATGCGTGTTTTCGGAAACTACGCGTTCGTCTCGCTTGCTTTCACTAATTGTTTCATTTCTTTCTGGCGTTCTTGCTCTTTTGGATAGGAACGAATTGTAGTAAGTATATTCTCGGATACTACACTTCATCTTTTATGTCCTTGGTCAGTGAAGAAGAAATCCTTCTAGACTGAAGCAATTCTAATTTTTGTCCCAATCAAGGGTTTCCTTTCAGTCCAGGGTTTCTCCTAACATAATCATCTATACAAGAAGTCGGAGGAATTTTCACTCTTACGCTTAAATCTACTACTACTACCACCCACGTTCACCGCGTAGTCTTCTTCATAGGATACTTATTTCTCCTAACACCGTTATTATTTCATTTTTACTTTCTTGAAATTATTTGTTAGTTACTTAACATTTCCAACCTAAATACAGAACGCTGTTTCCACGTACACTTTCTGTTGCGGGGTTATTCAAAAGAATCGAGTAAAATATTTATATGTGGTTCAGAGGTGGGAGCAGTCGTTTCTTAGATACTTCGATTTTCCCGGGTAACGCTGTGCACGGATCCCCCTGGTTAGTTGTAAATATATACGAAAATAGTAAACGGGTTTCTCGAGCCACTTAAACGAAATTATGAAACGTAACGGAGTAAAGTAAACTAACTGAAATTAATCTGCCCCCCCCCCCAAAAAAAATAACCTGTTATAAAAGTCTAAAAAAACAGATAAAAATGTAATAAAAAATTGCTTTCAAACTAATTCGGGCAATTCCATCAATTATGTGCATTTGAAAAGCATTTTTGAAATGTGCAATCCATTAAGATATTAAATTTAGAGATGAAAAGATTAAAAACCGGACGAAATGGATCCGAGATAAAAGGGAGTCATTAATCCGTTCATAAAACCGAACGATTAAAAACAAAACGAGATATATTTAAAGATATGTCCATTTCACCGTGAACATTAAGCAAAAAGTGTTCAATGAATACATCATGCCTGTTATGACATATGGTAGTGAAATATGGGCACGTAATAATGCAGTGATGGAAAAGCTAAGAGTGGCACAGCACAAAATGGAACGCATTATGTTCGGCATGAGTTTACATGATAGAAAAAGAAACACGTGGATCAGACAGCAAACTAGAGTAAACGACATCATCACTACCATATGAATGGCAAAGCATAGATGAGCAGGTCACCTTTCGAGATGTACAGACAACAGGTGGACATATAGAGCGACAGAATGGACTCCGAGCAATAGAAAAGACCAAGAGGAAGGCCAAAAACCCGGTTGATAGACGACCTCTACAGTCAACTGGGTCCTACTTGACCACGCCTAGCTAGGGATAAAACAAGGTGGAAGGAAACCAGGGAGGGGTTCTTCCAGCAGGAGTGAAATAAAAAGACTCTGATGATGATGATGATGATGATGATGATGATGATGATGATGATGATGATGATGTCCATTTCATCTTCGCGTTTAGTGATGAAAATTCTTTTATTTTTCACTAATTCGTAAAGTATTTGTTTATCTATATAAGAAATATATCACTTCTACGCTGGGGGTCACAACACACCCTCCCACTGAAAACTGTTTTCCCTTAGATTCAAATTAAATTTAAACCATAGGTAAATAACCCAAAATGATGTATATTCCTAAAATTTCAACAAATTTTGATAATATTAAGAGAGTCTCCGGGGCACAACTCCTCCACTAAAAACTGTTTTCCCTTTGATTCAAATGAAATATATATATATATATATATATATATATATATATATATAATCAAGGAGAACACCTCTCTGCCTGTGCATGTCTGTCCCTAAAAACGGAAACATAGTAGGAAGTGTACTTTCAATATAATTTATTCACATGCACAATTTGCATGTGAACATAATGGAAGTATTTTTGCGTCTCTGGTATCCCCTTAAAGAAGCTAACAATTTTCAAATATGTTACACAATGAGATTAATCTATTTATTAGCGTTAGTTTAAGAGTATTAACATATATCTGAATAGCTCGGTGAGTAAGATATCTAGCTGACAGCATCAAGGTTGCGGTTAAAGTAAACTCTCCCTACCATGATGTTGCATAGGATGCTATCCCACACTCTAATCTGGGCAACACCGGATATCTCTGCTAGTATATATAAAAACTTTTCACTCTTAGACAAGGTAAAAAAAAAAAAATCTAATAGGTCCCTCACTATTCACAAAACTCCCGCCCCTGTCCCATCGACGCAATGTTGCTAGCTTGTGCTTGTTTTACAAGTACTTCAATGGAATGTGCTCCGATGAACTTGCTGCTCTGCAAGTTCACGTTAGCACATGTTTTTTAAATAAAAATGGAAGGTTCCCACTTTGAAAACGTTGATGTATTTGCAGGTAATGATTTTTTTTTAATCCCATTTTTATTCAAGCACACGGGCCAACGTGAACTCACACACTACATTAGACATTTAAAAACCTTAACCGCGATAACCAGACGAAACGGAATCCTACTCGCCTGTGACAATATGGATCGGACAAGAAAGATTAAAAAGAAAAAAAGAAAAAAGGTTTTAAATGTTTATTTTCTTTTGATAAGAGTTATTTTATCACCGAAAGTCTCAAGACATTAAAATAAATGAATGTTTATTTTAATATAAAAAAAATTCTTAACGTTGTTTTTGGCTTCAAAAAAAAAATTATATACAAATATATAAAGTTAGTAATGTTTATATTTGTTTGCACAGAATTCACATCTAAACTAATTAACTGATCATTATGAATTTTGGAACACGGCCGCTATTCTACTAATTCTATCTCAAAATAAAACGTAACAGACAAACAATAATGCTATTTCAAACTTAAGCGTTACAGTCCAACAACAGTGGTGTTTTAAACTTGAACGTGACAGTCGTTACCTGTGAATTATAACAGATAACGCCCGGTGGGTTTCCCTGGAATTTGAAGGACAATAACCCTTTTCCAAAAATGCCAGCACCTTTCGTATCTTTTTAGTTGAGGTATGAATAATGCTATCTCTCCTCGATCTTCTCTCTAGACTTTCCTTGTTAACAACCGGTGTTAGTTGGTACCACTGACCTTTATATATATATATATATATATATATATATATATATATATATATATATTGTATATGTGTATTTAGGCAGCATATTTTCATTTAGGCAAACATTATTAAATAATACGGACTGTTTTTGCTTGATAAGACTTTTTTATTTTAACAATTTTCCGAATGGTCTGTTTAGTGTTTCGGTAAAATTGCTGTATGTAAGTTCCATGTGTTTCTTGTTCTATTTTCTTTCCTTTTTTGCGATTACTTTCGATTTGATTGTCAAATCATCTTCAGGCGGTGTTAATTTTGGTTTCTTAAAAAATATGTCTTTACTGTTGAGTTTTTTTTATTGTTATTATAACGGCAAGTAATTTACAACTTAAAAGGAGCGTCTATAATATTGAGATGTTACATGAGAGCGTGATTATGTTCTAAGAGCGTGCAAGATTCAAAAGTTTGATTGCTTCACCGTTTTGGCTAAGATCAAAGTGTAGTATCTGTTCCGATGGATACTGCACCCCATACTGATATTGTCTGGATCTTCGGGTCTGGATTTACGCCGGTCAATGGGTCTGTCCTGTGCAGTTCTGGGAAGTGGCGCTCCCAGGCTTTGCCTCCCCTCTTTGGGGAGGATTGAGTTTAGTGCTTAATGTCTGAGGCACTCTGCCCAGGCAATTTTTTAAAAGCCCCTAGCACTCCTCTTCTGGAGTGCATTCCCACTTTCCGACCTTGTGTCACATTCTACTGTGTGGGACGTAGATAAATAGGTGCTTCACCGTTAAGAATTTGATTACGTTCTGATCGCATTCAAGTTTCAAACGTATAATTGCTTAATGGCTACGAATTTGGTAACGTTTATTACTATGCTAGTCACTTTAAAATGTTCTGACTAGTTTCGTAATTCACATTATTAATTGTGGGATGTTTAGTTTTTTTGTAGAGGGCTTCAACAATTTTTAATCTTTTGGTGTTGGTATCGTGGTGTATTATTTTAGTATTGTTAACTAGTATGTGTCTATATATATATATATATATATATATATATATATATATATATATATATATATATATATATATATATATATATATATATATATATATATACACCTTGGACGTGGGAAGTGAGAATATAAAAAACACAAAAATAAAAGGAAATGGGAAATTCACTCAAGTACTCTTAGTTTTCATAGATTCTCTGTAGATCTATGACGACATTCTGGGTTTAGCCGGCTCTAAGTAGAAATTGTAGCGTCGCGAGTCAAGGCGACCCATTCACGTCTGTCCCTAGCTGACTCCTCCGCATACCTCAGCCAATCACGGCTGCATCGTTGACCGCCGATGACACGTAGCCGACTTCTTTAGGTCCATCTTAATACGATTCTTCTTAGTTGTAATGTGGGACGGACGCAGATATTTGATCGTTTTTGAATGCATATAAAAAGATCAGTAATGTCTTTACATTTTTTAAATACCTTTCTCATAATGTGTATTCACAAACTTCTTACACACACACACACACACACACACACATATATATATATATATATATATATATATATATATATATATATATATATATTTGGGTGTGTGTTTGTGTGTGTTATGTATATGTCTATAACACTTTGGGGGCGTTTTCATTTATATGTTGGTTTGGTAACATGACCTTCCACAAACCAGTACAAACATGTAAAATAAACTTGTAAAAAAACATTAAATAACGAGTTAAAAAATAGTAAACTAAATAAAAAAAATAATAAAAGTAATAATAAATAAATAAATAAATAATATTTAAAAAATAAACAAAAACAAATAAAATAAAATAATAAAAATAAAATAAATAGAAAATTATAACAGACAACGAAAATATTTCTATAATAAAAAATATAATAATAAAATATATTAAAAATAAAAAATCTATTAAAAAAAATAAAATCTATAAAAAATAATAAAATCTATAAAAATAATAAAATCTATAAAAAATAGTAAAATATATAAAAATTAATAAAATATATAAAACAATAATAAAATATATAAAAAATAATAAAATATATAAAAAATAATAAAATATATAAAAATAATAAAATATATAAAATAATAAAATATATAAAATAATAATAAAATATATAAAATAAAAATAAAATATATAAAAAATAATAAAATCTATAAAAAATGATAAAATATATGAAAATAATAAAATATATAAAAAAATAATAAAAAATAATAAAATGTATAAAAAATAATAAAATATATTAAAAAAATAATAAAATATATTAAAAATAATAAAATATATAAAAATAATAAAATATATAAAATAATAACATACATAAAATGATAATAAAATATATAAAATAATAATAAAATATATAAAAAATAATAAAATATATAAAAAATAATAAAATATGTAAAAAATAATAAAATATATAAAAAATAATAAAATATATAAAAAATAATAAAATATATGAAAAAAAATAAAATATATAAAAAATAATAAAATATATAAAAAATAATAAAATATATAAAAAATAATAAAATATATGAAAAATAATAAAATATATAAAAAAATAATAAAATATATAAAAAATAATAAAATATATAAAATTAATAAAATATATAAAAATAATAAAATATATAGAATAATAATAAAATATATAAAAAATAATGAAATATATAAAAAATAATAAATTATATAAAAAATAATAAAATCTATAAAAAATAATAAAATATATAAAAAATAATAAAATATATAGAAAATAATAAAATATAGAATATAGAATATATAAAATATGAAATATAATTATGTTAGCCGGATTTTAAAAGTTAGAACTCAAGATCATTTAAGCTGACATATCAAACTTTGATTATGACTAATGACATTATTGTTGTTGTACTTTGTTATTTGCGATAAACTTACGGACTTCGTTACAATTCATTTTAAAAATTACTTCATCAGGTCTGGCATCAGCCACTCTATAATGAAGATCTATGTGTATTCATTTGTATATAAATATGGTAATAAATATATATCCGTCTCATCACACAACATTAAGAAAACTGTCTAATGAAACCATTTCAAATGCTTAGGGGAATGGAAAAGCAAATAGCAAATCATACAACCCCTGCAGTTTTAGATTAATTTAGACAAAAATATTCACTCTATTTCCATAATGAGACGTTTTCTCTCCTTTTTCCTCTTCCTTTTTCTATACCGATTGATATGCTTTTTTTTAAATTTTTAATTTTTTATCTTTCCGGTTTAAAACTTTTTCTTTCTTATTTCTTCTTTTAACTTCAGACGTTATTTATTTATTTCTTATTTTATTTATCTATTTATTTATTTATTTGTTTATTTATTTATTTGCTTATTTATTTATTTATTTATTTACTTATATGTTTATTTATTTATTTGTTTCTTTATTCATGTATTTATTTGTTTATTTGTTTATTTATTTATTTATTTAATTGTTTATTTGTTAATTTATTTATTTATTTGTGTATTTATTTATTTATTTGTGTATTTATTTATTTATTTATTTGTTTGTTTATTTATTTATTTGTTTGTTTGTTTTTTATTTATTTATTTGTTTGTTAGTTTATGTATTCATTTATTTGTTTATTTGTTTATTTATTTATTCATTAATTTATTTATTTATTCATTTATTTGTTTATGTGTTTGTTTATTTATGTATTTATTTGTTTATTTATTTATTTATTCATTTGTTTGTTTGTTTATTTATTTATTTGTTGGTTTGTTTATTTATTTATTTGTTTATTCATTTATTCATTTATTTATTTGTTTTTTTGTTTATTTATTTATTTGTTTGTTTGTTTATTTATTTATTTGTTTATTTATTTATTTATTTATTTATTTGTTTGTTTGTATTTTTATTAATGTATTTATTTGTTTGTTTGTTTGTTTATTTATTTATTTATTTATTTATTCATTTATTTATTTTCTTTGTTTATTTATTTATTTGTTTGTTTATTTATTTATTTATGTATTTATTTGTTCGTTGGTTTATTCATTTATCTATTTATATGTTTATTTGTTTATTTATTTATTTATTTGTTTATTTGTTTATTCATTTATTTAGTTAATTGTTAATTTATTTATTTGTGTATTTATTTACTTATTTGTGTATTTATTTATTGATTTGTTATTTTTTAAATTTATTTATTAGTTTGTTTTTTATTTATTTATTTGTTTGTTTGTTCATGTATTCATTTATTTGTTTATTTGTTTGTTTGTTTATTTATTTATTTCTTTCTTTATTTATTTGTTTATTTATTTATTCATTTGTTTCTTTGTTTATTTATTTGTTTGTTTGTTTATTTATTTATTTGTTTATTTATTTATTCATTTATTTATTTATTTATTTATTTGTTTGTTCGTTTATTTATTTATTTGTTTGTATATTTATTTATTTGTTTGTTTGCTTGTTTATTTATTTAATGTGTTTATTTATTTGTTTGTTTGTTTATTTATTTATTTATTTATTTATTTGTTTGTTTGTTTGTTTGTTTATTTATTTGTTTGTTTATTTATTTATGTATTTATTTGTTCGTTTGTTTATTTAGTTATTTATATATTTATTTGTTTGTTTGTTTATTTATTTATTTATTTGTTTGTTTGTTTATTTATTTATTTATTTGTTTATTTATTTATTTGTTTGTTTATTTATTAATTTACTTATTATTTATTTGTTTATTTATTAATTTTTTATTTGTTTATTTATTTATATTTTTATTTATTTGTTTATTTATTTATTTATTTTTGTTTTATTTGTTTATTTTTTATTTATTAATTCATTTTACTTTTATTTATTTATTCATTTGTTTATTTATTTATTCTTTATTTATATATTTATTTATTTGTTCATGTATTTATTTATTTGTTATTTATTTATTTATTTGTTTATTTATTCATTTATTTATTTTAATTTATTTCTTTCTTTATTCATGTTTTTATTTATTTATTTATTTGTTTATCTGTTCATGTATTTATTTATTGATTTATTTGTTTATTTATTTATTTATTTATTTATTTGTTAGTTTGTTTATTTATTTAATTATTCATTGATTTATTTATTTATTTATTTGTTGTTTTTTTTTTAATTTATTTGTTCATTTGTTAATTAATTAATTTATTTATGTTTTTATTTATTTATTTATTTATTTGTTTATTTGTTTATGTATTTAATTATTTATTATTTATCAATTTATTTGTTTATTTTTTATGTATTCATTTATTTATTTGTTTATTTATTTTTTTATTTATTTGTTTGTTTATTTATTTATTTAATTATTATTTTTTTTAAATTTATTTATTTATATATTTATTTGTTCATTTATTTATTTGTTTATTTATTTATTTGTTTGTTTATTTATTAATTTATTTATTTATATTTTATTTTTTAAATTATTTGTTAATTCATTTATTTGTTTATTTATTTATTTATTTATGTACTTATTGATTTATTTGTTTTTTATATGTCTGTTTATTTATTTGTTTATTTATTTATTTGTTTATTTATTTATTTGTTTATTTATTTGTTTGTTTGTTTATTTGTTTATTTGTGTGTCTGTTTATTCATTTTTTAATTCATTCATTTATTTATATGTTTATTCATTTATTTATCTATTTGTCTTTTTATTTATTTGTTAATTAATTCATTTATTTGTTTATTTATTTATTTGTTTATTGATTTCTTTATTTATTTATTTATTCATTTGTTTATTCATTTATTTGTTGTTTTTTTCTGTTTATTTATTTATTTGTTTGTTATGCCTCCTTGGTCATCTCCCCTTTAACTATATTTTATATTCAACTGTTAATTGTATATAAATATTAGTGCAAACACTAGCGAAGCATATTTTTCATGTCATTTTTGCCGGAAGTTGTATATTCGTACTTCAATAAAACATTTTTTTTTAGATAAAATGAATATGAGTTATTTCCTTTTGCTGATTTTAACGTCATTTACTTGCTTTTTATACTTCATCTAACTTTTACTGAAAATTACATTTTCGTATTTTTTCCTTTTTTTTCTCATGTCTTGTTTCGTTCCCAGTAAATCAAAATCAAACACTGATCATAACAAAAATGTGTGGTTATAGAACATACAAATGTTAGGATCAAATAGATTTGAGGCACCCCAGAATAAGCAAAAAGCAAAAGGACACATTTTGCCCTGACACCGATTTTCTTTTGCTTCCGGCCTATTAAAAACAGAAACACAACAGTTTTACAAATAACCTAAAAAGTACATTTTTTATTCATAAGCATGTGTGGTTATACGCACATTTTTAATTAAAAAAGGTTTTTAAGTTTTGATTTGTAAACTTCGGAGATTTGTGAAAACAATTGTACAAACATGGTGTCAGACAATTTGAAAAAATCCCCTTTTCACAGGATATAGGATTCTCCATCACAGCTTTTTTTTTTAAATTATTTTCTATTACACGGTTTCGAGTTGATACGTCTTCGACCGACGCCGTCCGTCTTTCACCTCTTATTACACTTGAACTCGAGTTGATCACTGATCCGCGGATCACAGACGACTCATTTCAGTCATGCTGCATTGATTCAATCGGGGATTTCGCCGATCACACAGAAGTTGTTGCAGATAGTCGAACCGAGTCTATGGCTGATGTTTATCAAGATTAGTATTAGAACCATTACTAGTTAATTTTTCAGTGACTATATTAAGAGATAGCACGGAATAATTCTGTTTTAAATCTCGACGTTAGTCGCTTAATTTCCCGCATTAAATAAACATTTCTCTTTTCATTTGAATAAAAAGTATTAACATTTACCTTTGATAGACAAGGGTAGTTCAGGATTTGTTTTTGAATTTCGGTTACTCTAATGATATCTGTATCGAGATTTATATCAGTGTCGTAAATGGATGTTAGCTGAGATGCTTCGCCGACTCAACATCTTTCACTACAAGATAAAAATCGGTGTCGAATTTATTTGGATAAGACAGATTTAAAAGCATTGTCTGTCATAATAACGAACGCTAATGATACACGGAAGAAGCAATGGGTTCCAGATGAACTTGATGTGCTACTATATAATTTTCTCTCTCTTTCTCTCTCTTTCTTGAAAGTTTGGTATATGCATATTTTTAATTATATTTCACTATATAGGATTTAGTCGTTAACTAATTCACCGATCATTATGAATTTTGAAACACAGATTGTAGGCGTAAGAATGTGTAATGTGGGGTGTATTGTTTATTTCAGTTTCAGACAAAAGGGGTAAAGGTGGGATGCAATTCAGATAGAAACAATTATTTAAAAAATCAACAACAATTAAAAAAATAACAATGAATTAAAAAAATAAACAATAATAAAAAAAAATTAACAATAAATTAAAAAAAAGTTTAAAGATGCGCCCCTGTTGTACTAAGTGACTAAAGGTTTAGAGATGCGCCTCTGTTGTGCCAAAGAACTACAAGTTGAGAGATGCGCCCTTGTTGTAATAAACAACTAGAAGTTTAGAGATGCGCCCCAGTTGTACCAAACGACTAATAGTTTAGAGATGCGCCTCGGTCGTACCAAAGAATGAAAATTTTAGAGATACGCCCTTGTTGTACCAAAACACTAATAGTTTAGAGATGCGCCAATGTTGTACCAAACAAGTACAAGTTTAGAGATGCGCCCTTGTTGTACCAAAACACTAATAGTTTAGAGATGCGCCAATGTTGTACCAAACAAGTACAAGTTTAGAGATGCGCCCTTGTTGTACCAAAACACTAATAGTTTAGAGATGCGCCAATGTTGTACCAAACAAGTACAAGTTTAGAGATGCGCCCTTGTTGTACCAAAACACTAATAGTTTAGAGATGCGCCAATGTTGTACCAAACAAGTACAAGTTTAGAGATGCGCCCATGTTGTACCAAAACACTAATAGTTTAGAGATGCGCCGATGTTGTACCAAACAAGTACAAGTTTAGAGATGCGCCCATGTTGTACCAAAACACTAATAGTTTAGAGCTGCGCCGATGTTGTACCAAACAAGTACAAGTTTAGAGATGCGCCCATGTTGTACCAAAACACTAATAGTTTAGAGCTGCGCCAATGTTGTACCAAACAAGTACAAGTTTAGAGATGCGCCCATGTTGTACCAAAACACTAATAGTTTAGAGATGCGCCGATGTTGTACCAAACAAGTACAAGTTTAGAGATGCGCCCTTGTTGTACCAAAACACTAATAGTTTAGAGATGCGCCAATGTTGTACCAAACAAGTACAAGTTTAGAGATGCGCCCATGTTGTACCAAAACACTAATAGTTTAGAGATGCGCCGATGTTGTACCAAACAAGTACAAGTTTAGAGATGCGCCCATGTTGTACCAAAACACTAATAGTTTAGAGATGCGCCGATGTTGTACCAAACAAGTACAAGTTTAGAGATGCGCCCATGTTGTACCAAAACACTAATAGTTTAGAGATGCGCCGATGTTGTACCAAACAAGTACAAGTTTAGAGATGCGCCCTTGTTGTACCAAAACACTAATAGTTTAGAGATGCGCCAATGTTGTACCAAACAAGTACAAGTTTAGAGATGCGCCCATGTTGTACCAAAACACTAATAGTTTAGAGATGCGCCGATGTTGTACCAAACAAGTACAAGTTTAGAGATGCGCCCTTGTTGTACCAAAACACTAATAGTTTAGAGATGCGCCAATGTTGTACCAAACAAGTACAAGTTTAGAGATGCGCCCTTGTTGTACCAAAACACTAATAGTTTAGAGATGCGCCAATGTTGTACCAAACAAGTACAAGTTTAGAGATGCGCCCATGTTGTACCAAAACACTAATAGTTTAGAGATGCGCCAATGTTGTACCAAACAAGTACAAGTTTAGAGATGCGCCCATGTTGTACCAAAACACTAATAGTTTAGAGATGCGCCGATGTTGTACCAAACAAGTACAAGTTTAGAGATGCGCCCATGTTGTACCAAAACACTAATAGTTTAGAGCTGCGCCAATGTTGTACCAAACAAGTACAAGTTTAGAGATGCGCCCATGTTGTACCAAAACACTAATAGTTTAGAGATGCGCCAATGTTGTACCAAACAAGTACAAGTTTAGAGATGCGCCCATGTTGTACCAAAACACTAATAGTTTAGAGATGCGCCGATGTTGTACCAAACAAGTACAAGTTTAGAGATGCGCCCATGTTGTACCAAAACACTAATAGTTTAGAGATGCGCCGATGTTGTACCAAACAAGTACAAGTTTAGAGATGCGCCCATGTTGTACCAAAACACTAATAGTTTAGAGCTGCGCCAATGTTGTACCAAAAAAGTACAAGTTTAGAGATGCGCCCATGTTGTACCAAAACACTAATAGTTTAGAGATGCGCCGATGTTGTACCAAACAAGTACAAGTTTAGAGATGCGCCCATGTTGTACCAAAACACTAATAGTTTAGAGATGCGCCAATGTTGTACCAAACAAGTACAAGTTTAGAGATGCGCCCATGTTGTACCAAAACACTAATAGTTTAGAGATGCGCCGATGTTGTACCAAACAAGTACAAGTTTAGAGATGCGCCCATGTTGTACCAAAACACTAATAGTTTAGAGATGCGCCGATGTTGTACCAAACAAGTACAAGTTTAGAGATGCGCCCATGTTGTACCAAAACACTAATAGTTTAGAGCTGCGCCAATGTTGTACCAAACAACTAATAGTTGAGAGATGCGCCCCTGTTGTACTAAAACACTAATAGTTTAGAGATGCGCCCATGTTGTACCAAAACACTAATAGTTTAGAGCTGCGCCAATGTTGTACCAAAACACTAATAGTTTAGAGATGCGCCCATGTTGTACCAAACAAGTACAAGTTTAGAGATGCGCCCTTGTTGTACCAAAACACTAATAGTTTAGAGATGCGCCAATGTTGTACCAAACAAGTACAAGTTTAGAGATGCGCCCATGTTGTACCAAAACACTAATAGTTTAGAGATGCGCCGATGTTGTACCAAACAAGTACAAGTTTAGAGATGCGCCCTTGTTGTACCAAAACACTAATAGTTTAGAGATGCGCCAATGTTGTACCAAACAAGTACAAGTTTAGAGATGCGCCCATGTTGTACCAAAACACTAATAGTTTAGAGATGCGCCGATGTTGTACCAAACAAGTACAAGTTTAGAGATGCGCCCATGTTGTACCAAAACACTAATAGTTTAGAGCTGCGCCAATGTTGTACCAAACAAGTACAAGTTTAGAGATGCGCCCATGTTGTACCAAAACACTAATAGTTTAGAGATGCGCCAATGTTGTACCAAACAAGTACAAGTTTAGAGATGCGCCCATGTTGTACCAAAACACTAATAGTTTAGAGATGCGCCGATGTTGTACCAAACAAGTACAAGTTTAGAGATGCGCCCATGTTGTACCAAAACACTAATAGTTTAGAGATGCGCCGATGTTGTACCAAACAAGTACAAGTTTAGAGATGCGCCCATGTTGTACCAAAACACTAATAGTTTAGAGCTGCGCCAATGTTGTACCAAACAAGTACAAGTTTAGAGATGCGCCCATGTTGTACCAAAACACTAATAGTTTAGAGATGCGCCGATGTTGTACCAAACAAGTACAAGTTTAGAGATGCGCCCATGTTGTACCAAAACACTAATAGTTTAGAGCTGCGCCAATGTTGTACCAAACAAGTACAAGTTTAGAGATGCGCCCATGTTGTACCAAAACACTAATAGTTTAGAGATGCGCCGATGTTGTACCAAACAAGTACAAGTTTAGAGATGCGCCCATGTTGTACCAAAACACTAATAGTTTAGAGATGCGCCGATGTTGTACCAAACAAGTACAAGTTTAAGGATGCGCCCATGTTGTACCAAAACACTAATAGTTTAGAGCTGCGCCAATGTTGTACCAAACAACTAATAGTTGAGAGATGCGCCCCTGTTGTACTAAAACACTAATAGTTTAGAGATGCGCCCATGTTGTACCAAAACACTAATAGTTTAGAGCTGCGCCAATGTTGTACCAAAACACTAATAGTTTAGAGATGCGCCCATGTTGTACCAAAACACTAATAGTTTAGAGATGCGCCCATGTTGTACCAAAACACTAATAGTTTAGAGCTGCGCCAATGTTGTACCAAAACACTAATAGTTTAGAGATGCGCCCATGTTGTACCAAAACACTAATAGTTTAGAGATGCGCCCATGTTGTACCAAAACACTAATAGTTTAGAGCTGCGCCAATGTTGTACCAAAACACTAATAGTTTAGAGATGCGCCCATGTTGTACCAAAACACTAATAGTTTAGAGATGCGCCCATGTTGTACCAAAACACTAATAGTTTAGAGATGCGCCCATGTTGTACCAAAACACTAATAGTTTAGAGATGCGCCCATGTTGTACCAAAACACTAATAGTTTAGAGATGCGCCCCTGTTGTACCAAAACACTAATAGTTTAGAGATGCGCCCATGTTGTACCAAAACACTAATAGTTTAGAGATGCGCCCATGTTGTACCAACACACTAATAGTTTAGAGATGCGCCCTTGTTGTACCAAAACACTAATAGTTTAGAGATGCGCCCCTGTTGTACCAAAACACTAATAGTTTAGAGATGCGCCCATGTTGTACCAAAACACTAATAGTTTAGAGATGCGCCCATGTTGTACCAAAACACTAATAGTTTAGAGATGCGCCCCTGTTGTACCAAAACACTAATAGTTTAGAGATGCGCCCATGTTGTACCAAAACACTAATAGTTTAGAGATGCGCCCCTGTTGTACCAAAACACTAATAGTTTAGAGATGTGCCCATGTTGTACCAAAACACTAATAGTTTAGAGATGCGCCGATGTTGTACCAAACAAGTACAAGTTTAGAGATGCGCCCATGTTGTACCAAAACACTAATAGTTTAGAGCTGCGCCAATGTTGTACCAAACAACTAATAGTTGAGAGATGCGCCCCTGTTGTTCTAAAACACTAATAGTTTAGAGATGCGCCCATGTTGTACCAAAACACTAATAGTTTAGAGCTGCGCCAATGTTGTACCAAAACACTAATAGTTTAGAGATGCGCCCATGTTGTACCAAAACACTAATAGTTTAGAGATGCGCCCATGTTGTACCAAAACACTAATAGTTTAGAGCTGCGCCAATGTTGTACCAAAACACTAATAGTTTAGAGATGCGCCCATGTTGTACCAAAACACTAATAGTTTAGAGATGCGCCCATGTTGTACCAAAACACTAATAGTTTAGAGCTGCGCCAATGTTGTACCAAAACACTAATAGTTTAGAGATGCGCCCATGTTGTACCAAAACACTAATAGTTTAGAGATGCGCCCATGTTGTACCAAAACACTAATAGTTTAGAGATGCGCCCATGTTGTACCAAAACACTAATAGTTTAGAGATGCGCCGATGTTGTACCAAACAAGTACAAGTTTAGAGATGCGCCCATGTTGTACCAAAACACTAATAGTTTAGAGATGCGCCAATGTTGTACCAAACAAGTACAAGTTTAGAGATGCGCCCATGTTGTACCAAAACACTAATAGTTTAGAGATGCGCCGATGTTGTACCAAACAAGTACAAGTTTAGAGATGCGCCCATGTTGTACCAAAACACTAATAGTTTAGAGATGCGCCGATGTTGTACCAAACAAGTACAAGTTTAGAGATGCGCCCATGTTGTACCAAAACACTAATAGTTTAGAGCTGCGCCAATGTTGTACCAAACAACTAATAGTTGAGAGATGCGCCCCTGTTGTACTAAAACACTAATAGTTTAGAGATGCGCCCATGTTGTACCAAAACACTAATAGTTTAGAGCTGCGCCCATGTTGTACCAAAACACTAATAGTTTAGAGATGCGCCGATGTTGTACCAAACAAGTACAAGTTTAGAGATGCGCCCATGTTGTACCAAAACACTAATAGTTTAGAGATGCGCCGATGTTGTACCAAACAAGTACAAGTTTAGAGATGCGCCCATGTTGTACCAAAACACTAATAGTTTAGAGCTGCGCCAATGTTGTACCAAACAAGTACAAGTTTAGAGATGCGCCCATGTTGTACCAAAACACTAATAGTTTAGAGATGCGCCGATGTTGTACCAAACAAGTACAAGTTTAGAGATGCGCCCATGTTGTACCAAAACACTAATAGTTTAGAGCTGCGCCAATGTTGTACCAAACAAGTACAAGTTTAGAGATGCGCCCATGTTGTACCAAAACACTAATAGTTTAGAGATGCGCCGATGTTGTACCAAACAAGTACAAGTTTAGAGATGCGCCCATGTTGTACCAAAACACTAATAGTTTAGAGATGCGCCGATGTTGTACCAAACAAGTACAAGTTTAAGGATGCGCCCATGTTGTACCAAAACACTAATAGTTTAGAGCTGCGCCAATGTTGTACCAAACAACTAATAGTTGAGAGATGCGCCCCTGTTGTACTAAAACACTAATAGTTTAGAGATGCGCCCATGTTGTACCAAAACACTAATAGTTTAGAGCTGCGCCAATGTTGTACCAAAACACTAATAGTTTAGAGATGCGCCCATGTTGTACCAAAACACTAATAGTTTAGAGATGCGCCCATGTTGTACCAAAACACTAATAGTTTAGAGCTGCGCCAATGTTGTACCAAAACACTAATAGTTTAGAGATGCGCCCATGTTGTACCAAAACACTAATAGTTTAGAGATGCGCCCATGTTGTACCAAAACACTAATAGTTTAGAGCTGCGCCAATGTTGTACCAAAACACTAATAGTTTAGAGATGCGCCCATGTTGTACCAAAACACTAATAGTTTAGAGATGCGCCCATGTTGTACCAAAACACTAATAGTTTAGAGATGCGCCCATGTTGTACCAAAACACTAATAGTTTAGAGATGCGCCCATGTTGTACCAAAACACTAATAGTTTAGAGATGCGCCCCTGTTGTACCAAAACACTAATAGTTTAGAGATGCGCCCATGTTGTACCAAAACACTAATAGTTTAGAGATGCGCCCATGTTGTACCAACACACTAATAGTTTAGAGATGCGCCCTTGTTGTACCAAAACACTAATAGTTTAGAGATGCGCCCCTGTTGTACCAAAACACTAATAGTTTAGAGATGCGCCCATGTTGTACCAAAACACTAATAGTTTAGAGATGCGCCCATGTTGTACCAAAACACTAATAGTTTAGAGATGCGCCCCTGTTGTACCAAAACACTAATAGTTTAGAGATGCGCCCATGTTGTACCAAAACACTAATAGTTTAGAGATGCGCCCCTGTTGTACCAAAACACTAATAGTTTAGAGATGTGCCCATGTTGTACCAAAACACTAATAGTTTAGAGATGCGCCGATGTTGTACCAAACAAGTACAAGTTTAGAGATGCGCCCATGTTGTACCAAAACACTAATAGTTTAGAGCTGCGCCAATGTTGTACCAAACAACTAATAGTTGAGAGATGCGCCCCTGTTGTTCTAAAACACTAATAGTTTAGAGATGCGCCCATGTTGTACCAAAACACTAATAGTTTAGAGCTGCGCCAATGTTGTACCAAAACACTAATAGTTTAGAGATGCGCCCATGTTGTACCAAAACACTAATAGTTTAGAGATGCGCCCATGTTGTACCAAAACACTAATAGTTTAGAGCTGCGCCAATGTTGTACCAAAACACTAATAGTTTAGAGATGCGCCCATGTTGTACCAAAACACTAATAGTTTAGAGATGCGCCCATGTTGTACCAAAACACTAATAGTTTAGAGCTGCGCCAATGTTGTACCAAAACACTAATAGTTTAGAGATGCGCCCATGTTGTACCAAAACACTAATAGTTTAGAGATGCGCCCATGTTGTACCAAAACACTAATAGTTTAGAGATGCGCCCATGTTGTACCAAAACACTAATAGTTTAGAGATGCGCCGATGTTGTACCAAACAAGTACAAGTTTAGAGATGCGCCCATGTTGTACCAAAACACTAATAGTTTAGAGATGCGCCAATGTTGTACCAAACAAGTACAAGTTTAGAGATGCGCCCATGTTGTACCAAAACACTAATAGTTTAGAGATGCGCCGATGTTGTACCAAACAAGTACAAGTTTAGAGATGCGCCCATGTTGTACCAAAACACTAATAGTTTAGAGATGCGCCGATGTTGTACCAAACAAGTACAAGTTTAGAGATGCGCCCATGTTGTACCAAAACACTAATAGTTTAGAGCTGCGCCAATGTTGTACCAAACAACTAATAGTTGAGAGATGCGCCCCTGTTGTACTAAAACACTAATAGTTTAGAGATGCGCCCATGTTGTACCAAAACACTAATAGTTTAGAGCTGCGCCAATGTTGTACCAAAACACTAATAGTTTAGAGATGCGCCCATGTTGTACCAAACAAGTACAAGTTTAGAGATGCGCCCTTGTTGTACCAAAACACTAATAGTTTAGAGATGCGCCAATGTTGTACCAAACAAGTACAAGTTTAGAGATGCGCCCATGTTGTACCAAAACACTAATAGTTTAGAGCTGCGCCAATGTTGTACCAAACAAGTACAAGTTTAGAGATGCGCCGATGTTGTACCAAAACACTAATAGTTTAGAGATGCGCCAATGTTGTACCAAACAAGTACAAGTTTAGAGATGCGCCCATGTTGTACCAAAACACTAATAGTTTAGAGATGCGCCGATGTTGTACCAAACAAGTACAAGTTTAGAGATGCGCCCATGTTGTACCAAAACACTAATAGTTTAGAGCTGCGCCAATGTTGTACCAAACAACTAATAGTTGAGAGATGCGCCCCTGTTGTACTAAAACACTAATAGTTTAGAGATGCGCCCATGTTGTACCAAAACACTAATAGTTTAGAGCTGCGCCAATGTTGTACCAAAACACTAATAGTTTAGAGATGCGCCCATGTTGTACCAAAACACTAATAGTTTAGAGATGCGCCCATGTTGTACTAAAACACTAATAGTTTAGAGCTGCGCCAATGTTGTACCAAAACACTAATAGTTTAGAGATGCGCCCATGTTGTACCAAAACACTAATAGTTTAGATATGCGCCCATGTTGTACCAAAACACTAATAGTTTAGAGCTGCGCCAATGTTGTACCAAAACACTAATAGTTTAGAGATGCGCCCATGTTGTAGCAAAACACTAATAGTTTAGAGATGCGCCCATGTTGTACCAAAACACTAATAGTTTAGAGATGCGCCCATGTTGTAGCAAAACACTAATAGTTTAGAGATGCGCCCATGTTGTACCAAAACACTAATAGTTTAGAGATGCACCCATGTTGTACCAAAACACTAATAGTTTAGAGCTGCGCCAATGTTGTACCAAAACACTAATAGTTTAGAGATGCGCCCATGTTGTACCAAAACACTAATAGTTTAGAGATGCGCCCATGTTGTACCAAAACACTAATAGTTTCGAGCTGCGCCAATGTTGTACCAAAACACTAATAGTTTAGAGATGCGCCCATGTTGTACCAAAACACTAATAGTTTCGAGATGCGCCCATGTTGTACCAAAACACTAATAGTTTAGAGATGCGCCCCTGTTGTACCAAAACACTAATAGTTTAGAGATGCGCCCCTGTTGTACCAAAACACTAATAGTTTAGAGATGCGCCCATGTTGTACCAAAACACTAATAGTTTAGAGATGCGCCCATGTTGTACCAAAACACTAATAGTTTAGAGATGCGCCCCTGTTGTACCAAAACACTAATAGTTTAGAGATGCGCCCATGTTGTACCAAAACACTAATAGTTTAGAGATGCGCCCCTGTTGTACCAAAACACTAATAGTTTAGAGATGCGCCCATGTTGTACCAAAACACTAATAGTTTAGAGATGCGCCGATGTTGTACCAAACAAGTACAAGTTTAGAGATGCGCCCATGTTGTACCAAAACACTAATAGTTTAGAGCTGCGCCAATGTTGTACCAAACAAGTACAAGTTTAGAGATGCGCCCATGTTGTACCAAAACACTAATAGTTTAGAGATGCGCCAATGTTGTACCAAACAAGTACAAGTTTAGAGATGCGCCCATGTTGTACCAAAACACTAATAGTTTAGAGATGCGCCGATGTTGTACCAAACAAGTACAAGTTTAGAGATGCGCCCATGTTGTACCAAAACACTAATAGTTTAGAGCTGCGCCAATGTTGTACCAAACAACTAATAGTTGAGAGATGCGCCCCTGTTGTACTAAAACACTAATAGTTTAGAGATGCGCCCATGTTGTACCAAAACACTAATAGTTTAGAGCTGCGCCAATGTTGTACCAAAACACTAATAGTTTAGAGATGCGCCCATGTTGTACCAAAACACTAATAGTTTAGAGATGCGCCCATGTTGTACCAAAACACTAATAGTTTAGAGCTGCGCCAATGTTGTACCAAAACACTAATAGTTTAGAGATGCGCCCATGTTGTACCAAAACACTAATAGTTTAGATATGCGCCCATGTTGTACCAAAACACTAATAGTTTAGAGCTGCGCCAATGTTGTACCAAAACACTAATAGTTTAGAGATGCGCCCATGTTGTACCAAAACACTAATAGTTTAGAGATGCGCCCATGTTGTACCAAAACACTAATAGTTTAGAGATGCGCCCATGTTGTACCAAAACACTAATAGTTTAGAGATGCGCCCATGTTGTACCAAAACACTAATAGTTTAGAGATGCGCCCCTGTTGTACCAAAACACTAATAGTTTAGAGATGCGCCCATGTTGTACCAAAACACTAATAGTTTAGAGATGCGCCCATGTTGTACCAAAACACTAATAGTTTAGAGATGCGCCCCTGTTGTACCAAAACACTAATAGTTTAGAGATGCGCCCCTGTTGTACCAAAACACTAATAGTTTAGAGATGCGCCCCTGTTGTACCAAAACACTAATAGTTTAGAGATGCGCCCATGTTGTACCAAAACACTACTAGTTTAGAGATGCGCCCATGTTGTATCAAAACACTAATAGTTTAGAGATGCGCCCCTGTTGTACCAAAACACTAATAGTTTAGAGATGCGCCCATGTTGTACCAAAACACTAATAGTTTAGAGATGCGCCCCTGTTGTACCAAAACACTAATAGTTTAGAGATGCGCCCATGTTGTACCAAAACACTAATAGTTTAGAGATGCGCCGATGTTGTACCAAACAAGTACAAGTTTAGAGATGCGCCCATGTTGTACCAAAACACTAATAGTTTAGAGCTGCGCCAATGTTGTACCAAACAAGTACAAGTTTAGAGATGCGCCCATGTTGTACCAAAACACTAATAGTTTAGAGATGCGCCGATGTTGTACCAAACAAGTACAAGTTTAGAGATGCGCCCATGTTGTACCAAAACACTAATAGTTTAGAGATGCGCCGATGTTGTACCAAACAAGTACAAGTTTAGAGATGCGCCCATGTTGTACCAAAACACTAATAGTTTAGAGCTGCGCCAATGTTGTACCAAACAACTAATAGTTGAGAGATGCGCCCCTGTTGTACTAAAACACTAATAGTTTTGAGATGCGCCCATGTTGTACCAAAACACTAATAGTTTAGAGATGCGCCCATGTTGTACCAAAACACTAATAGTTTAGAGATGCGCCCATGTTGTACCAAAACACTAATAGTTTAGAGCTGCGCCAATGTTGTACCAAAACACTAATAGTTTAGAGATGCGCCCATGTTGTACCAAAACACTAATAGTTTAGAGATGCGCCCATGTTGTACCAAAACACTAATAGTTTAGAGCTGCGCCAATGTTGTACCAAAACACTAATAGTTTAGAGATGCGCCCATGTTGTACCAAAACACTAATAGTTTAGAGATGCGCCCATGTTGTACCAAAACACTAATAGTTTAGAGATGCGCCCATGTTGTACCAAAACACTAATAGTTTAGAGATGCGCCCATGTTGTACCAAAACACTAATAGTTTAGAGATGCGTCCCTGTTGTACCAAAACACTAATAGTTTAGAGATGCGCCCATGTTGTACCAAAACACTAATAGTTTAGAGATGCGCCCATGTTGTACCAAAACACTAATAGTTTAGAGATGCGCCCCTGTTTTACCAAAACACTAATAGTTTAGAGATGCGCCCCTGTTGTACCAAAACACTAATAGTTTAGAGATGCGCCCATGTTGTACCAAAACACTAATAGTTTAGAGATGCGCCCATGTTGTACCAAAACACTAATAGTTTAGAGATGCGCCCCTGTTGTACCAAAACACTAATAGTTTAGAGATGCGCCCATGTTGTACCAAAACACTAATAGTTTAGAGATGCGCCCCTGTTGTACCAAAACACTAATAGTTTAGAGATGCGCCCATGTTGTACCAAAACACTAATAGTTTAGAGATGCGCCGATGTTGTACCAAACAAGTACAAGTTTAGAGATGCGCCCATGTTGTACCAAAACACTAATAGTTTAGAGCTGCGCCAATGTTGTACCAAACAACTAATAGTTGAGAGATGCGCCCATGTTGTACCAAACAACTAATAGTTGAGAGATGCGCCCCTGTTGTACTAAAACACTAATAGTTTAGAGATGCGCCCATGTTGTACCAAAACACTAATAGTTTAGAGCTGCGCCAATGTTGTACCAAAACACTAATAGTTTAGAGATGCGCCCATGTTGTACCAAAACACTAATAGTTTAGAGATGCGCCCATGTTGTACCAAAACACTAATAGTTTAGAGCTGCGCCAATGTTGTACCAAAACACTAATAGTTTAGAGATGCGCCCATGTTGTACCAAAACACTAATAGTTTAGAGATGCGCCCATGTTGTACCAAAACACTAATAGTTTAGAGCTGCGCCAATGTTGTACCAAAACACTAATAGTTTAGAGATGCGCCCATGTTGTACCAAAACACTAATAGTTTAGAGATGCGCCCATGTTGTACCAAAACACTAATAGTTTAGAGATGCGCCCATGTTGTACCAAAACACTAATAGTTTAGAGATGCGCCCATGTTGTACCAAAACACTAATAGTTTAGAGATGCGCCCCTGTTGTACCAAAACACTAATAGTTTAGAGATGCGCCCCTGTTGTACCAAAACACTAATAGTTTAGAGATGCGCCCATGTTGTACCAAAACACTAATAGTTTAGAGATACGCCCCTGTTGTACCAAAACACTAATAGTTTAGAGATGCGCCCATGTTGTACCAAAACACTAATAGTTTAGAGATGCGCCCATGTTGTACCAAAACACTAAAAGTTTACAGATGCGCCTTTGTTGTACTAAACAACTAAAAGTCTGGAGTTGCGCCCTTGTGGTACCAAACAAATAAAAGGTTGAAGGCGCGCCCATGTTGTTCTAAAGAACTAAAAGTTTAGAGACGTGCCCCTGTTGTAGCAAAAAACTAAAAGTTTAGAGACGCGGCTCTGTTGTACCAAAGAACTAAAAGTTTAGAGACGTGCCCCTGTTGTACCAAACAACTAACAGTTTAGAGATGCGCCCCTGTTGTACCAAAGAACTACGATTTTAGAGATGCGCCTCATCTTGTTCCAAAGAACTACGAGTTTATAGACGCCCTCTCCAACTCCCTTTGACGTCATTTCCGGATAAGTTGTAAGGGTAGATGGGTATCAAGGTAAAGCCTCCTCCTTTCTAGAACTTGTCTCATACCGACAGAATCAAAGCCAGTACCGGAATTTCGACAGAATCAGCGTCCCTTAATTTTAAATCCTCATCTCTTCCGCCTCTTTCTAATGTTATTTTTAATTTAATTTTAGGGAATAATTTGCATTTAATTTTCCGGGAATGACTTGCAGTTTTTTTTTTTTTACAAATTACTAATTAATATAATTGTTTTCTATTTAAATAAATACATAATGAAATTGAAATTAAACTGAAAATAGTCGAAATAATCGAAACGCCGTCGACGAAATCTGCCTCATAGGCCCCTTAGGTGTGCATTTAAAAATTCGGGAATACTACCATTATCTTTCTCGATTTATTTTACATCAGAATACACTTAGATTTTATCTAGATTCTCTAACTTTTATTTTATAAGGCACATACACAAACACACATGTATACAGACATTGATTTTTGTATATATATATATATATATATATATATATATATATATATATATATATATATATATATATATATATATATATATATATATCGAGGCAGCATTCTTTCCTTAAGACACGTATTATTAACAATAACCGACAATTTTTGTCTGGCTATTTTAGTATTGATCCCTTCAATTTTCCGGATTAAAATCTTAATATCGGAAGAAAATTGGTTGATGAAACTGCCGTAATGTACATGTTGGTCCAGGGTACTTTCTGACCCATCTGGGTCCATCGTCAGTGGAATAATGACAGACAGGTAAAGACCTGGAGTGAGATTTATAATTAATTATGGCGGGATATTAAAATTTTAATCCGGGAAATTGAAGGGATCAATACTAAAATAACCAGACAAAAATTGTCGGTTTATATATATATATATATATATATATATATATATATATATATATATATATATATATATATATATATATATATATATATATATATATATATATATATATCCATGCTGTGCCAGTAGCTATAAAATAGAGTGTTTTGAGGTCTTGCATAGAGCAGATTCCAAAAAAACATTTGAAACTTTCCTTGTGCCGACAAAAGGAATTTGTTAATCTTTTTGGGGAACACTGAACCCTCCCTTTTTTAACACAATAAGGACACCAATTTTTTAATACCGATTGCAGGTTTAAATTCATATATGTATATATATATATATATATATATATATATATATATATATATATATATATATATATATATATATAAGTAAAAAAACTAAACTAAAACCTAAAAACTTAATAACTAAAACGTAAAATAGAAATACAAGGAACGACTTGTTAAAATAAAACCACCCATTATATTGACAAAACAGGGATAGACAACTCTATAGAAAACAGAACAATAGAATAGGAAATAGGAAGTAAAACTAACCGGACCTTTGTTCATGAGAAGCCCAACGAGTGGCTAAGAGAACAACAAAGAATCTGATTGGTTAACTAGCTAGTCTAGTCGTGTATATAAAAACACCCGGCAAAACTAACTCCATGCATTTTAGCCTGAAGTGTAGCTTAATCGTCATAAATATATTTTCATAACTTACTATATATATATATATATATATATATATATATATATATATATATATATATATATATTCAGTAATTGTATTAATGTTTCCTATATGTTAATCCAATGAAACTTCCTTCTTTTATACAATGGTGCTCAATAACAAGTAGAGCTGTATTATAGTATAAATTCTTTTATTAATACAAAAATTATTGGCTACATATGTGCATACATGTTTTAGCTGCGATTTCTTTCGAAATAGAGCTTCTTGAGGACACGTAAAAATCACAGGCCAATCACAGGGAACCGGTGTTTATTACTCCACCATAAAGTGCTATGGTGAGGCAACTTCTAGAATGAAAAAAGAATATAGAAGAATCTAAATATAATTATACGCCAAAATTCAAAATTTGAAAAAATATTAAGTAATGGAGAGAGAGAATGTGCGTGTAAAAAGATATGGGGTCTGTCCAGTTGGTAAATGTCCGTTGATGAGGTGTCGAGTGAAAGGAGATTTACAGATGGAAAAGAAGGGTTGGCTTTTCCACTGTCAACTTATCTATCTATGTAATTCCTCTGATGATAAGATTTTAATCTTTGAAAAGCCTTGGCTTAAGGAAAGAATAATAAACATGTTTTTACCGAGTACACCTTGCATTGAACAATCGAAGTTGAAATAAATTTGTCATTCGTACATGTTTATCCCTCTTCTTTTATCTATCTTTATAATTGCTCTATCTCGTATATTGAGCTTAAACCATTTCACTATAGGTTCTGTCTACTAAAAGTATACTTTTAGTTTCATATATATACAGGGTGATTCATAAGTCACTTAGCTATTTATTTTTGAAATTCTAAAGTTAAAAAATACGGTAATACAAAACAGAAAGTTTATTCAACAAATTAATTTATGGGAGTTTAAAATTACAGCAAATTTTCAAAATCTCCACCTTTGTTCTGCATGCATAGCTCCATTCTTTTTTGCAAGGAATTTACGACTCTTTGTAGCATATTTGATTGATTATGGTGTTGTGTGAAGGAGGCTTTCTGTTCACATCACGTTTCCATTGCCTAACAAATAGCAGTAATTAGAGAGTAAGATAACAATTATCAAAAGTTCATAGTATGTTTGTGCTTCATATGGCAATCATTTTAAATAGCTAAGTGAAGTGACTTATGAATCACCCTATATATATATATATAAATATATATATATATATATATATATATATATATATATATATATATATATATATATATATATATATATATATATATATATATATATATATATATATATAAAGGTTATTAGTGTGTTCGTCTGAATTGCATTAACACGGTATTCGCTGTAATCCGTTTTTGCAGAGTGCCTGATGAGAAATCCAAAGCATCAAACCTCTTTGACCCGGATGTTTTCGTCAATCTTCCGAATTCAAACACGTCAAATCTATTCTGGTTGATGTTTGTTGAGTAACAAGAACGCTCTCAGTCCATTCGTCCTTTCGTTTCGAAGCTCTTCGGGGTGGGGGCGGTTCAATCAGTGCAGATAAACAAACGTGGCCGACAAGGGAAAACAGGGCGGGAATAAAAACAATTAAATATGGGGAGGAAAAAGGTGGTAGAAATTACAGAGAAAATACATGACAAATATGGCGGATATAACATTTTTTTGAGTGAGGTGTGTCCCTATTTACTTGGCTCCCCACGAGGGCAAAGTCAGGCACAGGGTCGCCTTTTTATGTGGACTATATTTAATTCCACCGAAAGGGGAACTTTAGGTGAGACAAAAATGGAGATTGACCCAGTCAATAAGGATTTGTGTCCTCTGCTTCAGGTCAACACAGATATTACACATTAATCCTAGCCCGAAAGTCGAGTGTATTATATCATTTATATCCTCAATTTTCATTTATCTTACATGCACACGCACATTATATTTGTTCCTCATTAGTGGATTGAGCTCTCTGGTGGGAGAAGTAATGGTTTCCACTTAGTGTATACATTACTCTTCGTAATTAGAATAGAGTTCTCCCGGTAACTTTTATTGTGAGTGTCACGGCGTATGGGAATTTTCTTTTGACTTTTGCACACCCCAAACAAGACATATTGCACTAAAGCGTAAGTGGCTACTGTGATAGGTGCCAGATTTATTGGGAGGCAACGTGGGTGGAGAGTTAGACAGAAAGATGTCTTTTTTATATTACATTTAAATGTCTGCTTGTTGATATTCTCATGGAAACAGGGATGAAATTCCAAATGCAAGCAGTCCGCGGAAAGAAGCTAATAGAATAGAAATCTTCAGGCATCTAGGTATTTCTACAGTGAAGGGGTGAGATTTTGCTGTTAGTCGGTATTTACGTTGAAAGGGTACAAATGCAGTAAGGTCATTGTAGAACATTCTGTGAAAGTACTTGTAAAATAAGCAAAAGGATACAACACTGCGGCGATGCGAAAGGTGTTGGAGCTTGGTAGACAGTCCGGGACATATTAGGTTATAAATTATTTTTTGCACTCTGTCCAAGAGGAAGAAGTTAGTAGTTAGTTCACGATCCCAGATGTGGCAACACTACTCCATGCACGGGCGAGTTGTAGTTTTATAGGGATACAGCATACTGGCAAGTGTAAGAAATTTTCTAGCCGGGTAGAGGGAGCCTACCTTCTTTGCTGTATATTTATCAGTATCTTTTACGCACTTATTCAATTTCATGTTTCCTGAGAATGTCAGACCGAGATGTTTGAACATTGGAGTTTTGGGGAGTGTTTTTTTCGGCCGTGACAATATGTTTTTGGAAAAGTTTCTTATTGTTGTTAAAGGAAACGAGATTTGTGTGGGTAGGGTTAGGGTTGGGTTAGGGTTGTTAGGGTTAGGGTTAGTGTTAGGGTAAGGGTTGTTAAAGGAAAGGAGATTTGTGTGGGTAGCATTGAATGTGAACATCAATTTTAGTTCCCATTCTACTACAGACTGGAAGTCATTTCCTGATGATTCAGCCATTGCCGTGCTTGTGTGAACATTCGATTTGCCCTCATGCCAGGAATAAGGCACGGTGTAGTCAGCAAATACACCCATCTCAGATGCGATTGCATCGCGGATAATGTTTATAAAGATAGAAATAATATAGCTGCAAGTATCGAACGCTGAGCCAAACCCGTTTTGAAGTGGTGTTGTTAAGACGTTCGGTCATTCAGAACGACATGTCTCTTTCTTTTAGGTAGGAAAGCTCTGATTATATTAAATATTTGTTCATTAACACCGTACGTTGTTTTTTATGATAAGACCTTTCTGCCAGACAATGTCAAAGGCTTTTGAGATATATTAGCTTCGCCTAAGTTATCCAGTGTGCGGTAAATATGTCAGAGATGACTGTTAAGATATCCGTTGTAGAATGGGATGGCCTAAATCAATACTGTTGGTCAGAAAAGAACCATAGCATTTTCAAAATGATGAACTATCGCTAGATTGATTAATAGTTCAAAGATGTTAGCCAATGTGCGGGAGAAGACATTGAGGGAGAAGAGATGGGTGGGCGATCATTTTGCGGGTTAAGGTTAGGGTGAGGGGTTAGGGTGAGGGTTAGGGTTTATGGCTAGGGTTAGAGGTTAGGGTAAGGGTTAGGGTTTAGGTTAGGGTTAGGGTTAGAGTTAGGGTTAGGGTTTAGGGTTAGGGTTAGAGTTAGGGTTAGGGTTAGGGTTAGGTTTCGGGTTAGTTCTTTCGTCAGAGTTATTGAAAACTGTCTAACACAGAGGCATTTTTCCAGTTGTCCAGCTATAAGGGAAAAAACAATCAGCAAGGCATTCGTGATAGAGTTTGGAGAAAACAGGGGCCAACTCAGCAGAGCATTTCTTTATTACCATAGCAGGGATAGCCAGAAAACAAGGCATAGCACTTGGAGTCTTTGAAGTTTCCCTGTAATGAAACTTCTGCGCATGACTAATAGACAAAGAAGAAGCCGGCCAATAGGCGGAGCCTATCTACCCCTTAAGCATTTGTAGCTTTTCAAATCAGATATTTTCTTTGAGTCTCAAGCTGACTACCGTACAAGCGATTGGGTTTCGAAAATACAGCTTGAAACACTCACCGTGTCTAGTCACAATTAGGAGTTGTGATACGGCGGAACATCTCTTCGTTGATGCCAATCTATTAATGGCACAATGGTTAAATGGCTAACAACGCGGACTGAGGACGTGGGTGTGTCGGGTTCGAATCCAGTTCGTTCCACAGAAACACTTTTATCAAAACCCACACTTGACCTTGTGTCTGACCTCCTGGAGAGGAGGTAAATAAAATACTAAAACTGAGTTAATCAATTTTTGTTTTCTTTCTTATATATTTTAATCAGTTAAAACGAGGCCTGTCTAAAACGTATATAGCTTTAGGCCAGGAAAAAAAATATTTTAAATACGTGACGGCGTTTGGACCCTAATCCCCTTCAAAGTAAGCCCCTCGAAGGTAAATTTGTAAGTTTAATAGCCTAACATTACTACATTTTACTTGCAAATGCCTATTCATCTCATTTGAATGCGAATAGATACATAGGCATTTTCAAGTTAAATAAAGTAATTTTAGGCAATTAATCTTAACTTATAAATGTACCTTAGAGTAAACTTTAAAAGTTTATAAATAAATACTAAACATCCTTCGACAAAACACCGTAATATAACAATATTAACATTGGTAAATTAAAAGAAAGATCCGCTCTGCACTTAGTTTCGCATTCAAATAAGATGAATAGGCATTTCCAAGTAAAATGAAGTAATTTTAGGCAATTACTCTTAACTTATAAATGGACTTTAGAGTTAACTTAAACGGTTTATAAATAAATATTCACCATTTTTCAACAAAACACCGTCTTACAACAATATAACCATTGCTAAATTTAAAAAAAAGATCCGCTCTGCACTTAGTTTCGCATTCAAATGAGATAAATAGGCATTTTCAAGTTAAATGAAATAATTTCAGACAATTAATCTTAACTTATAAATGTACATTAGAGTTTACTAAAACGGTTTATAAATAAATACTAAACATCCTTCGACAAAACACCGTAGTATAACAATATTAACATTGGTAAATTTAAAAAAAAGATTCGCTTCGCACTTAGTTTCGCCTTCAAATGAGATAAATAGGCATTTTCAAGTGTAATGAAGTAATTTTAGGCCATTAATCTTAACTTATAAATGTACCTTAGAGTTTACTAAAACGGTTTATAAATAAATACTAAACATTCTTCGACAAAACACCGTAGAATAACAATATTAACATTGGTAAATTAAAAAAAAAGATTCGCTCTGCACTTAGTTTCGCATTCAAATGAGATAAATAGGCATTTTCAAGTTAAATGAAGTAATTTTAGACAATTAATCTTAACTTATAAATATACCTTCGAGTTAACTTTAACGGTTTATAAATAAATACTAAACATTCTTCGAAAAAACACCGTAGTATAACAATATTGGTAAATTAAAAAAAAGATTCGCTCTGCACTTAGTTTCGCATTCAAATGAGATAAATAGGCATTTCGAAGTAAAATGAAGTAATTTTAGGCAATTAATCTTAACTTATAAATGGACTTTAGAGTTAACTTAAACAGTTTATGAATAAATACTAAACATCCTTCAACCAAATACCCTAGTAAAACAATATTAATATTGGTAAATTAAAAAAAAGATTCGTTCTGCACTTAGTTTCGCATTCAAATGAGATAAATAGGCATTTTCAAGTTATATGAAATAATTTTAGGCAATTAATCTCAACTTATAAATGTACCTTAGAGTTAACTTAAACGGTTTATAAATAAATACTAAACCTCCTTTGACAAAACACCGTAGTATAACAATATTAACATTGGTAAATTTAAAAAAAAAGATTCGCTTCGCACTTAGTTTCGCCTTCAAATGAGATAAATAGGCATTTTCAAGTGTAATGAAGTAATTTTAGGCAATTAATCTTAACTTATAAATATACCTTAGAGTTTACTAAAACGGTTTATAAATAAATACTAAACATTCTTTGACAAAACACCGTAGTATAACAATATTAACATTGGTAAATTCAAAAAAAAAGATTCGCTCTGGACTTAGTTTTGCCTTCAAATGAGATAAATAGGCATTTTCAAGTTAAATGAAGTAATTTTAGGAAATTAATCTTAACTTATAAATGGACTTTAGAGTTAACTTAAACGGTTTATAAATAAATACTAAACCTCCTTTGACAAAACACCGTAGTATAACAATATTAACATTGGTAAATTTAAAAAAAAAGATTCGCTTCGCACTTAGTTTCGCCTTCAAATGAGATAAATAGGCATTTTCAAGTGTAATGAAGTAATTTTAGGCAATTAATCTTAACTTATAAATATACCTTAGAGTTTACTAAAACGGTTTATAAATAAATACTAAACATTCTTCGACAAAACACCGTAGTATAACAATATTAACATTGGTAAATTAAAAAAAAAGATTCGCTCTGCACTTAGTTTCGCATTCAAATGAGATAAATAGGCATTTTCAAGTTAAATGAAGTAATTTTAGACAATTAATCTTAACTTATAAATGGACTTTAGAGTTAACTTAAACGGTTTATAAATAAATACTAAACCTCCTTTGACAAAACACCGTAGTATAACAATATTAATATTGGTAAATTAAAAAAAAGATTCGCTCTGCACTTAGTTTCGCATTCAAATGAGATAAATAGGCATTTTCAAGTTAAATGAAATAATTTTAGGCAATTAATCTTAACTTATAAATGGACCTTAGAGTTAACTTAAACGGTTTATAAATAAATACTAAACATCCTTCAACCAAATACCCTAGTAAAACAATATTAATATTGGTACATTAAAAAAAAGATTCGCTCTGCACTTAGTTTCGCATTCAAATGAGATAAATAGGCATTTTCGAGTAAAATGAAGTAATTTTAGGCAATTACAATTACCCTCGAGTTAATTAAAACTGTTTATAAATAAATGATAGAATTAAATAATAATATTAAGGAATATCACTGAATTAAAAATTATCGAATGTCCACGTATTTTTGGTGTGTTTACCTTACCGAAAAAATCAAAATGGCGCCTTAGGGAGATATTTTCCACGTGTGACTGTTCTTTTCTTTGTTTTTTCTTTCTTTTGCCCACAATGACCCACACTGTGGTGTAAGTTTTTTCAAGGCTTTTCAGTTTGAGAACTTTTCTTTTTTGTTGATTTTTCTGATGATCTTGAGGTGTAGCAGAGACGATACTGATATAATAATGTTGGTTGGCTCACCTCCAGAGAAACGAGTCGTAAATATACATCTCACAGAAATGTTACGTTTTCTGAAAAGGTGAAAAAATAAAAATTGAAAATAAAAATCATGATTATTGGAATATAAATTCAACTTGTCTTATATTTATATATATATATATATATTAATAAATCAGTTACTGATGTGCATATATATTTATATATGTATATATATTCATATACATATACATATATTAATAAATAAGTTACTGATGTGCATATATATATATATATATAAATAATTAAGTTCAAATATTAACAAAATGAACAAACCAATACTTTTCAAAAATTTTAGTATCCAACAATATATATATATATATATATATATATATATATATATATATATATATATATATATATATATATATATATATATATATATATATCGGGTAATCTCCTAAACTTATGAACGGATCATTATGAATTTTGGACTATATATTGTAGCCAATGCGGTGAGTAATATGGGCATATTCCTTTACATAAATATTAACATTGTGGGAGTGTGCCAACCAAAACTTGCAACGGCCGCAAAAAACAACTCATATTTTTCTGTCTGCCAGGGAAGCATTACAATCGGCAATGAATATATTTATATTCTGATTTTGTATTATCTCTCTGTAAAGGTATTTATTTTTGCTTCTGTGAGTTATTTCATTATCAACTGATTTTTATTTGGGATTATTTTCGAATCCTTTCATACTTTGAAATCCTTTGATAATTTACGATTTTGATTGCATTTCAATGTCACCTTGTATCTTCTTCTACGGGATTCCTTGGATAATTACATCGACACATATTTTTCTATCCAAAACTACTGGACTATTTTTTAATTTATACTATCCAGTAATATAACCTTTTTCTTATTTTTTCCTCTGATGAAAAGAGCGTATTTTTTGACAATCCATGGATTAGAACAAAAGAAAAAAGTATTTATGCACACACACACACACACACACACACACACACACACACACACACACACACACACACACACACATATATATATATATATATATATATATATATAGATAGAGAGAGAGAGAGAGAGAGAGAGAGAGAGAGAGAGAGTAAGAGAGAGAGAGAGTAAGAGAGAGAGAGGGAGATATAATAAACAAAACAAATATTTATTGTTTGTAGCTCCTCGAAAACCCGTCTTGATGGGCACTGTAAGTGTAGTATTAACATATCATGACGTCGCTAGCTATAAATGCATCGTTCTTTTCATTAAGTAGAACGCTCTTAGGACGTCAAGCCGCCGGATAAAGTGTTAAAATTATCACTGTTTATTCGCTATTCAGCGTTGGCCGAGTGGTTCTAGACGTCGGGATTTGAGTTGCAAAAATACTCGGAAATCGGGGTTTCGAATCGCATGAGCAGTAGTGAATAGTCATATCTCTATGCTGATGAGTCCCGAATATAAAAGATGAAACGTATACGTGCATAGATAATAAACAAAACACACACACACACACACACATATATATATATATATATATATATATATATATATATAGTCTAAAGAAGCTTTGAGTAATTTTAAACAAAAGAAAAAGGAAAAAGAAAAATGCAGTTCAAATTCCGAGATAAACAAACTAAATCCAAGATATCGCGGATTTAGCAATGTATATATATATATATATATATATATATATATATATATATATATATATATATATATATATACATTGCTAAATCCGCGATATCTTGGATTTAGTTTGTTTATCTGGGAATTTGAACTGCATTTTTCTTTTTCCTTTTTCTTATATATATATATATATATATATATATATATATATATATATATATATATATATATATATATATATATACTGTGAATATATTTATTCGTTATTTCTTATATGTTGCGTACTAGTGATCGCGCACGGGGTCAGTTATTGAAGTAACATATATGCCAGCATTTTGAAGATAATTTCTTACCTAAAGACGGAAGTCAAACTCGATGTGAAATAATGTTTATTAAGCCTCATTGTATTTGTCGATGCTATTATTGAGCGGAAATGCGAGCGCGAACCGCCATTTGTGTATCAGCTTTGCATGCGTCTCTCTCGGCTGATTTACACGATCCGATTGTGGCCATAAAATATATATTTGTTTGCGACAGATCTGCCGCCACTGGCGCCACTAGCGGCCATCATTTGCAATTATTTATGCAAATCTATTAAAGATTCTTTGAACTGCCGCCCCTTTATAGGCTAACAAGTGGTCGCCCAGTCGATATGTATCTGATATGTTCTACGTTCGACTTCCGGTATCGTTACTTACACCAGCGTTACTTCCGGTCCGCTCGATTTCTCCCCGGACACTGGACTTTACCAATTCTTGATCGAGAGAAGGGGCGCGGCTGGAGTTCGAACTTCTCATCAAACCAGCTTCTTTTTCAAATTGCTACTTCAGAAAAAAGTGGGTCAATAAATAAATTGTAACCTTTGCCTGATCAAATATATGACATATTTTGTATCGGGTTAGGGTTAGGATTAGGGTTAGTCAATGAGGATGAAGGTGTTAGGGTTAGGATTAGGGTTAGTCAATGAGGATGAAGGTGTTAGGGTAGGGTTAGCCAATGAGGATGAAGGTGTTAGGGTTATGGTTAGCCAATGAGGATGAAGGTGTTAGGGTTAGGGTTAGGGTTAGTCAATGAGGATGAAGGTGTTAGGGTTGGGTTAGGGTTAGTCAATGAGGATGAAGGTGTTAGGGTTAGGGTTAGGGTTAGTCAATGAGGATGAAGGTGTTAGGGTTAGGGTTAGGGTTAGTTAATGAGGATGAAGGTGTTAGGGTTAGGGTTAGTCAATGAGGATGAAGATGTTAGGGTTAGGGTTAGGATTAGTCAATGAGGATGAAGGTGTTAGGATTAGGGTGAGTCAATGAGGATGAAGGTGTTAGGGTTAGGGTTAGCCAATGAGGATGAAGGTGTTAGAGTTAGGGTTAGCCAATGAGGATGAAGGTGTTAGGGTTAGGGTTAGTCAATGAGGATGAAGGTGTTAGGGTTGGGTTAGGGTTAGTCAATGAGGATGAAGATGTTAGGGTTAGTGTTAGGGTTAGTCAATAAGGATGAAGGTGTTAGGGTTAGGGTTAGGGTTAGTCAATGAGGATAAAGATGTTAGGGTTAGGGTTAGGGTTAGTCAATGAGGATGAAGGTGTCAGGGTTAGGGTTAGTCAATGAGGATGAAGGTGTCAGGGTTAGGATTAAGGTGAGTCAATGAGGATGAAGGTGTTAGGGTTAGGGTTAGGGTGAGTCAATGAGGATGAAGGTGTCTGTGTTTACTTTGCCAAATAACCCAATCAGTATATCAAGCAACCATCTCTACTAAAGAAAACCCAACCCTGAAAAAATTCTACATAGGTATGGCTGGTAATACCTTCAAAGAAAGATATACTGGACATAAGTGTTCTTTTAATAACCCTACATATCAAAAAAGAACCTCACTTTCTATATATTACTGGGAACTATACAACAATAACCTATCACTAACAGTAACCTGGAACACAATTAGAAAAACTAGCACCTGTGGTTCCCTAAACTCACCTTGCTACCTTTGCCTAACAGAAAAACTTGAAATAATTAAATTTAGTGTAGGGGTAAACTTCTAAACAAAAAACAAGAAACATCAATTAACTGTAGGCATAATAGATTACACCTTCTTAGTAATCCACTCATAACCCCTTAGGCTGTTACTATATAAAACAAAAACAAAAAAACTTCACCTACCCATCAACTGGAATTTTTGTCAACACAACTATCATCTTATACCTTTTATTAATTATTTTTATTTTTATTAGTAGTAGCATTTTTGTTTGTAGTATTATTTGTAGTAGTACTGTAAGCGGTATTATTATTATTATTATTATTATTATTATTATTATTATTATTATTATTATTATTATTATTATTATTATCATACCCACAACGATTAACACTAATTGTCATCTTCTGTATTTTTCTTTACTCTTAAATACCCCCTTTTATGCTTATCCATTTATTTCTTTATTTCTTAGATTATTTTTTAGATTATATTTTTTAGAATATTTTTTAGATTATTTTTAGATTATCATTATCAATTATTTATTACTACTATTATTAATATCTTAAACTTAATTATTTGACATTGAATTATTTTTTATTTTTCATTTTTTCATTTCTGTACTTTTATCAAGATAATTATTGTTATCAGTGGTGACATCATGTCTGATGTTACTATCATAGTTATTGTTATTTGCAGCAATGAAATTAACAGTATCACTATTATTATTAATAATATTGATATTGCCATGTTTTACCGTTACCTTACTTTTGCTTCCACTGCCATTTTTATTATTATTATTATTATTATTATTATTATTATTATTATTATTATTATTATTATTATTATTATTATTATTATTATTACGGTTTTAATTTTACTATTATTGCCACCATTATGACTACTTCTATTATTATTTATTAATTTTTCACTATCATTTTTTCACTATCATCATTACTATTGTTAAGATTACTGGGATTACCACTCTGATTACTGTTGTCTGTTAAACCACTATTTTTATATGATCAGCATTATTGCAACCATTAACCCATATCATAATATCGGCAAACATTATCTTATCATTATTTAATATTATTATAATAATCACTACCTCCTAGGATTCCTAATATTTCTTAATTATTCTATTTCTTTCCTAAACTATTATTTTTATAAATTCTTAAATATTATTGACCACTATTATCGTTGTCTTTGTTATTATTATTACTATTTTTATTATTATTATTATTATTGATAATTAATAACGCCGGCATTTTCTAGTTTTTCTAGTTATTCTTTAGTTATATATTTTTTAGTATTTTTATTATACTTAATTTATTATTATTTTCATTATTTCACCTCAATTATTAGGGGTATCTATTATTATTATTATTATTATTATTATTATTATTATTATTATTATTATTATTATTATTATTATTATTATTATTATTATTATTATTATTATTATTAATAATAATTAATAACGCCGGCATTTTCTAGTTATTCTTTAGTTATATTTTTTTAGTATTTTTATTATCATTTTTTTTATTATCATTCGTTTATTATTTTAATTATTTTACCTCAATTATTAGCGGTATCTATTATTATTATTATTATTATTATTATTATTATTATTATTATTATTATTATTATTATTATTATTCCTGTTATATTTAACGAATATATTTATTTATTCATAGTAAGCAAATTAACTCCAGACAAATTATAAAGACAATTTAAACCTAGAATCGCGACACATTTGATCACCGCCCCACCACCACAACAATCAGACACATCTGACCAGTTTGCCCGCACGCATACACACATATACACCATATTACAGTTGACTTGAAAAAATACATTTATAAACTGGACTGTTTTTTTGACACTTGATTCGTGCATGTCTACCCCCCTCCTGCCCTCTCGATCTGAATCAACAGACGCCCTCTCTTTCTCCTTCTTTTCCTCTATGTGTCTACCTTCCCACCACCTCTCCCCTCATCATTATTTGTTCCTCTTTCCACCTTATATTTTTATTTATTTATTTATTTATTTATTTATTTGCCCTGTTTGTTTCAGATTCTAGATTTTAGATTTTTTGTTTTCTGTTTTTGTTTTTTAGATTTTTTAATTTTTAATTTTTAATTTTTTAATTTTTTAATTTTTTAATTTTTAATTTTTTAATTTTTTAACGGCCTTAATTTTTGAAATGTTAAATTTCTTTCCTTCTTCTCTTTCTCTATCCCTCCACTTCATTCTCTCCAAATATGATCTGAGGTTAAGATCGGATTCTAACTCTGCCTGATGAGATCTCAGTTTATAGTAACTGTTGATCGATAACATCGACATGCCAGTGTCGCAGATTTTGTACATGTCTGTGTAAATAAAATTATCATATATAAAACTCTATTTTGATATTGAGCACTTTTTATAAACCCGGTTAAAATTCTCTAGATTACCACCCTGTGGATATTTTTCACCTGGATTATTACCATTATTATATATATATATATATATATATATATATATATATATATATATATATATATATATATATATATATATATATAGTAGAGAATGATAGTTTGCTTGAAGCATTGCTGGGTATAGTAGTAGTATGTTTTTAAAGGCTGTGGGCAATGCAAATTCCGGGTAAGATGCAAGTTGTAAGGAACAAAAACAATAAATCGAATATGAAATATGACTTACTATCTATTTTCCTAAAATCTTACATAACAGCAAGAGTGTTGTTAGCTGTTTGTGTGATGTCCGGATGATTAAAAAATCATTATATAATATTTCGGGAAAAGCAACTTCCCTTTGTCAAAAATAATCAATACCAGAAGAAATCCGCGACTATGCAGAGAATCTGACAATTTTATTTTGTTAGATTCTCTGCATAGTCGCGGATTTCTTCTGGTATTGATTATTTTTGACAAAGGGAAGTTGTTGTTGTTGTTGTTGCTATTATTATTATTATTATTATTATTGTTGTTGTTGTTGTTGTTGTTGTTGTTGTCGTCGTCGTCGTTGTTGTTATTGTTATTGTTATTGTTATTGTTATTATTATTATTATTATTATTATTATTATTATTATTATTATTATTATTATTATTATAGGGAGGGACGAGTGGTTATAGCACTTGTCTTTGGGCTGGACGACCCGGCATGCGAATTTTCGGGTCTGAAAACGTAAAAAAGTAAATGGGTACCTGACTAAAACTCAGGGAAGGTTCAAGGCAGCGGAAGGAGAGGGATGGGCTCCGCCTTCCTTATGCTGTGCCCTAGACACGGTGATTCTTAACAAATCACCGCCACTACGGCCATGGGCAGTGTGCGGTGTCGGCAACGACACTCGTGCGCGTCCAGGCTATGCGACCTTTACCTTTTTTTATCATCATCATCATCATCATCATCATCATCATCATCATCATCATCATCATCATCATCATCATCACTATCATCATCATCATCATCATTATTATTATTATTATTATTATTATTATTATTATTAAAACAGAACGATCCAGTAAAATCCAGATTAAAAACCACCCCTTTTACTTTCACTGTCCGTCCCTAATTTCATAGATTGGAGGTATTTAACTTTTATAATCATAAAAAAAGCAAAGATGGATATTATTAAGATGCGTCCATTTATCTGCGCGTAGAACACAACGTTACAATCTTAAACGTGACAAATGGGCAGACCAACCTACGCGTCATTATGTGTAGACGCATCTAAAATGCTATTTATAAGCGTGACCGACTGACGAAAATACTACTCAAAACCGACTGACGGACGGACAAAGCCCTTAAAGAGATGCTTTGACGCATCTCTGAAAATAATTTTATTCTAAAATCTTCGCTTCTTTAAATTTTTTCAAATCTGGCAGCGACCATCGGCTTGAGATTTTTTTAAAAACTGATCTGTGTGTCCGCTTCTCTTTAGTAATCACGTACGCAAATTTAATTGTATTAGCAAAGAAGGAGAGGCTTGATCATAATAATGACTGATAATATTTTTAAAAGTTGGAAAGAATAATCACTATGCAAATTTCATTTTATATGAGCAAAGAAAAGGAGGCTTAATCTTATTAACTGATACTTTATATTACAAAAGTGAACGTAGGTGTTGCGTAACCTAATTGCTATCGCCTAGATATTGTCTCACATAAAGACTTCTCACATTTGGTGTGATACGATGGAATGCCCCTGCCACTACGACCATAACAAGGACGACATGGTGAATTTAATCAGGAATCTAGAAATTATAAAGAAGACATTAAAAAGACGGGTCCTTTGAATGTCTCAGACAAGCGCCGCCATTATAGTTAGCCGTTGACAGCTTTGGTTGTTAATATAGTGGAAGTCTTTCAGTTCCCGGGGGGGGGGCGATAATAAAAGACAAAGTGAAGACAACGAAATGCAGCAAATGGAAAAGGAACTAGAAGAAGGGATAAGGTAGGGACTGGAGAAATGATATGAATAAAAAGGGGTTAGTTGGACTGAGGAAGAGAGACGTCGAGTGTTCGACTGAAAGGGGTCTCGAACGACCGGGTTTATCTAGGCTGGGATTCGGAAGGTGTCAAATAGGAGAGTTTTTTCGAACATAGAGACACTAGCGACAAGACCCTAACCACACGCGCACAAACACATGTGTCAAACAAGTCGCGATATACAATGTCTGTGTCTGTGTTGTCTTTATTATGTACTTCAACGTTTGCTTTGGACTATGGCTTCGTGCTCCGGCGATCGACGACACTAGAATCTCGACACTACCAAGAAAAACAAGTAGACATTAAAATCCACGACATATGGTTTGGGGTAAGGCAGTCAGTCGAGGCGCGGGTATAATTGCACACTGGCACTGAAAGGACTGTAGTAGCAGTAGAGAGGCAGAGCAGTTATTAATCGTTAGGCTAGTTTCTATCATCCGCATCGATAATCTTTTCCTTATGCGTTAATCTCGAGTTACGACGCAATGATGGATACTTTTTTCCAACTTGACACTGCCACCACAGGTTTGGTCGGTTTTACAGAGGTCTTTGTACAGAGTGTCTGCCGATCTCATCATTGACCTTCCTCTCGATCATTTCCCGGCGATTTCTAATGCAAAGGCAAGTATCGCGACGATGTTGTTGTCCCTCAGCAGATGTCAAACAAGCTGATCTGCCACTCTCTCATCTTGTCCTCAATCAATGCAATGCCGTAGCGCTTTCGGATATGCTCATTGCAGACGTGGTCGAGCTGTATAATTCAAGACAACCATCGGAGCATTTTTGGCTTCGATTTTCTCTCCTCCTTCCTCGTTATTGGTAACCACATCTTCCGCATCAATGATTACAACAATGTTTCGATTAATGATCATGAAGTGGCGAGGAAGATTTTCCTGGGCGTTCGATCGATTTAAGCCCTTGTGATTTTTTTCGTAAAAAAGAAAAAAAGGTTACCTATACCGTTCTCGAACGAAGAGCCATAGAGAAAATCGACGTGAGATGACACAGCGAGCCATGGAGAACATCCGGAACGACTCCATTAATGTATTGCAAACAATATACGCCCTTTTTCACTTAGAGCCAGTCGAGAATACGTCCTTGGCAATCAGTTCGACAGTGGTCTTGTTGCTGCCGGGCGGAGGTATGGTTTTGTTCAGATCTAGGAGGTCCATCCTCCCAGGCTTATCCTATCTCTGAGAAGGAGGTAGTTCATTGTCAATCGCCTGAGGCACCCTTGCCGAAGAATGCCGACGGGGTTGCTCAGGCATTTTTGGAAGCCAGAATGTGCTTATCCTAGTGCGCTGGCTTCTCAAAACCACACCTGACCTTGTGTCAAACATCATGGCAAGGAGATGAATAATATCAAGACTAAAAGTCACTCGAGGATAAGGGTTAATGACTTATAAGGACGGTTTATAACGAGTGTTTATTCTCATCAGATTTGAAGAGAACCATGTTATGGCCCCCAGGGAAGCAATCTTGTGGTAACGTGTTTCACAGATGGAAGTTTTAGGAAAGAAACTCTGTCCATGGAAATTGTATTTGATGTTGCAGTTGTGGTATTAAGACGAGCACTTTCCATGATATGGTGTTCGAATAACTTAAAAAGGTAACTATTTCTCATGTACTTTTTAGAAATATAATCATTTTGTTTTTAATAGTGTTATTTCTTTTTCTATCCACTGTCGGAAATATATACGCTCCACCCTGCGTAATTAGGTAACGCATTTTTTTTTTTGTTGTTATTCCACATGCAATCATATTTGCTCCAAAACAGATCGTACCTGCGAGTGTGGAAACAAGCCGGATTGTTTACGGTCGGGATTGTATCGTGTGTTGTTCGGTGCAGGTGCGCTTACCAAACTAGCCGCGCCCGTCTACGTAAGAACCAAATAACATGCGGATCCAGCGTTTAACATTCCCCAGGGACAGTTGTGTTTCGCTGGGACAAGCCGATTTCATCGTGTGTCGCTTGTCAAACGAAACCTACACTCCCATCGGGACAGTTAAACCCATTTCTTTTTTTTAATCACATCCTTCTTAAAGACATTTTCTCACGCAGTTCACACACTCTTGCTCATTTGTTTACTAATGTATTCATGACGTCAGAGAATGACGTCATACTTTGTTTTGGTTGCTTCCCGACGCGTCTACAACTTGTGTAGAAAGTGGACCGTAGGTTTACTTTCGGCAGCCTCGTACCTCTCGCTTCACTTATTTTGTCCTTTAGGCCTCACATTCCATGAGCGATGTTTCTGACAAAGGGGGAAGAATTACTGTTTTCTGGGTCAGAATCTATCCATATAACACTTATCGTTGGCTAGTTTTTGACCTTGAAGTAATATTTTTAAAAACTCTTTCATATTCAACGATATTTGCCTTAAAGAGAAAATGCTGCCTATATATATATATATATATATATATATATATATATATATATATATATATATATATATATATATATAAAGAGGTGTACTAAAAGCGAACTTTTAGGAAAGGTAAAACCCTATTGTGAAGAGTATACAGCTCAATATCCAGGATAGAGCAGGTAGAAATGAAGGAGAATGGAAAGGAATTAGGTTGGCGGGGGCCAGGATTTGAAATTTTAAAGGGTGGAATGGAAGTTGTGGGGAGGGAAGCGCGGGGCGGAGCTCTGCCCGAGTGCGGGCAAGTGTCCGATTGCTAGGGGGTCCGGTGTCGAGGGGTCCAGCGGAGAGAATGAGATGTGGATGGGTGTGTCGTTGAGGGGCGCGAGAGGTTGTGAGAGATGATTCAGAGTTAGGTTCCGGGAGGCCACAGCTTCGGGTGCGGCGAAAATAGAAAATCCAACAACTTCCCTACAACTTTTATTTTATTTTTTCAAATTTTAAATCTTGGCCTTTGCCAACTTATCTATCCCAGCGACTTCCTCTGATGATAAGATTTTGATCTTTGAAAAGCCTGGCTTAAGGAAAATTTAACTTGAATAAATTGCCTTTTTGCGGATTATACCTTGCTTTGAACTTTTGAATTGAATTTTGATTTGGCTTTTGCTTTCTCTAATTCCTTTCCATTCTCCTTCATTTATATATATATATATATATATATATATATATATATATATATATTACAATATAATTGTGGAGAGTAGAAAGACCTTGAGTTTACTTTCGGCAGCCTCGTAACTCTCGCTTCCCTTATTTTGTCCTTTAGTCCTCACATACCATGAGCGATATTTCTGGCAAAGGTTAGAGTTAGAGTCTATCCACACTTAATGTTGGCTAGTGTTTGACCTTGATTACTATTCTTTTTTTGTTAGCTCCTTACATCAAGTAGCTTCATGCCTTGTCTGGAGCGATTTCCATTAAAAGATAATAAAGTCACTTAAAAATAAAAAGTCCTAATACTTACAGTCAGCTGCTGCTTCAATTGTCTGATGGGTGTGAGGTTGAAAACTATTTCAACTGTACTATGTCGAAAAAATAGGGACTTTCTCGCCTGCACCTCTGTTAAGTTAAAATAAATAAACAACGATCGAATAGTGACGGAATAGATAACTGGCGACCTGGGCGTGTCAAGTTCGAACCCACGTGGTTCCATAGTATCACTTTCACTTATGGGCGTTGGCAACCTGTATAAATAATGATAGTTTTTAGCTCTTTATATCAAGTGGCTTCATACCTTGTCTGGAGCAATTTCCATAAAAAATCATATACCATGGACATGGGAAACAGAAATCTAGAAATATACCAATAATTAATATTCAGGTGAGATGATAAAATAAACAAAAGCCTAACAGATAATTTGCATACGAATAACTTAGACTCTAAACGGGCATCAACTCCAACACAAAAACTTACACGATTAAAATCTCACAAATTACAATAGTAATTGGTGAAGTTCGATACTGTTCACACCACCATATAGTATAAATACCATTCATAAAACTCCTATTTAATTATTGAAAAGAATTTTACTTTTGATAGTAGATTGAGAAATATTATTAATAAAAACACTATGAAAATATCATACTCAACAGCAATTAACTTAGCTAAATAATACTAGAATAAATAGAAACATAAATGTACAAGTACCAATACCTACTCTAACATCCAATTAGCACTCTTAATG
>OY744518.1:140159143-140164143 GCA_963556195.1 Sepiola atlantica
GATTTTGTTTCACTCCTTGAACTTGTTTAGGGGTAGGGCATGGTTGATGGACCACCTCAGTCTTCTTTAAACTGATTAAACCAAAAGCCCTACATGCACCTGGAAATTTTGTCAAAAGATTCTGAGCTTCTTCAAGAGAAGTCGCGACCAGGACAGCATCATCTGCAAAGAGAAGGTCCCGAATGATGGCCTCTCGAACCAAGGTTTTGGCTTTAAAAGGCTGATGGTTAAAGAGCCCACCTGTGGTTCGGAATTGAAACTTAACACCTGTGCTTTCATCAGCGAATGCGTGCCGAAGCATCACCGAGAAGAACAATGCAAACAGCACAGGTGCCATCACACAACCCTGTTTCGTACCGTTGGTTACTTCAAAAAGCTCTGAGGTTTCCCCATTGGAAACGACCTGTGCTTTCATCCCTTCATGAAAGGAGATTATGACATCAAGCATGTTGTTGGGGATTCCAAGCTTATGAAGAACTTTCCAAAGTGCTACGCGGCTGACCGTATCGAATGCTTTTGTCAAATGAATAAAAACCATGTACAGTTCCCGATTTTTTTCACGAACTTTTTCAGCAACTTGACGAAGGGCAAATACCATGTCGATTGTACCTCGACCAGAGCGAAAACCACATTAGGACTCTGGGTAAATCTCATCAATAAGATGTCTGATGATCCTGTTCAGAATCAACCTTGCAAGAATTTTACCTGCAACAGAAAGCAGAGATATCCCGCGATGATTATCGCAACAATTCCTGCTTCCCTTGCTCTTATAAAGATGCTTGACATTACTATCCTTAAAGTCCTGTGGGACTCCGCCAACTCTCCATATCTCCACAAACAAGATGGTCAGTTTTTCCTCGAGTGCTCTTCCGCCATGTTTGTACACCTCAATGGGTATGCAATCTCTGCCCGGTGCCCCTGACGATAGCTGTTTTTTAGCTTGAGATACTTCCTGAACTGTAGGTGGAAAAGACAGTTCCGGAATTTCGGGATGCTGCGGAAGAGAGAAAATGATGTTTTCATCAGTCACCGATGCAGAGTTAAGGACAGTTTCAAAGTGCTGCTTCCAGCGCTTAAGGATAGCAGATTTGTCAGTTAGCAGTGTTTCTTCATCCTCAGCAAACACTGGGGCAGAACCATTCATTTGAGGACCAAACACCTCTTTCAGGCCAGAGTAAAATGACTTAGAATCCTTCCTGTCGGCTGTGTCCTGAAGTTCCGCAGCCTTGGATGACCACCAAGCCTCTTTCAATGCCCTAAGTGCCTTCTGAACTTGTGCTTTGTGAGCTCTATACGCTTTCCTTTTCACTGTGGAATTTTTTGTCCTTGAGCCATGTTTTGTGGCAAACATGCATTTGGTCGATAAGCTTCTGCACTTCAGTGTTGTTTTCATCAAACCAGTCTTGATGTTTCCGCAAAGGGAAGCCCAAAACCTCAGCAGACGAGTCATAAACAGCATTGCGCAATGAATCCCAAGAACTTGAAACGTCACTATTTACCTCTACAGAAGCTATAGCGGTCGTAACTTTTTCCTTCAGCTCATTTTGTGTATCTGCCTGTTTTAGAGGCAGAACATTTAGGCGTTTCGGAACAGAAGACTTTTTCACTCTCCTCTTGTCTAAATGGAAGATGGTCTTGCCGACTATAAGCACATGATCTGATAAACAACAGCTACTATGGAAAGAGCATGTTATCTTAAAATCTTTGAGGTCGCGCTTTCTGGTAATTATGTAGTCAATGAGATGCCAATCTTTTGATCGGGGTGCATCCATGATGTTTTTCGACAATGCTTTTGTTGGAAGTACGTGTTTGTCACACTGAAGTTAAATTCTTTGCATAACGTCAGGAGTCGCAATCCATTTGAATTCATTTTTCCAACACCATGGTGACCCAGAACACCAGCCCATGTTTGAAAGTTGAGCCCCACTCGAGCATTGAAGTCTCCCAAAGCAACCTTATCCTTATGCTGAATTTTTTAGATTAAGCTACGCAAATCATTGTAAAGATCAGCTTTGCATTGATCTGAACTATTCATAGTAGGGGCATAACAGCTGATAAGTGTTGCGAATGTGTTGTTTTTTAGTGGAAGTCTTAGGGTCATAATACGATCTGAATGACTTACTGGGAGTGTTGGAAGTGATCTAGCAATTTCCGTCTTCACTGCAAACCCTACGCCAGATTGACGTGGTTCGTTTTCTGGTTTACCAGCCCAGAAAAACGTGTATCCACCTTTTACCTCACACAGCTGGGAGTGACCAGGCAGACGCGTCTCACTAAGGGCAGCAATATCTACATCATGTTTCCTTAATTCCATTGATACGAGGGCCGTTTTCCTTTCTAGTGACGCATCACTATCCTGCAATGTGCGCACATTCCAAGATCCAATGTTTAGCTTCATAAATTTCTTTGTTTTCTGACTGCTGTATTGGATAACTAGACAGCTGCAGTAGGCTGACAAGTCAAAGAACGGCATGCAATGTTTAGGGCTCCTTTTGTCGCCCCCTCCCTGAAATAGGGAAAGCAGTGCTGATCCTAGATAGGCCTGCTTTGTCACTGGTGGAGGACACGAACGGCACAATTGCCCAAAGGTTTGTGCCAAACGGCCATCACCCACCAGCCGCCACTGTGTAGAGCGCCAGCTAGAGACTTCCAGCAATATCCTTTGCCTGTCCCAGTCGCCTTTACTCTCTCGCCAGTGGACCCAGAAATACTCATGTCGATTTTAGAAAAGCTGCTAGAAAACCCACACGAATGATTTCATTTGAGTGGTGAAGGCTTGTGTAGGACCATCCACACTTTTTGGAATTGTTGATTACACAAGATCGGTGCAAATGAGTGCCACAGAAAAAGTCAGCAACAACCCTCAGATTATACATCAGAGTTTTCCATCTCCTAGACACCTGCCTTAACAAAGGCTTAGGGGGCATCTCTCCTAGTGGGTTAAACGCGCCCCCAGATACCAAACTGGAAATTTCCCTGATCCGGCGCCATATACATATACATATACATATACATATATACATACATACACACATATATATATATATATACAGAGAGAGAGAGAGAGAGAGAGAGAGGTTGAGACAGACCACTACCCAGTGGCAGGGGGTTAGATTGGTGAGTGCCGGGACGCATCTGCATGCCAGCAGGCCCTGCACACTGCACCTCTGGGGTTCTAACCTACTTCGAGATCTCTAGTCTATTAGCCTGGGGCCGCAAAGCACCCAGTTACCATAGTGTACCACGAGGAGGTCAGACTAGAGTCTTGTCTGTGGATAGGCTATATACCAGCAGGGGAGACTTACTCACTCGGCTCCCTTTTCGCACAACTAGTGGGCTATCTGGCGGCTAAGCAAATAGCAAGAGTAGGAAGCCCATGCAACTACAAGTACGCTCCGCTGTAGAACTAGACGCATCACACAGACCTGTGGATAACAACTCCACCATATATATATCTTAATGTTTAATTTTACTTCAGTCGAAGTTCTCAGAAATCAAGGGGCCCCTTCTTAGGGCTAACACTTGATCTCTATATGAGATACATAGATACCCGAATATTCTATTAAAATTCTCCTGTATTTCTCAAACATTGAGTTAGTAAAAAAAATTCTTCTCTCCCCAACTGACCAGTCAAGTATGTCATAGTATATCTGTGGTTGTGGTCTGTTGGTCTTACCGGATTCCAGGACAAGAATTCATCGAGTCTGGTGGAGTATCCAGCTATGTGGAGTTACTTGAGGTAACATCACTAGGAGAAGATGCACTATTCCTCGTATGAGGGGATCTTATTTGTGCTGCGGATACTATGTAATTTTGAATATTTGGTCAGGGTTTACTTGTAGGGGTAAGTATCCTCATGTCTGGTTGTCCTGACAAACCCTTGTACAGAGAGACCGAAGACACTCGAGGATAGTGTCTAGTAGATAATTCAAACTCTCCTATATATATATATACGTCTGTGTGTGTGCACTTACGAGGAGGATCCTATTCCCCAACTTTGTTTCGGGGTCCATTTCAAAGACATTTACGTGGTAAACAGAAATCTTTTTTTCTAGGACAAAAATTATAATTTTAGATTTTCTTTTTAAAATTTTGTAACGTCTAGGCTCGATCCATTTATTTTCAAATTATTTCATATTCTTGTAGTTTATTTGTTGATCCCGCACTGTCTGCCAAGCTGCAGTCTCTGTCACATCGTCTCAGTGTTGCATCCCTATTTAACGAGTACTTACACGGATTGTGCCCCTATGAACATACTACACTTGTACACCCTCAATTTTAAAATGTAGTGTGAACAAACATTTCTGCTACACAACTCCTCAGTTAGGGTTCCCATATAAATATGGCCCCTAATTCTCAGTAGCCCCTTATGTCTCAGTGGTCAATGTGTCTTGTTTGGAGTGAAATAATGTTTTTAAATGTAATGTGAACAAACATGGGATGACTAAATGTAGCAAATAAATTTTTAAAAATATAAATATCCCCGACTAACGCAAAATCACACCCCTTCACTTTAGAGGACCCTAGATACCGAAAATTGCTTTTTTTTCATCGGATCGCTTGCTTTTGGAATTCTTTCCCTGCTCTCAGTTTTTAACTACTATACCAACACGTAGAAATCTAAATGTAATATTTAAATCATCTCGCTGAACAACTCCTCTGTTAGGGTACCCCCTAAAAACCTGGTCTCCTCAGTGGTCAATGTGTCTTGTTTGGAGTGAATTAAAGTTTTAAAATGTAATGTTAACAAACATTTTGCTGTCCAACTCCCTACTTAGGTTGCCTTCTTTTAAATCTGGCCTCCTATCATAGTAGTCCCTGACGTTCCAATGGCAAGAGGCCTTGATTGAGGCGAATAAAGGTTAAAAAAGTAATCAACGGATTCCATAGAGGCAAGGGTGTGCCGTTGTATCTTTTCGCCAGACACTGAAACAGAGACTTAACGCCGGTCATTGTATTACAGATTTACTTTCAAGGTATTTTATTTTTATTAGTAAAAA
>OY744518.1:140166643-140224143 GCA_963556195.1 Sepiola atlantica
GGTCGATTCCCAAAAATGAAAAAACATTTTGACCCCCCCTTCACTTAAAAATACACTAAAATTCAGGAAATCAACCAATTTTAATGAAATTTTCAATATTTATTAATCAACAATCACGGAATATAATGAAACCATTTTTTTTTTTAAAATCTTAGTGAAAATGTATTATTTTTTAAAAAGAAAATACACCTTTACTAAAGTTATATTTTTATATATTAATAAAAAAAAATGCATGATTTTTTAACTGTTACTTATGTAAATAAAGGATCGTAGATGTTAACAATTAAATTTTTTTTTCAAAATATTTCGTATATATTACGAAAAATGCCAGTAAATACCGTGTTAATAAAATCACTATAACTCGAAGAAAAATTAATTTTTTGAATTAGCGATATTATTATTGAATAAAGCATTGTTTAATCAATATTTTCACCAAAAAAATAATATAATTGCAAAAAATATTTAATGTGATTTTAATGATTAGAGTTTTTGGAAAAATAAAAAATGCGACATAATTATATTTCTCTTTCATAGAGGAACGTGGCATCATCAGCGCAAGAAATTTTTTTTATAATCTTGAAAATAAACCAAAAATTGACAAATTTGAGATCCAGGAACTTAACGAAAAAAAGAATTTAAAAAATTGAATAATTTCTACTAACGATGAACTTTCATTAGTATGGTAGCCCCGTTCTGTAATAATCAGGTGGGATTAGCAATCACTCACTTTTACAGCGCAAATTTTTTTTTTTTTTTTTAGAGATTCAACAATTTCATTCATTTTGCAATTCATCGTCAATTATTTGGAAAGATTTGTATTTGTTTTGTCTTTTTTTCATTAATAAATATTTAAGTTAAAAACAATTATTTATTAATAAATAAAGAGAATTCAAACATGACATTTTCTTTCAAAATTGAATTCTATTTATCAATAAATAACTGTTTTAACTTTTTTTTTCAATGAATAAATTGTCAGTGTAGTCATTGACTAATTTACTTTTTCACACTTAAAATAAAAAATAAAAACACTTTATTTTTAAAAGAATCAATGTAATTTATCGTTACGACACGTTAAGAATAAATCGAGTAACTAAAGTTTTAAATCATGTAAAACAAATTGATAAAATTGACGCAGTTCGTAACGTAAAAATATTTTTAACATTTAAAAAATAGTGTTATTTCAAATTCTTAAAAATCGAAAAACATTGGTAAACAGACGTCATCAATAATTTCAGAGTATTACTAAATTAAAAACTGAACCTTTTCAGTTAAAAATAATTGCGTACACTCACAAATAATTAAATAAGCATTTCCTTTTTTATTATAACAAAATAAGGGTACTTAAATTTGTTTATAACCTTAAAAAGAATAAAGAAATTAATGGATAATAATTTTTCAACTCCTATAAACTATTACATTTTTATATATAAAGTTAAAAATGATAAATTATGACATTTTTTGTCTTCCATATATTTTGCTTGGCAATGTTAATTTGTAAACAACGTCCTTTTCCGATTAAGTTATGGCGGCTTTTATTCATTTATCACATTTGAAGGGCTAATTTTGCTAATTTTTAGTCAAACGTGGGATTTATTTTTTTTTAATTCAGTGTCTTATGACTTTAATTTAATAATTATCGTTGAAATAGTTCCCAAAAACTTATATTTATCTTTTAAAGGATTTTTACAAGTAATTTTTTCAAAGTTCAAAATTCATTGAATTTTTGGGGTTTTTGACCGTCGTAATTACATATTTTATTATAATTTATTTTTCACACGTAAATATGCAGTTTTTTTCGTTTAGAGATTAAGTTTAGGCTTTTATCTTTCAAACACAATCAAAGTTTACACGGAAACTAATTAAATAATTAATGATAAGCGCTTTTTAATAAGCATAGTCCGTACAAGAGACGGCCATTTTTGCACGTACCTAGAAAATATAGTTATGACAATTAAGCTACACAGAGGCTTCCGCGTTTCATCCCCGGGGGGAATCTTCATTTTAGCCTGAAGATTCCCCCCGGAGATGAAACGCGGGAGCCTCTGTGTAGCTTAATTGCCATAAATATATTTTCATAGATTACTATATGTCCACCCATCCATCCATCCATCTATATATATATATATATATATATATATATATATATATATATATATATATATATATATATATATATATATATAGTATTCGGTACAGAAAATCACTACAACATCAGTACCATTGGTTTCAAGCTCAGAAGGTGTTGAACTCCCGGTTATCTTCAGCTGTCGTGTCACTTGGCAGAGAAAATGGAGGTTATTGGTCAAATCTTGTACATACAAGTATCTCTCTTAATATATATATATATATATATACATATATATATATATATATATATATATATATATATATATATATATATATATATATATAGTAAAAAAGAAGTGTGGTAAATAAATACCATCAAAGCTTGTTATAGATGCAATATGTATTTTACAAAAAAGAAAAGACAAATCGAAGACGATTTTTTTTTTTTCCTCTTTTTATAAACTAACATTAAGTATGTATGTAGTTTATAGTTATACAGATATTTCGCTAATAAAATTAGCTTATTCATTGTAGTTGAAAATTCCGATGTAATTGGAAAGCCCGCTTCTGTTGGTGTGAGCCGGCGAGTGGGATGTTGTTTTTTTTTTCCTCTCTCGTATGAAATCACGCAAGCACGTGGAAGGTTATAGTTTAAAGGTTCATACTTTTTTTTTTAATAAGCATCCGTTTGAAATTTAGTAAAAAAGAAGTGTGGTAAATAAATACCATCAAAGCTTGTTATAGATGCAATATGTATTTTACAAAAAAGAAAAGACAAATCGAAGACGATTTTTTTTTTTCCTCTTTTTATAAACTAACATTAAGTATGTATGTAGTTTATAGTTATACAGATATTTCGCTAATAAAATTAGCTTATTCATTGTAGTTGAAAATTCCGATCAATTACATCGGAATTTTCAACTACAATGAATAAGCTAATTTTATTAGCGAAATATCTGTATAACTATAAACTACATACATACTTAATGTTAGTTTATAAAAAGAGGAAAAAAAAAAATCGTCTTCGATTTGTCTTTTCTTTTTTGTAAAATACATATTGCATCTATAACAAGCTTTGATGGTATTTATTTACCACACTTCTTTTTTACTAAATTTCAAACGGATGCTTATTAAAAAAAAAAGTATGAACCTTTAAACTATAACCTTCCACGTGCTTGCGTGATTTCATACGAGAGAGGAAAAAAAAAACAACATCCCACTCGCCGGCTCACACCAACCGAAGCGGGCTTTCCAATTACATCGGAATTTTCAACTACAAAGAATAAGCTAATTTTATTAGCGAAATATCTGTATAACTATAAACTACATACATACTTAATGTTAGTTTATAAAAAGAGGAAAAAAAAAAAATCGCCTTCGATTTGTCTTTTCTTTTTTGTAAAATACATATTGCATCTATAACAAGCTTTGATGGTATTTATTTACCACACTTCTTTTTTACTAAATTTCAAACGGATGCTTATTAAAAAAAAAAAGTATGAACCTTTAAACTATATATATATATATATATATATATATATATATATATATATATATATATATATATATAACTGTCACTCATGAGTTTAGGTCTTTAGTAGGCAAATCAACTTTCTATTTAAGGCAAAGCGTTACTCTTCTATATAGAATATGAGTTCTCGGGGTAACCGGCAGTGTTGAATGTAAACAAAAGACATAGGCGCTATAATTTTCCTTACTGTCCGAAGCAAGAGCTGTGACATAGAGGTCATGATTCCTAACTGCCGATCACAGAGAGCTTCGTATCTACGCGGCTAAACATTTGCCACGTCTAGCCAAAATGAAAAGCTGTGATACGCCTAATCAATTTTCTGTATATATATGTATATATATATATATATATATATATACATATATATATATATATATCATGAAATATTATGATATATTTATTTAAATTCCTTTGCGATTGATTTAAAGTCCTTTAATCCAGGATTTAAACTTGAATTTAATGTCGTTTCTTTAACCTTTTTATCTCTTAATAAGTATAACCCTTAAACTCAGTTTCTCTCTCTAATTCCTTTAGAAGACACATCATTAACCCCCAAAACAGTAACGGCCAAATATACGCTACTCATAAATACTGGCTCACGGGATTTATATAGAAATTTTTTTTTATATCTCTTTAAATCTTCTCCGGTTTAAATCTCAACTGTTACTTTTCACCCTCCTTTTTTTTTTTCAAACCTTATTAAACCTTCCTTACACTAAATTTAGACAAACATGCATAACACTCTAAGCAAATAAAGCGTCCAAGGAAGAGTGACACGTGACTTCACATTTCCAAAACAGATGACAAAACGGATGGCTAAGTCTTTCTGTGCTTGAAACCGACGGTATGAATGTTGTACTAATTTTTCTGTACCAATATATATATATATATATATATATATATATAAATTATTTCCACAACCATCTCACATTTAAAAAAATCTAATATATATATATATATATATATATATATATATATATATATATATATATATATATAAAGAGGTGTACTAAAAGCGAACTTTTAGGAAAGGTAAAACCCTATTGTGAAGAGTATACAGCTCAATATCCAGGATAGAGCAGGTAGAAATGAAGGAGAATGGAAAGGAATTAGAGAAAGCAAAAGCCAAATCAAAATTCAATTCAAAAGTTCAAAGCAAGGTATATTCCGCAAAAAGGCAAATTATTCAAGTTAAATTTTCCTTAAGCCAGGCTTTTCAAAGATCAAAATCTTATCATCAGAGGAAGTCGCTGGGATAGATAAGTTGGCAATGGCCAAGATTTAAAATTTGAAAAAATGAAATAAAATAAAAGTTGTAGGGAAAGAAACGTAGGGCAAAACTGTGCCAGGATGCAAGCAAATGTCCGATTGCCAAAAAGTCCGGTGTCGAAGAGTCCAGGTACGGTCTCAAAACCTCCTCCTTCCCTAAACAAAATGAACACCTCAATAATTTCGAAAATGACCTATTTGACCTCATTAGTCGCATTAAATTCAAAAGACACAATAAACACCTCAATCCCATCATCAAAAAAATCAACAAGTTTACTAACAATATTAAGAAACACCCAGATATAATTGTCCCAGCGGATAAAACTAAGAATTTTTACAAACTGAAATATAGTCAATACAAATCCTTAATCTTCAAAGAATTAAATAAATCTTACAAAAGCACATCTTACGATACCCTGGCTAGTATAAACAATGAGGCTAAATCCATACTAACATCTTTGAATGTCCTCAACTACGCAGAAACTTTAACCCCTGCAATACCTAGATTTACCTTGAAGGACCATAAAATAATTTCCAAGAAAACCCTACCATCAGACTAATATGCCCCTCTAAATCCGACCTAGGCATCATAAGCAAGAAAATCTTGGATAGAATTATCCCTACCTTGAAAGAAAAAATTCGTTACACTCTTTGGCAATCTTCAGATGAGGTTACTACCTGGTTCCTTAACCTCATTGATAAGTCTAAACCTAACTTGAACTTCATAACATTCGACATTAATAATTATTACCAATCCATTTCCCCTATCTTACTTAACAAAGCATTAATCTTCGCCAAAAATAATTCTGACATTACTGACATAGAGATTAAACTAATAATATTAGCCAGAAGATCCCTACTAGAATTTGATAATAAGCTTTGGACTAGGAAGGACACCCCCAATAACTTTGACATTACCATGGGGTCCTCAGACTCTGCCCAGGTCACTGACCTGGTAGGTTTGTACTTGATGAGAGAATTGGGGTTTAATTTTGGACACTTACAGGGTGGGTTGTATAGGGACGATGCCCTGTTTGTATCTGGGGAGAGATCGAGACAATATAACAACACTATCAAAAACCTGCATAACTTCTTTAAAAACTTTGGTTTGACCATTACAGTGAAACCTGAGAAAAGAATATCCAACTTTCTTGACCTTACATTAGATATTAACTCGGGAACCTTCAGCCCATACCATAAACCTAACTTAACCCTTTTCTACGTACATAGCCTATCTAACCACCCTAAATCCATCATAAACTCAATAGTCCCCTCAGTATCTAATAGAATCTCTAAGCTATCTGCGAATAAATCTATCTTCGATCAAAATTCTAGCTTTTATAATAATGCTTTGCTTAACTCAGGCTACAATCACAAAATTAAATATAACTGCAACCCCCTTACTCAAGTTAATAAATCTTCAGGCATTATTACTCACAACATGACCACACACAGAAATAAAAAGTTTAACTCATCAGCACCTAAGATAATCAAAACACACTCTAATAAGCCCATAGGAACTAAAGATATTGATAATCGGGTAGACCCACATTCGCATAAACAAAGAAAAAAACTTAGAAGAAAGAATAACATTTGGTTTAATCCGCCTTTCAGCAGTAATGTTAAAACCAATATACCTAAAGAATTTTTCCAAATCTTAGACAGATCTTTTAAGCATCCCCACAGATATAGCACTATCCTTAACAGAAATTCTATTAAAATATCATACTCTACTATGCCCAATATTGAACAAACTATCATAACCTCTAACAATAGGAAAATCAAACATATCCAACAGCAACCACCCACCACATCCCTCACCACTTGTAACTGCCGTAAACCTAGAGATTGTCCCCTTAACAACAACTGTGTACAGAAGGACGTAATATACGCTTGTACTGTTAAACAATTCCCCCGCTCCACCAATGTTGTGAGTAATCACAGTTCCCATACTCCACCCGAACTCCGGATCTCCCCGCAACCCCAATCCGCTTCTACTCTAAACTCCCGCTTATACAGCCATACCTCTAACCAAGCACCCCCAATAATAGATAGTGCTCATGGGCCAACTCACATTTCCCCCATATCCGCTCCACCCCACTTCTCCAAACAACTTTCCTCGCATAACTTGGATCTCCAAACCCAAATCTCTTCTAATACCATTAGCAATCTCAATGCAACTATAGCACCACCCTTCAAGATACACACATATATTGGGGCGTCCTCTTTCCCCATTAAGACCCGGATCTCTAACCATATATATTCCTTTAAAAATAGCAGCGATAACAGCACAGGCACTTCACTTTCCAATCTAATTAGAAACCTCAATCTCAAAAATACTCCCTATTCACTTCACTGGTCAATACTTAAAAAGTCCAAATCATATACCCCTGGAGCATCCCATTGCCAACTTTGTACTCTGGAAACCTTTATGATAGCTACTGCTACTAAATCTAAAAATATTATTAATTCTAAGAATGAACTTATCTCCAGTTGCAGGCATAAACGTAAATTCAGGTATAGCAACCATAATAATCCCCCAGACACCCCTCCCCCATTTGATTAAATACCCTCCCTTCATCTCGGATTTTCCCTCCTTACATCTCGAATCCCCTTTCTGATAGTTCTAATTCCTGTTGTTCTATAATCTCTACTTATATCTCCCTCATCCCTTTAACCTTCTCTTAACTTAATAAAATTACCCATAAACTTCGTTAGCTTCACATTTCCCTTAGTTTTAACACCTTTCTTCCATTACCCCCTAAATCTTTCCACTTAACCTCCTTAACTGTATAACTTTATTTGGCTTTCCATTTTCTTTCCCGTTTAACTTCTTTTAATGCATTCGTCCGCTTCCCTTCAACACTTCCATTCTTCATTCTTTTCCCTTTCAACGTGATAACTAACCCTCTCTATTCATATTATATCCTAGCCCTTTTATTTACTTGTTGATTAGCCTTATCTACTCCATATCCCCTTTGCACACCTCGATATCGAACTCCTTACTGTTTCCACTGTGCACTCTAATTATTCTTCCCCTCCTGTTTTTACTTCTAAATAATTCTTCTCACTCTTTTAATAGCCTCGATTATTCCCCCCTTGTTTTACCTCGCCCTTCGCACATCTCTCTCAAACTACTCAACCCCAACCCGCCCTCGCTCTTCATCTTTTAACCCCCATAGTATTTACTTTTAACTGCGATCTCCACTCTCCCTCTGGCTTAATCCTTTGTCACTTCTTTAACCTTGTATATCTCTTACTTCTTCCGGCCTTCACTAACCTATTTAACAATTTTCTTAATTAACCGCCATATAACTTTTTTGAATAAAATTTCAAAGTTTATATTTTCCCATATCTATTTGAACTAGCATCCCGTAACTGCTTATTTACTTCAACCCATAATTTTTTCCACCTTGGAGACTCCCATTCCGGATATCCTCTCGAGGTCTTGTTTTCCTTTTTCTTTTTCCTTATTCTAATTTTCATTCTTGAGCTCCAATCTTATCGACTTTTCCCTCATTCTATTATTAGTATCTTATTTTTATTATTTTTTATTTTTTAATTTTTTATTCTTTCGGTCAATCCTTAATTTTCCCTGCGGGCTTAAGACTAATCTTATTATCTATTTTTCATTCTTTATTCTTTTATTTTCTTATTTCTACTTTTTATACTATTTTTATCTTTATTTTTTATCTTTACTCTTTTAATTTTTAACTCATTTTTCTAGTCCTACCCTTCATATATATTTTGCCTCATTGTTTATATCTAAGGTCATTTGATTAAACTTCTAAACCCCGAACTCTGTTCTTATACATATTCTGATATTTTAACCCCTTATCCTAACATTCGTTAACTTACCCCCACTCCTTTCTTCCCCTTTTCTAGTTGAATCCTAATTCGCGCTAACTTCCAATTTCAACTTTATGTTTCACCCCCCCCCCCCACTTTCACACTCTTAGTTTTATCCGCATTCCTTCACCACATCGCTCCCTTTCTCCTCCCCCTCTCTTTCCTCGTACCCGTCCCTTTGTCCTCCCACACACCCCTTACCCGTTTCCTCCCTTGCCTACTGGTCGCATATTATATTCTTGTTTTCACTGTCTTTGCTCTTCTTCATTTATAGCCGGCTTTCTCAACTGGGCAGGCTTTAAATATTCTCACTGCCCCTTTTTCCCACTTTAAAACACTTTCCTTAGTCATCTCTGCCCGGGAAGTATCTTTAATGGCGAATATTTTCCATCTTAATCTCCTCTGACGCCTGCCTGCATCATCGAATGTACCTCTTATTGGACTTTTTACCCTTTTTGGATTTTCTTTTTTCGCCGTACCTGAAGTTGTGGCTTCTTGGAATTTAACTTTGAAACCTCTCTCATTACTTCTCGTGCCTCTAACGACCTACCTATCTACATCTTATTCTCTCCGCTGGACTCTTCGACACCGGACTTTTTGGCAATCGGACATTTGCTTGCATCCTGGCACAGTTTTGCCCTACGTTTCTTTCCCTACAACTTTTATTTTATTTCATTTTTTCAAATTTTAAATCTTGGCCATTGCCAACTTATCTATCCCAGCGACTTCCTCTGATGATAAGATTTTGATCTTTGAAAAGCCTGGCTTAAGGAAAATTTAACTTGAATAATTTGCCTTTTTGCGGAATATACCTTGCTTTGAACTTTTGAATTGAATTTTGATTTGGCTTTTGCTTTCTCTAATTCCTTTCCATTCTCCTTCATTTATATATATATATATATATATATATATATATATATATATATATATATATATATATATATATATATATTAGATTTTTTTAAATGTGAGATGATTGTGGAAATTCACCAGTTACTTCCTTGAAGAGGAGCCAGCAGGTTCTGAAACAATTGTCGGCACTCCAACTATGTTTATTTTAATATATATATATATATATATATATATATATATATATATATATATATACAGACAGTTATTTTGTCGTCTAGTACTCATCAGTGTGTCTAGACAAAACTAGATCCCTAATGACTGAGCACATCCAAATGTAATCAAGTACATCTACTACGCCAAAACTCTCGCCACTGGCAGGAAGAAATTATAGCGATATATGTACTTTCCTAATTTCATACATTTTACCACGCTACCGGTAAACTGAGAAATCTATTCTTTATAAAAGATTATTGCTTTACACTAAGTGGAATTTGTAAATGTTCCCCTTTTTATTGACCATTATAGCTTTCAAACCCAAACCTTCAAATGCGTTCGTTTCGTTCACTTTCAAATTTTTGTACATTTTTCAGGCTTACTATCTTCTCACAGCACAACATTTACACAGAAGAGTATTTTCACTCTCACGCTTCCATCTACTCACACAGCCCCTCATGTCACACGGTCTTTTTCATATTTTCGTTCTCACTATTGTCCATGTACTACACTAGATTTTCAATCTAAATACAGACCTCCCTCTTCGATTAATCTTCTTCTTTTCCGGGCGTATTTCAGAATGATGGAAGAAATAGTTAGCAATTTAGCATTACAACAAACGCCCGAGTTCGCGCCAAACAACTCAAACAGAGAATAATTAAATAGTTTAAGATTGAGGGCTGGAATTTTTTAAATTTAATTTACTTTCTCGGGCAACGACGGGATACGGGTTAGCTAGTATAGTATATAGTCATCCACAGACAATGATTTCGTCATTTACGACTCATCAGTGTGACTAGACGTAGAAAGTTCATCCACGCTGAGATTCGAAACCCGAACAACCGGTCACATCCAAATGTGATCCATTGCGCCAACACTGCTGAATGGGAAGGATCTAATTTCATTTTATATATTTGTATTCGCGTATCCAACTATGGAAGTGCGAATTGTCCAGATTCGGACCAAATTGTGTGGATTGTATTTCATGCACGGAACTTCTCTTCGGGAAATGTCCATCTCGGAAGTTGGATTTACCTCATTACTTGACATGATAATGGAGAGGATAGATATCGCCTGTTTTTATGGCATCCACACTTCGTTGAGCTGGCCTTACAAAACGTGGAAATAATACTAAAAAGTTTGCTCTTAAATCTCTGAACTTCGACCCGATCGACGCATGGGCAAATCGATTTCCAGCTGAGATATCAAAAGATGTGAAGAACAGTGAGAAATGGACATGGGGTTCAGCCGCATACATACACCGGAAGTTTTAGAGTTAAACGGAAGTAATACGAGAATTAATATTCTTAAGGTACAGCCACCAATGAAAATTGCTATTTCAAATTGAAGCGAAACGGACCTACAGACAAAACCGCTTATAGAGTTGCATGGACACGTTTACAAATGTTATTTCAAACTAAAGAGTGACGAACCAACGAAAATACTTTTTTAAACTTAAGCGTGACAGCCTCCAAAAAATGATATTTCGTCAGTCTGTTACGCTTACGTAACAGACTGATGATAATGCTATTTCAAACTTAAGCATAACACACGAACGAAAATACTATTTGGAACGTCAGCATGACAGACCATTAAAAACTTAAGCATGACAGACATACGAAAATGCTATTTACAACCTCAGCATGACAGACCATAAAAATACCATTTCAAACTTAGCATGACAGACCAACGAAAATGCTATAACAGCATCTCAAAATCAAAATAATATTGTTTATTTGCGAAAATCAAACAATTACAAATCACTCGATTCGCATTTTAAAATTGCTCACCAAATCAAAATGTGGCCGACGAACAATCGCCAAACGTAAATTATTCTCCACTCAATAATAAAGACCAATGTGTATTCATTTATATATCCTTTACTCAAAAATAAAGACTACTGTGCATTCATATATATATATATATATATATATATATATATATATATATATATATATCCGTCGCATCACAAAAAAGATAGCGAGTAAAAACTGCCGAACGAAACCATTTCAAGTGTTTAGAGAAATTGAGAAAGCAAACAGCAAGTCCGACAACCCTAACCCTAACCCTAAACCCTTACCCCTAACCCAAACTCCCTAGCCCCTAACCCTTACCCTAACCCGCAGACTTAGATATATTCGGAAAGAAATCCTTCACTTTATTTCCATAATGAGACATTTCCTTTCTCTTTGTTCTTTCGTATATTCAAACAGATAGATAGTTTTTCTTTCTTTGTTCAAACTTTACAGTTTGAGACGTTTTCTTTATTTTTTCTTTCTTTTTTATTAACTCCATCGATTGAGACGCTATTTTATATGAATTTTAGTGTTAACACTAGCGAAGCATAATTTGTTTCCTTCATTTTTTACAGAGAGTGTACACTCGTCTTGTATATATAAAAAAAACTATTAAAAGTCAGGACGAGAATATAGTTTTGCATGAACACAATTCATTTTATCGAAAATGTTTTAGTTGCGTTCAACTCCTTTCTCCCTTCATGTGCCCAGCGTCAGGCGTCATTTTCTGAGCTTCATTCAAAGGACTTTCCAGCTATGGACCACATTTCTGCAGAACTGCTTCCCTACTAGTTACAACTTGGTCACCTTCAAGTCTAATGTTAACAGATACTTGCTTAAAACCGTCCCATAAGTAATAAGTTCATACCATTGATCAATGTTAGTACTCCTATAGTTTTCCTCATCTTTTAGCTTACAATAATTATAGTCTCATTAACCGTTATCCTCGAGTGAATTTCGCCCTTGATAAGTGGTGATTACATAGTGAAAAAAACTCAACTCTCTCTCTATATATATATATATTATTCACCCGGTCGTAGCTTTCCTTACTGAGAGATAAGTTGGATGGGATTTAGCTGATTGTCGAGTTCGTCTAGTGTATTTACATCGAGGGAGCACTAGAGCAGCAAGTTCATCGGAGCACAATCCATGTAAGTACTTGTAAAACAGGCACAAGGATGCAAAATTGTGGCGGTGGGACAGATTTTATAGCTTGGTGGCTGGTGAGGACCCTATCAAGTTGGCGACTCTTTTTGGACCTTGTCTAAAAGGGAGAGACTAGTGGATGATACGCCAACCCAGATGTGACAACAATACTCAATGCATGGGCGGATGGTGGCTTTGTAGAGATATAGGATAATGTCAGGTGTGAGAAGTTTACTAGCACGGTAGATGGAGCCTACCTTCTTTGCAGCAGCCTTGGCAATGTCTTCAATGTATTTGTTCCAATTCATGTTACCTGTGAATGTTAGGCCGAGGAGTTTGAATGTTGGACTCTCAGTGGTTGAAGAGGTTTCTTGTAGTTATTGAAGGAAAAGAGCTTTGTCTTTGCGGCATTAAATGTTACCATTCATTTATGACCTCATACTACTACAGCGATTGCCTCGGATAGGTGCGCGTCCGTTTTGTCCACATGACGAGAGTAAAGCGTGGTGTCGTCAGAAAATATATTTATCTAAGACGCAATGTCATCAGGGAGGTAATTTATGAAAATCAGTAACAATAAAGGTCTAAGGATTGATCCCTGGGGTACACCAGTATTTATGTCATGTTGCTTAGATGAACGGCCATCGAGGGCAACCTGGATCATTCTTTTGGTTAGAAAAGATCTAATTATATTAAATATTTGTCCAGTAATACCATATGAGTAGATTTTTAAAAGAAGCCCTTCTTGCTAGACCTTTACAAATGCTTTGGATATATCAAGCGCTACCGCCCTAGCTTTACCTGCCTTATCCAGTGTATGATATATGCGTTCAGAGATCACAGTTACTGATGGTCAGAAAGTAGTTTAGTATTAACGATGTGCCGGACTATCGCTAGATTGATTAAGGATTTAAAGATTTTAGCAAAGTTCGGGAGTAGACTGATTTGGCGGTAGTTCTGAGGATCAGTTCTATCACCAGAATTCTTGAAGACTGGTACCACAGAGGAGATTTTCCAGCTATTGGGGAAGTAAGATTCAGCAAGGCATTTTTTGTAGAGTTTGAAGAGACAGGGGCCAGTTCAGCAGAGCATTTCTTTATTACTATTATAGGTATAAGATCAGGACCACAAGCTTTGAAGGTCTCAAGGTTTTTTATGATGTCTCTAACCTGAGAAAAGGTAATGACCAGGTTATCAAGTGTGGCTTCCGTCCGCAATAGGAATTTAGGGATGCGGTGGTTTGCTAACACCAAAGTGGAGTTTTAGTTCAGTCTTATCAGTTGCCGTGCAAACAACATCGTTGTGATTTGATAGCTAGGAAATTGTCCATTGTCCATTGTTCATCACCCTATTGAAGATTTTCCAGAAATCGCGAGTACCTAGTTTCTGTGACGGAATGCGTTTTTTGGTTATCTCTGTATACCTTCTCTTTACTTCACCTATCACTGCCTTACAATAATTTCTTGACTCTATAAATTTCTGTCTATTCGCAGTTGACTTATGGCGGCCGAATTGTCGGACTGCTTGCTGCCTCTTAGCAATAGCAGCTGCACATTCCGATGTGAACCATTGAGGAGAGTGGGATTTACTGAAGAATTTTCGCATGGGGACATAGGCTTCAATGCCTGCTTCGACCCATTCGGTTAGCTCATTTGCACACTGATCAGCAGGGAGTGAGAAGGTTACACTCCATGGGGCGTCACTGATATGATCTCTGATGGACTCAAAATCAGCCTGGTCGTATTATATATATGTGTGTGTATGTTTGTGTGTGTGTGAATAAAAATAACAAGAATTGTGTGGGCAACTTTTCCTATTTTAACGTCTTTGTCGCACGTGCTGCATAATACTTTGTTTATTTTTCAAATAGTTACGGACGTGAACAAAGCATTCCGTTGTGCGTCTTCTTTTTTTATCTATTTTTTTCTGAAGACGTTCGTAGGACCGAGCGAAACCGGTAAAACTCTCGTTTTTGATGATTTATTCCTGGGTTTAATTTGTTTTCCCTTTCGTCTTTTTACACACATCCTGTCTCCACGGCATTTCATTTTATGATATATCGTATGTTTAATACTCATATATATATATATATATATATATATATATATATATATATATATATATATATATATATATATATATATATATATGTGTGTGTGTGTGTGTGTGTGTGTGTGTGTGTGTATGTGTGTGTGTATGTGAAAAAGACAAAAGGGAAAACAAATTAAACACAGAAAGAAATCATCAGAAAAACGATAGATTTACCGGTTTCGTTCAGATCGACGAACGTCTTCACTTTTCTGAGAACGTTAGTTGATCCGAAAGAAACCGGTAAATCTCTGGTTTATCTGATGATTTTTTCCTTTGTTTAATTTGTTTTTCCTTTTGTCTTTTATATACATCTTGTCTCCATAGAATTTCATTTTATGATATATACTGTATTTTATCTTAATATATATATATATATATATATATATATATATATATATATATATATATATATATATATATATATATATATATATATATATATAATAATGATAATAATCCAGGTGAAACAACCACAGGGTAGTAATCCAAAGAATTTCAACAGGGTTTATAAAAAGTGCTCAATATAAAATAGAGCTTTATATATGATTACTTTTATTTACACGGACATGTACAAAATCTGCGACACTGGCATGTCGATGTTATCGATCAACAGTTTGTATAAACTGAGATCTCATCAGGTTCTCTCCAAATATGATCTAAGGTTAAGATCGGATTCTAACTCTTCCTGATGAGATCTCAGTTTATACAAACATGTCTGTGTAAATAAAAATAATCATATATATATATATATATATATATATATATATGTGTGTGTGTGTGTGTGTGGGTGTGTGTGTGTGTGTGTGTGTGTGTGTGTGTGTGTGTACTTTGGAATTTCCGGAAGATATTCTAAAACGGGATTCCAACCGAAAACAACATTTTTGAAAACTCACAGCCATGTAATATGTACTTCCTGTAAGATTGCGCCGTTTCTTTCTTTTTTTTCTTTTTTTCCCGCCTTTTCCCGCCATTTTCTTTGTCTTTATTTATTGTATGTTCATTTATTGTAACAATTATCCATGTTTTTTCAAGTGTCTTCTTCATTTATCCACTTGACTTTATTCCATTTGATTGTTTTAGACTTATTTTTTGTAACGCTGCGAGTCAAGGAGACGTTGTTTTTGCGACGTTCTCCCACGCAACTGCAATTCAACAACATCTTCTTTTTTTTTAACTTCCAACAATTTTTAAAATATCAACGCACATGTATTTATTTATTTATTCATCTACAACAATCATAATATAATGGAGCAAATGTGAGTTTATATTATTGGCATAATTCAACTAACGGGCTGCGCTGGGGATAAGGGACGGGCAGGCGTTGTAATGCGTATTAGGGTCGGGTTCCCAGGGTCTCTTAGACACTCGATCATTCCCTTCATCTCTGGTCTCTGTCGCTGTTTACAAACCACAGCACAGCAGGAATCAAGTTCGATTTGCCTGGAAGTTAGAGTTAAACAAAGATAAAAAAAATAATACATTTTCCCGTGTTCATTTGATATCAAACGGCAATCGTTTATAAAGAGGCATGTTATTCACCGGCGAAATATGAAAACGTAAATATGAACATCAGTTCTTTTTATTAATACCCTGTCCAGCAGCAAAGTCTGATTGATGATGTTGGTCTCTGTTCTATTGATGCTATCAATATACTCTTAATTTCGTGTAAATACTCTGTGCTGACGATGGTTTCTGATCGTATAATAAAATAATAAAAATACATGGTCTCTGAAACGATCGCACATCTGTTGTTATATTAAATTCTTAGAACGTAACTTAATCATGTAATTGACTTTACAGAAACCTATACTACATATATATATATATATATATATATATATATATAGAGAGAGAGAGAGAGAGAGAGAGAGAGAGAGAGAGAGAGAGAAAGAGAGAGAGAGAGAGAGGGAGATTTAAATGTTACTACAGCTTAGAAACGCCGTTTAAACGATAACTTCGAAATTTTAGAATCAGCCAACATGACGCGATATTTTCTCAAATAAATGAAATATTTATTAAATCATTTTTTTATATAATCCAAATTTTCGGTTTTAAAAACCTTATTCATGGTAGAACAGACAATATTTTCCTTTTTTTTTCTTTTTTTTTTCATGGTCGAAGTCTTACGGGGGTGGCCGTAGATCGACGATCTTCTGCTGTTATTGACGAGACTGATTTTTTATGTCCGATCTGTAGTGAAGCGTGCGTTTAAGCGTGTGTGCAATAATAAGATTTAAATGTTACTACAGCTTAGAAACGCCGTTGAAATGATAAACTTTGAAATTTTAGAATCAGTTTGTATATATATATATATATTTATTATTTCATGTATCCACATAAAATGTTATAAGGAGATATGATGTGTTATGTATCGATTTTCAGTATTTACTTCAACAATGTATACATGAGTAGCGCTAGGTAGTAAGTTATGAAAATATATTTATGGTAATTAAGCCTGATGATTCCCTACGGGGATAAAACGCGGAACCCTCTGTGTAGCTTAATTGCCATAAATATATTTTCATAACTTACTATATATAGAGAGAGAGCGAGAGGGTGAGACAGACAGACAGACAGACATATAGATAGATAGATAGATAGATAGATAGACAGACAGACAGACAGACAGACAGACAGACAAATAGATAGATTGATAGATAGATAGATAGATAATTTTTAAAAGACGGCGGAGAAACGAGCATAGAACGTTTTTCGTATTGTTCCAGGAAGTCTCTTCTTTCTCCAGCTTTTTTGTTCATTTGCCTTTGACACATGAGGATGATTCGACGAAGAATCGAAAACGTTCGTGAAACCTGTGAAACCTATGGAACATTTTTTTTTTTTGATTTTAATAAAAAAAAAGACCATCAGAAAAATTTAAAAAATAAAAAAGGTATAATTAAACAGACGGATTCTGTTATTTTTAACAATGTTTGTATAAATGAGAAAATGTTGCTTAAATACGCACACAATATATATATATATAAATATATATATACATATATATATATAGTATATATTTTTATTCATGCAAACATTATTGGTTACATATGTGCATACATGTTTCCGTTGTACTCTTCACAGAGAGTCAACCTCTTCAGATTGACTCTCTGTGAAGAGTACAACCGAAACATGTATGCACATATGTAACCAATAATGTTTGCATAAATAAAAATGTATAATTAAGAACAGCTCTACGTGTTATTGAACACTTTTTATAAACACTGGAGTTTCAATGGGTTTACATCTACAGAAACTAATACAATACGTGTACCATTCTCCTTATATATATATATATATATATATATATATATATATATATATATATATATATATATATATATATATATATATATAAAAATCGAGTCAAACGCCATGAACGTTTTAAAAAGCGTAATACATAATTCCTGCCACTATTGTAATAATGGTAAATATTTATTCGAGAAATATTGTTTAATCTTGGTATCGGATCGCTTCTTTTGAGAACATTTTAAGGGAGCAAGAGTTACTTCCCCTTTATCGCCTGGCGTTCATTTTTTTATTTGATTTGTTCGCCTGTTCGCGCGGCTTTTTCACGTTCGTCTGTCGGTTTATGTTTCCCGCCTTCAGCGTTCATCACATGACTGTACTATTAAGATCACTTAGCGGGATCTCGTGAAATTCGATGACGCCTTCTACATCGATCTGTATAATTTACTGTTGATAGCGCTCTATCCCTTAATAGACTTTAAGAATCGCCTATGCTGAAAATCTAATTTCTTTGCTCAATCATAACTCAAAAACCAATAAACCAAATTAGTTACAACTTTGCACAAATTTTTTATTTGATAGGTTCTATAAGTGTGTAGAATTTCAGCATCATTAGTCAAGGCAACCCAGAGATCCAGAAAGTGCAATCATGAAATCATGTTATCTGTGTGTACGTACGTACGTACGTACGTATGTGCCACCCTGTATCTCATCAACTATTTGATGGATTCAGCTGATTTTTGGCAGAGATAGACGTTCTAGGGTCTAATTGATAGCATTTTAATTTCAGTTTACCATATACCTTAGTTTTCCAGAAAATTCCGAAAAAACTTAAAAATGACCATTGTATTGAGGCATAGCCTTTACAAAAGTAGTGACATTCCGTGAAAAATGCCAGTATACTGAAATCATATGCCCTTAATAGGGTTAAGATGAAAATTCATATACACTAAATGTACAAAAGCAAGGAAATTCCCAAATTTTTACACTTTTATTGTCATTAAGGGTATGACTACATATCAACCAAACCATTTCATTATCACATCACTACAGTATAAATCTTTATGCATGAGTGGATGAAGTAATGTGCGTTGAAGAAAAATTCCTACCAGTAAAATATATAGCCCTGTTGTGCTCGCATACCCTTAATGACAATAAAAGTGTAAAAATTTGGGAATTTCCTTGCTTTTGTACATTTAGTGTATATGAATTTTCATCTTAACCCTATTAAGGGCATATGATTTCAGTATACTGGCAGTTGTCATGGAATAATAATAATAATATTACTTTTGAAATAATAAATATCTGTCACGGTCAATACTATTAAGAAAAAAAATGACTTTTTCTTCTTCCGTAAAAATAATTGTCATTGTCAGGTAAATATTTTTTTTAATCAATAAAACGAATATATTTCTTCTTTATTATTATTTACCTCCTTTCTAGGAGGTTAGACACAAGGTCAAGCGTAGGTTTGATGAAATTGTTTCTGTGGAACGAACTGGAATTGAACTTGGCACACCCAGGTTTTCAGTCCGTGTCGTTAACCACTAAGCCAAATTTGTTTAATTTAATTAAACACTGTTTAAAACAATAAATATTATTCCTCTTCTTACCTTAAAAATGATTGCCAGCTTAATATTCTTCATATCGATAAAACGAATGCCACTTTTTGAAATATATTTATTTTAAATTGTACGTTTTTAGTCGACTGGACGAAATAATTTGATTTTGGAATAATTCATTTTAAAATGGATAAAGTCGGAATTTTGTACCTTAGCGATATCAGGTTTAATTATCAGTAACTTTGCTAATCGGACGATCTCGTTTCTTCTTTAATATGTGTGAAAGGTGATAATGTACGTACAAACATGAAGTGGCTTAGCGTATTATTATATAGATCTTCGACGCTACCCACTGACGAAACATCGATGACCACAACGGGAGGTGACGGTGGTTAAGTGGATAACGACACGAACTAAAGACTTGGGTGTTCCAAGTTCAAATCCAGTCGGTTCCACAATACCACTTTCACTTAGGGATGTTGGCAACCTTCTCGTGGTCCTTCCCGTAAGTACCCGATGTCTTTCCAGAAAGATTTCTAACTAGAAAAACATCGGGGAAACTAATACCAACACCAGAATCATCTGATTCACACGAAAGAAGATGACCACAACACCGACGCTAATTCATTAAATTTCGCTTAAAATAATAGTCTTATTTATAGCCTCGTACCTCTCGCTTCCCTTATTTTGTCCTTTAGTATTCACATTCCATGAGCGATGTTTCTGGGTTTGGAATCTATCTATATAACACTTATCGTTGGCTAGTTTTGATCTTGAAGTATTTTTTAGCTCCTTACATCAAGTGGCTTCATGCCTTGTCTGGAGCGACTGCCATAAAAAACAAATTATACTCATGCAGAACTTGTTCGAGTTTCTCAAAGATGTCCTGGCTTCTTGTAGTGTCATGCATGGGAATCAGTTCAATTAGTTCTTCATAAATGGTAAATTCATTGTCACAGGCTCCGATGAAGACCGCAAGCTGTGCTAACCTCGTGATATCGACTGTTTCATCCACTGCAATAGAAAAATGTTCAACTCTTAATGATTCGCTTTTCAAATGATTCGCTTTTCAAATGTTGCTTCAAATCACTTGACATTCCATCAATCCGTTAAGCAACAGTGATACTGCTTAGTGAAATTTCTTTGAACAAGTTTTTTCTGGACACACAATTTCGGCCGTTTTTACAACGGAGTGTTTTACAAGATCTCCTTCAGTGTCGGATTTCCGATTCCTCGATATCATTCAACTGAGTTTATAGCTGAGAGTAACAGAAACAACATTCTCTTTTCTAACTTTTCGTAAAAAAAGGGTCTGTTGCTTTGTCAAGTGAATCTTCAGTTCCTTGAGCATTGAAACACACGTTGGGCCAAATTCGAGCTATGACCCTTATACCGCTGGGTGTCCGAGTAATCCGCCTTGGGTTGCCCTGTCAAGAACCGAGGTTCCTGACGGTATTGCTCTGACAGTACCCGTTGTCACAGCTCCGTCACGTTGAGGAGGGGTTGGCGTATGTGAAACCGCCACTAAATTCCTACTTCCTCAGCGACTTGGCGCAACCGAATGTCCCTGTTGATCTCGGGTGTCAGGGGCAACCTGAAATCCTTCAAGAACATGAAGGGTTTCAAATCTACGAGAAGGATCTCGTTCAAAAGCAGACGATATCGACATCTCCATTTTCGACACAGTATTCAGGTCCACCTCGCTCTTCGCTCCTCGCTCCTCGCTCCTCGTGCCTCCTCCTCGCTCCTCCTCCTCCTCGCTCCTCCACGCTCCTCCTCCTCCTCCTCGCTCTTCCTCCTCATCGCTCCTCCTCCCCCTCCTCCTTCTCCTCTTCCTCCTCCTCCCTTTTCTATTCCCATTCAACAACAACAGCAACAGCAACAGCTAGCTTGAATTTCTGGTGTTGACAGTAATTATAAAAGTCTTCGATAGGTTGGTAAGCAATGCTAAAGATATGCCGCCATTTTAACTCTCGTATATAAATAAAATGAAAAAACCGGAACTTATTTCCTTGAATTCACCGCGGAATTTCTGTCTCGTGTATTATCAATCTGAGACGCCGCCTGATGGGGTTGAAGACGATGACATTTTACCACCCGACTCCTACCTTGTCCCCACATCGGATAGAGGGGGATGAGAGGTATGTGTCTGAGAAGAGGGGGCGAGCAGGAGGAGGGGAGGGGGTCAGCTGGAAAGTCACGAGAACAGATGGAAATACATTAGAGAGAATTTAGGTTTTCCGGCTTTTTCAAAAATTATTTTTAGTAGTTTTTTTTTCTTTTTTTCACAATTTTCCTTTTTTTGTTTGGGTGGGCGAATAATGTTTTGTTTTTGTTTTTTGTTTCGCATAAATTATAAATAGACATAAGTGTTACTAATGTGGCTCTTGAAATAAATTGCTGTTTCCTTTCGGAGATATTTTAGTAGTAGTTAAAAAAAATAAATAAATAAAAAATAAATAAAAATAAGAAAATAAATAAATAAATAAATAATAATAATAATAATAATAATAGTAATAATCACAATAACAACAACAACAACAATAATAATGATAATAATAATTACTGAGACCATGCAAAGGACGGCGATGATCAAAAGAGCTGAAATCTAAAGGAAAATCCTCCAATGCGGAAACCAACCTGCATAAGCCTTGAATGGTAACCAGTCACATGGAATTTACAACAGGAAGAAAACAAAACCACAGGAAGAACACCACATCACGAACTAAGGAACAGAAATTGCAAAAAACATCATACGGTGCCCCCCCCAAAAAAAAAATGACACCGGCCTCAGCTGACACAACACAAAATGGTTGTAGAAGGTAAAGGAGGATGGGAAGAACGAGGAGGGAGAGCACTAACCAGACCTCCTCTGGAAGAGTGCGGAAGGTACTGGGATCTTGAGGAGGATTATTGTCACCGAAATCCCAAAGGAGACCAATGGTCTTTACCAGCGAGAAATCAATGGTAAGCGGCTGTTGCGATACCGCAAGGTTATTTGCGGTGGTTATCGAAAACAGGTGAAGAGTCCTGGAAATCTGAGGAGGCTTGTTGTCACTCAGACTCCAGGGAATACCACCGGTTATAGCTGGTGAGCAATCACTGATGGTGATTTGTGTGATAACTCCTAGTGCGTATAAATGATGATGATGATGATGATGATGATGATTAAAATAATATTAATAATAATAATAATAACATTAATATTAATAATAATAATAATAATAACATTAATAATAATAATAATAATAATAATAATAATAATAATAATAATAATAATAATAATAATAATAATAATAATAATAATAATAATAATAAGGAACCCAAGAGATAAGTGGACGTATATTTTTAATTCTTCTGTTTTTGTGTGCATTTTGTTTAGCAAATAAAAAAAATAAAAAAATGTGGTTTTAATTTGTGCGTATAACTTTTAGAAGAAAGTTGATGCCCAAACTTCTGGATAAAAATCGGCCCCTAATTAACAGAATTAAGTTTTAATTAATAAAGAATTCGTAGAAGCGGAAATCGCCCCTCTCTTACACATCCCATAATGCCATACTGGCACTTAATCACACGAGGAACCCAAAAGAGAAGTGTACCTATAATTTTTAATTCTTCTTGTTTTGTGTGCATTTTGTTTAGCAAAAAAAAATGTGGTTTTAATATGTGCGTATAACTTTTAGAAGAAATTTTATGCCTAAACTTCTGGATAAAAATCGGCCCCTAATTAACAGAATTAAGTTTTAATTAATGAAGAATTCGTAGAAGCGTAAATCGACCCTCTCTCACACATCCCATAATGCCATACTGGCACTTAATCACACAAGGAACCCAAGAGATAAGTGGACGTATATTTTTAATTCTTCTTTTTCGTGTGTGCATTTTGTTTAGCAAAAAAAAGGGGAAAAAAGTGGTTTTAATATGTGCGTATCACTTTTAGAAAAAATTTGATGCCCAAACTTCTGGATAAAAATCGGCCCATAATTAACAGAATTAAGTTTTATTTAATGAAGAATTCATAGAAGCGGAAGTGGTTTTAATATGTGCGTATGACTTTTAGAAGATATTATTATTATTATTATTATTATTATTATTATTATTATTATTATTATTATTATTATTATTATTATTTTTATTATTATTATTATTACCCCCCTTCTACCGTGTTGGCGAATGCTATAAATTAAAAATAAAAGTTGTAGAGTAGAATGGATCGAACGCTGAAACTGGCCATCATGAAACCTGCTTTCCTAACGATTGCACCACAGTTTCGAGTTAAAAATTCATGTGAAAATAGGTCAATTAAGCTAAGCTTTATTATGGGCGTGCGTGTTATGTTAAGATTCAGCAATGACACGGTTTATCTCATTTGTAGATGATGAGAATGACTGGATTTTGTCAAGTTTTCTATTATATGCGTGTTAAAGGTGTATGATTTTGAAAATGTAAATGTATCGGGGTCTACCAGTATCTTGGTGCTTATTGAATTAAATAGGATGTCGATTTGATCAAGAAATTGTAGCCACCATGTTGAATGAATAAATGTTGCAGGAACTGTGTTCGTTAATTTTACTCGCTTAATTCCGGAATGAATATAAATGTAGAAGTCATAGGTAGAATTTTAAATAACGTAATCTGATATTCGCGGAAAATCATCGGAGTGAACGGGAGCGTATTGCTTTATATTATGTAGTAAATTAATACCAGGCAAATAATAAATAAGAACTGGGTGTTTTGTGAAAATTAAACTGTGCTTACTAGTTCCCGGTGTCGGTGAGTAGAGTGCCAGTACAGAATTGTTAGGGAAGAAAGTTTTTGCTACCACCTATATGGAATTGGTTTTTCGGAGAGACGTGGATGGTGGGCCAAATGTAATATTTAGTGTTATGTAGAAAAAAATAATAACAAATTTACTAAAACACGCTCGAGTGAATAAGTGTAGTATAGTAGTGAGTTTAGTAGCCTGTGATACATGTGGTTATTTTCCTATACCTCGAGAAGGTACAGGGGGGAAAACGTCTCTACTTTATATATTAGATTACACCGGCCTCAGCTATCACCACACAAAAATGAACCAAGGAACAGAAATTACAAGAAAGACCATAAGCTCCCCCCTTCTCTCCCCCCCCAAAAAAAATAATTAAAAAACAAAAAATAATAAAATAAAATAAAAAAATAATAATTATTTAATTTTATTTTTGTTTCTGAAAGGGTTCCGGCCTAGGCTGACACCAGACAAAATATTTGTAGAGGGTCGATGAGGATGAGAAGACCGAGGAGGGACAGCACAAACGAGACCTCCACTGGAGAAGTGCGGAGAATGCTGGGACCTTGGGGAGGCTTATTGCCACTCAAATCTCAGAGAAGACCAATTGTCCTTACCAGCGACAAATCAATGGTAAGAGGCTGTTGCGATACTGCATCGTTATCCAAAAGAGGTGAAGAATACTGGAAATCTGGGGAGGCTTGTTGTAACTCAGACTCCAGGAAATACCACTGGTTGTTGTCGGTGAACAATCACTGACGATGATCTGTGTGAGAACTGCTACTACTACTACTACTACTACTACTACTACTACTACTACTAATAATAATAATAATAATAAGAAGAAGAAGAAGAAGAAGAAGAAGAAGAAGAAGAATGAAAAAACCGAAATCTTAAGGAAAATTGTTGAATACGGCAAGCAATCCACATAAACAACGAATTCTAACCAGCCATAGGGAAGCTGGAATACAAATACAAATAAAAACAAAAATAGAAAAAAACATCACATGAGCCCCAAAAATTGAAGCTGCCAAAACCCCCGTAAAATGACACCTTCACTCCCCTGATAAAACACACGGACACACACTAGGTGACACCGTTCTCTGCTTGCACCACGCAAAATGGTCATGAAGGTTCAAGGAGAATGAAATGTCGCAAAAAGTACTGAAATCTTTGGGAGGCTTATCGTCATTAAAATTTCAGAAAAAGGATCAACAGTCGTCGAGAAATCAATGGTAAACGGCTGTTGCGAGAACGCAGAGTGATTTGTGGTGACTATTAAAAAAAGCAAAGAGCGCCAAGAATCTGGAGAGACTTTGTGTCATTCAGACTCCAGAGAACACCATTTATTGTTGCAATTGAACGATATCTGTAAAGCCACCATTCGCTCATGCATGAAGTTAGGGTTAGGGTTAGGGTTGTTGCCATTAGTCTCTCCCTCTTGTACAAGGCGTAAAGATGAATTTCTAACTTAATAAGTCTCGAAATGTTTGCCCGGCCCCACTCTTTGTTGTTCGCCACAGTGTTTGCATTCCTTTGCTTATTTTACAAATACATCCACGGAATGTGATTTGATGAGCTTACTGCGCTTGTACCTCTTCAACGAAAATAACCCTAATCCTAACCCTAACCCGACCCACTCGACTATCAGCAAAATCCCACCCCTTTACCGTGCTTGCCCCTATATGCCGGAAGTTTTTCTGATAGTTTTTTTTTTACCTCGGACAGCTTGTCTTTGGAATTCCCTTCCTGATCCATGTTTCCACCACTGTACCAACATGCAGAAATTAAAAAATAATCTCTTGTTCAATAACAACTTGTTGCCCAACACCCCACCCAGGTTTCCCCCTATGAATCTGACCCCTAATCACGGAACCTCCTTACGCTTCACCGGCAATATGCTTTGTTTAGGGTGAAGAAAAGTAATTTTAAAAAATTACTCGTTTTAACAATTTTTTATGGAAATCGCTTCAGACAAGTCGTGAAGCCACTTAATGTAAGGAGCTTACAAGAACAAATATGATTCTCGCAAAGAAAAAAGAAAAGACCAAAGTTATAGGTAAGCGGAAAACTATCAGCGGGAAGAGTTCCACAAGCCTGCAGTTTTTGGAAAGAAGCTACTGGAATATGAAGCTGTTTTACAATGAGGTATCAAAACAGCGAATTGATGGAGACCACTAGACCAACGAGTCAAACAAGCTGGAACAAAAGAAGCGGGGAATTTATCACACAATTCTTAAGAACACATGCCATAATAGTATTTATAGTAAAGACTGAGACTAGCAACTATTATTATTATTTCAATGGAAAGAAAAAACCTTCTTCCAGTTACTCACGCCGTGGCAGTAAACTGTTGGGGGAGGATGGCTTCCTTAGTCCTGATCGACAACCTTCCTAGAGTTGGAATCTCGAACAAAGTATCCGGTTTGCAAACCTACAATTGCTTAAGGAGTAGATAGGTTCTACCTATCGCCGGCCCTTGCACTCCTTCTTTGTTTATTAGTCAGGCGCAGAGGTAACAGCGCTGGGACGCCTCTAAACACTCAGTGCCTAGCCTTGTTTCCTTACTAGGACAATGAACGCCGTTCTCTTTCTCTCTATTTGGGCAACTCGGGGAAAGTTTTTTCGTTAGTAAGTCTTACATGACCAGTCTGGGTCTCTCTTGTTCCGACAGGTTGAGGGTACAGGTTAGACAGCTTGTCTGGCTGCTGTTTCCGACTGACAGGACAGGAGCCCAAACTCTTGGGTAGCGCCAAGAACGGCTGCTCCATCATCAGTTGCATAATACCGTAGGTAGTTGTATGTGCCATGTCGCGCATGGAAAGGGACCCTGCAATTATCTACGGTGGGCTTTCCCGAGGCCACAACCCCCATGGACCAGGTCGTGACTAATGGACTGGTTGTGTGAGCTTATTGGCACCAAGCAAGTACCCACCTTGGCCAATCCACTCTATAATCAAATCAAACATGCCATTACAAAGAAATAAAATCAAACCTAAACCAGACACCCAAACAACACTTTCGCCTCCGCCCTTGAGGCTTGCATTCTCAAATATCCGGGGACTTAGAACCAACATCAACGACGTAGAAACCTTTCTCCTGACAAACTCCCCGGATATCCTAGCTCTTAGTGAAACTAACCTCCAATCCTCAATCTCTTCTCACCACTTTGACATGACTGACTACCTCCCACTCTACCGTAAAGACTCTGACAAACACATGCACGGGCTAGGAGTTTATGTTCGGAACACCCTCCCCCTGACTAGAGAACATAGGTTAGAATCAGATGACTACGACTACATGTGCTTTAGATTGACTTTACATCACAACGTTAGTTACTTATATTTCCTATACCGCTCCCTTTCGTCCCAGGACTGTACTCTGCTAAACTCTGTCTCTGAAAGCATAGATAGAGCACTCTTAATTGACTCGAATGCCCAGATACATGTATTTGGGGATTTTAATGCCCACCACCGCGACTGGTTAGGATTCTCCAGCCTTACTGACGCAGCCGGCAACTCTACGTATAATTTCTCCTTAGCTCACTCCCTCTCTCAGACTGTTGATTTTCCGACCCGCATCCCCGATCGTGTGGATCAACAAGCCTCACTTCTAGACCTCTTCTTGACCTCAATACCCGAGGCTTGTGTGACGAAAGCTCATAGCCCACTCGGGAATGCTGATCACATTGCGCTAATGATACATATCACACTAAAAAGTCGTCCAAAAGCTGATGAACCGTTGCTCAAAACAACAAGATACTACGAGCAAGCTGATTTTGAGTCAATCAGAGACCACATCAGTGACGCCCCATGGCGTGAAACCTTCTTACTCCCTGCCAACCAGTGTGCAAACGAATTAACTGAATGGGTCAAAGCAGGCATTGAAGCCTATGTCCCCATGCGAACATTCTTTAGCAAGCCCCACTCTCCTCAATGGTTCACTTCGGAATGTGCAGCTGCCATTTCTGAGAGGCAACAAGCATTCCGTAAATTCGGCCGCAATAAGTCAGCTATTAATAGGCATAAATTTATAGAGTCAAGAAATAATTGCAAGGCTGTGATAGGCGAAGCGAAGAGAAGGTATAATGAGTTAACAAAAAAACGCATCCAGTCACAGTAACTAGGTACTCGCGATTTCTGGAAAATCTACAATAGTGTAGTGAATAATGGTCAATCTACGATTCCCCCACTTTCAAACCACAATGATGTTTGCACGGCCACTGATAAGGCTGAACTACTCGCACAGCGTTTCGCTTCTAACTCTACTTTAGACTCGGGTAACCACCCTCTCCCTGAATTACCATTGCGGACTGAAGCCACACTTGATAACCTGGTCATCACCCCATCCCAGGTCAGAGACATTATAAAAAGCCTTGACACCTCTAAAGCTTGTGGGCCTGATCTTATACCTGTAATAGCAATAAAGAAATGCTCTGCTGAACTGGCCCCTGTTCTCTCCAAACTCTACAACAAATGCCTAGCCGAATCTTGCTTCCCCGATAGCTGGAAAATTGCCTCTGTGGTACCAGCCTACAAGAGTACTGGGAATAGAACCGACCCTCAGAACTACCGCCCAATCAGTCTACTGCCGATCTTTGCCAAAATCTTTGAGTCCTTAATCAATCTAGCGATAGTACGTCACTTAGTTAATGCTAAACTTCTATCCGACCGCCAGTATGGGTTTAGACAAGCACGATCTACTGCAGAGATCCTAACGGTCATCTCTGAACGCATGTATCATACTCTCGACAAGGCAGGTGAAGCTAGGGCAGTAGCGCTTGATATATCCAAGGCCTTTGACAAGGTATGGCATAAAGGGCTTCTCCTGAAAATACGCTTATACGGTATTACTGGGCAACTACTTAATATAATTAGATCCTTCCTAAACAAAAGAAAAATCCAGGTTGTCCTCGATGGCCGTTCATCTAAGCAACATGACATAAATGCTGGTGTGCCCCAGGGATCTATTCTTGGACCTTTGTTGTTCCTGATCTATATAAACGATCTCCCTGATGACATAGTGTCTGAGATCGGTTTATTTGCTGACGACACCACGCTTTACTCTCGCCATGTTGGCAAAACAGACGCGATCATATCTGAGGCAATAGCTGCATCCTTAGAAGATGACCTCCAGGCTGTAGTGGATTGGGGCCATAAATGGTTGGTGACTTTTAATGCCGCAAAGACAAAGCTCCTTTCCTTCAACAACTACAAGAAGCCTCTCCAACCACCGATTGCCATGGCAAATAACACCCTACCTGAGAGTTCATCATTCAAACTCCTTGGCCTAACCTTCACAGGTAACATGAATTGGAACACATACATTGAAGACATTGCCAAGGCTGCCGCAAAGAAGGTTGGCTCCCTCTACCGTGCTAGTGGACTCCTTACACCTGACATTATCCTGTATCTCTACAAAGCCACCATTCGCCCATGCATGGAGTATTGTTGCCACATCTGGGCTGGTGCATCATCTACTAGTCTCTCCCTCCTTGACAAAGTCCAAAAAAGAGTAGTCAACCTAATAGGTCCCTCACTGTCAGCTAAGCTCCAGCCCCTGTCCCATCGCCGCAATGTAGCATCCTTGTGTTTGTTTTACAAATACTTCAATGGATTATGCTCCGATGAGTGTGCTGCTCTGGTGCCCCCTCGACGTAAATTCACTAGACTAACTCGACATTCTACTAAATCTCATTCATTCACTGTGGAGGTCCCCAGATGCCGGAGAGCATTCTACTCAAATAGCTTCTTTCCTCGTGCTGCTGGCCTCTGGAACTCCCTCCCTGTCCCCTGTTTCCCCGACAGTACTGACATGCAGAAATTTAAAACTAATGTAAACAGACATCTCGCTGCTCAGATCCCAATTTAAGCTGAACCACCAATCCTTCCCCCCCCCCCTTTTCCTTTTTTCTCAGTAGCCCCTTACGTTTACAGTGGCGTCCTGCCTTGTTTGGGGTGAACCATGTAAAAAAAAAAAAAAAAAAAAAGTGTTCGACTGAGCTTCAATCTCCTGTGTCTCTTTGAAAGACATTCACTGCAAAAACTCGTTTTACCACAACAAAAATACTCCTTTCTTTCTCCGTAGCGTTTGGCGGAATTTCTACGCAAGAACTCCCCCGTCTCTGGAACACGTTACCACTAGACTGATTCTCTTCAGATGACAACATGGTCGTCTTCAAATCCAATGTCAACAGATTCCTGTGATGGCAAGTTAGGGTTAGGGTTAGGGTTAGAGTTAGAGTTAGAGTTAGGGTTAGGGTTAGGGTTAGGTTTAGGGTTAGAGTTAGGGTTAGGGTTAGTGTTATAGTTAGGGTTAGGGTTAGGGTTAGAGTTAGGGTTAGGGTTAGTGTTAGGGTTAGGGTTAGGGTTAGGGTTATGGTTAGGGTTAGAGTTAGGGTTATGGTTAGGTTTAGGGTTAGGGTTAGGGTTAGGGTTAGGGTTAGGGTTAGTGTTAGAGTTAGGGTTATGGTTAGGGTTAGGGTTAGGGTTAGGGTTAGGGTTAGAGTTAGGGTTATGGTTAGGGTTAGCTTAGGTCCTAATCCGCATAAGTAATATGAATTTTAACGAACCCCAACCCTAACCTTAACCTTAAACTTAATACTGTTTTAACACTTGTTCAGTGATATTTTTCTTTAAAAAAAATGTACATTCAGCCTCTTTTTTATTATTCTACGTAGGAAACCGACTTTTCAATCGGCTTTTTTTCCGGCTGTCTACGTAAACATCCGGAAACTACCGAGGTCAAGTCGATTTTAGCTTGGGTCGTCCTCTGGACAAGTACCTTTTTTTTAAAGAACAAAACAGGAGCTTCTTTTTTTGATCGGAGAGGACGTTATGTTAGCAGCTAAACAGTAAATAAAACGTCGGAAAAATATTACAAAAATAAAAAAGACGCGTAAAAAAAAGAAGACATTTTAAGAAATAGCTGAGTACTTCAATGTAAAACAGGCGGCCAAATGACACCGGAAGCATCGAAAGTCTCTGTTGATAAACATGTCACACGTTCTGTCACGTCTTAACATGTCACACGTTTTGTTCTGTTACACAGACTTACAACGAATGTGACACAGCTTTAACAAAAACAAGAAACAAGATAAAGGCTGAGAGATCTCCGAATCGTCGAACTTACGGAGCAGATAATGGCAGAATAGAAGGAATGGTGTCGTTTATCAATCTAACAATTCGAACAAACGAAGTCGAAAATGCTGTTAAACAACATTTATTCATTTCCTGCTATTCGTATTATTCGGACTACTATTTTCATCATATTTTTTATATTCACAGCGTTTCGACCGATGTAACCTCCAACCGTTTTCAGTTGAATCTTTGTGTCGAACTTGTGAGCCTAATAGTCGAACTGGGGGAATGTTTATGCTGAACTGGTGAACCTGTACGAAATTTCGGACTGAACCCTTTATTTAATCCACGGGAGAGAATGGGTTGTTCAAATCAAATCCCGTGTCAGCCATGATTGGGTAGAACTGATTCAGGGTTGGATTTTCTTTAGTTGAAATTGTGGCTTGGTATACTGTTTGAGTTATTTGGCAATTTAGTTGTAAGTGGCATTCTGTTTTGTTTGTGCAGTTGCAAGCCTTAGTTCTTGTTGTTTTTCTTTCAGTATTTTTGTTGCCGTTCAGAATTTTATTGTTATGTTTTTTATTATTTTTTCTAAATTTTCTTCACAGCTATAGCTTAATTTAAGAGTATTTTTTATTAAAATTTATGTAGTATAATTAGGAGGAAAGTGTAGGTTAATTAAATCTAGGAATCTTTTACCGAGTTTGGTTGTAACCATGTGATTAAATGGGGGTGTAAACCAGATAATTTTTCTACTTCTATTTTTGTGTTTGTTGTTGGGAGCTGTTTGTTGTAGGTTTGGCAAACACTCCTCTGATGAAGAAATCTTTAACACCCATAAGGCCTTTCACAATAAAGCACTAAAAGAGAGTGGATACAAAAACACTCAAATTAAATTCACAAAACCTACAGCTCCCAACAACAAACACATTGGGTAAAACTGTTTCTGCTATGTTATTCTTAGTTATTATCGCCTGTAGTAAGAATATAACTGATTGTTAACCAACACCTTTATCCGTTGCGTCACATGACCCTGTGGACAATGCTCGTATAAATATTGAAGGCTTTTATCCTAGAAATAAATTATTACGGAAAAATAGTGGCAAACAATAGTTAAATATCCTTTCAGAAATTACTTATATATATATCGGGAATTTACTTCCTGCACTGAAGATTGCGTAAGCATGAAATATCGATGACTGTAGGTAATAAATAATTAATATTTATTTATAAAATATTATTATATAGCCCCTTTACTAAGGCTGGGCACTCTGAGAGAGTTTAATAACAAGCGGTACTACTAGCTTCATTGCGAGATCCAACACGGTTTGTTGTTGTTGATCACTATTCGCTGCTTGATATAAATACCTACCGACTTGGCATTTACAAAGTTAAATTCCTCCTAACTTCCAAGTTAATTGACGGTGGCCGGCGGGTAAGACTCTTGACTGCGAATCAGTGGCGATTTGTGATCAGAGTTCGCGCCTATCGAAAATTAGCTTTCTGCACTGAAGATTGCGTAAGCATAAAACATCGATGTCTGTAGGTAATAAATAATTAATATTTATTTATAAAATATTATATATATATATATATATATATATATATTATAGATGCCTTTAAAATGGCATGTAATTTTGAAAACAAGTAAACATAAATAAATAAAAATACAATATAAACATATTAAAATATTGTTTTGTCCGTGAGATAAAGAGGAATTACAGAATAACAGCCGATTACTGAAAGAACAAAAGAAAATTATGTGCTTGTTCGACGATATATGAAGATTAAGATTAAGAAATTGAAAGGACAGATGAAAGGTATAGTTATGCATTGATTGTTTCGTTGGTCATTGGAATGCACATATTATATATCTATATGCTCTGAAGCTTGTAATACAACTTCATTGAGCTTTTAATTTCGAACATTTTCGGATATTACAAAGAGTATATACTTAAATATATATTTTTGTTGTAAGAACGTATATATATATATATATATATATATATATATATATATATATATATATATATATATATATATATATATATATATATATATATATATATATATATATATATATATTTATATATATTGTTGTCACATCTGGGCTGGTGCATCATCCACTAGTATCTGCCTCTTAGACAAGGTCCAAAACAGAGTCGCCAACTTAATAACTCCCTCACTATCCATCGAGCTCCAGCCTCTTTCCCATCACCGCAATGTTGCATCCTTGTGCTTGTTTTACAAATACTTCAATGGATTGTGTTCCGATGAACTAGCTGCTCTAGTGCCCCCTCGACGCAAATACACTAGAACAACCCGACAATCAGCTAGGTCCCATAGATTCACTGAGGAGGTCCCCAGATGCCGGAGAGCCTTCTACTTCAGCAGCTTCTTTCCTCGTGCTGCCGGCCTCTATAACTCCCTCCCTGCTCCCTGTTTCCCCGACGTTACTGACATGCAGAGGTTTAAAACTAATGTAAACAGACATTTCGCTACACAGCTCCCAAATTAGGATGACACCCAAAACTTACTCCCTAATATTCAGTAGTCACTTACGTCTACAGTGGCGTCCTGCCTTGTTTGGGTGATATATATATATATATATATATATATATATATATATATAATTATTTTTATTGGTGATTTCAGCATTCGTTGTTTTTTTGCTTACTATTATTTCGATTGTTTCACTTCCTAAGTGATTAAGATGCAAAAAAATTCATTATTAGTCGCCCTTAACTTTATAGGACGCATTTTTCGTTAATGTACATATATTTTTTTTCAAATATTTTACTTTTACTTTTATGTACGTATAAAATTAATATATATATATATATATATATATATATATATATATATATATATATATATATATATATATATATACTAGCGGAACCCGTTGCACGGGAGAAAGTACTACCTATTGAATGACGTCGAATAAAAAAAGAAACCGTCTATTGTTTCCCCCCCCCTACCGTGTTGGCGAATGTTTCAAATTAAAAAGAAAAAAGAAAAACAGTGGTAGAGTAGAATGGGATCGAACGCTGAAACTGACGATCATGAAACCTCCCTTCTTAACGACTGCGCCACGGGTTCGAGTGAAAATAGGCCAATTAATCTACGCTTGTTTATTGGCATGCGTGTTATGTTAACATTTAGCTTCTGATGACACAATATTAAGTTCAACACTGACACGGTTTAGGTCATGGGCAAGTTTTCCATAATATGCGTGTTAAAGGTGTATGATTTTGAAAATGTAAATGTATCGGGGTCTACCAGTATCTTGGTGCTTATTGAATTAAATAGGATGTCGATTCGATCAAGAAATTGTAGCCACCATGTTGAATAAATAAATGTTGCAGAAACTGTGTTCGTTAATTTCATTCGCTTAATTCCGGAATGAATATAAATGTAGAAGTCATAGGTAGAATTAGAATTAACGTAATCTGATATTAGCTGAAAATCATCGGAGTGAACGGGAGCGGTCATTAAGTCTTTGCGTATTGCTTTATATTATGTAGTAAAGTAATACCAGGCAAATAATAAATAAGAACCGGTGTTTTGTGAAAATTAAACTGTGCTTACTAGTTCCTGGTGTCGATCAGTAGAGTGACAGTACATAATTGTTAGGGAGAAAAGTTTTTGCTACCACCTATATGGAGTTGGTTTTTCGGAGAGACGTTGATGGTGGGCCAAATGTAATATTTAGTGTTAGGTAGAACAAAATAATAACAAATTTACTAAAACACGCTCGAGTGAATAAGTGTAGTGTAGTGGTGAGTTTAGTAGCCTGTGATGCATGTGGTTATTTTCCTACACTCCGAGAAGGTACAGGGGAAAATCGTCTCTACATTATATATTAGAAAAGATATATTCTTCATTCTGAGTTTTTTATTCACTATATTTATATTTAAATATATATATATATATATTCTTCATTTTTAGTTTTTTATTACCTATTATTATTATATTTCTTTGCCAGCTTGTGCGCTTATGATTTTATGTTGACGCTTACACCCATAACACACACACACACACGCACACACCCACACACACACATATATATATATATATATATATATATATATATATATATACATATATATATATATATATATATACATATATATATATATATATATATACATATATATATATATATATATATAATATTTTTATAAATAAATATTAAATTATTAATACCAACAGACGCTAACGTTTCAAGCTTATTGCTCTCATCAGTATAGGAAGGTAACAATTTCAAACGGTCGGGAGGCGTGAACCCGGTTCACAGAGTCAGCCTAAAATCTGCAAGCAGTCGCCATATCAACTCGGCCACATAATTAAGGGAAATTAAGATCTATATGTACCTAGAAGCGGGCAGACATAGAAGCCTAGTCGAGAGTGTTCGGTGAACGTATTCAGAACTTTGCATTAGAGCTTTTTGACAGTCTATTTTCAACATGCCCGAGAGTGCTGAAATTTAATTTCTTAAAGGGGTTTATTATAATATATTTATAAATAAATATTAATACATAGGTTCCCGAGTTCGATGATTACGTTCACAAGTTTGATAAATGTACGTGAAGCAAAAATCTAGCTCTTAGGTGACATTACTCACCATTGACGAATAAATAAGTCAGTTCTCATCATTGACCAATACATAAGTCAGTACTCACCATTGGCAAATACATAAGTCAGTACTCACAATTGACCAATAGATAAGTAAGTACTCACCATTGACCAATACATGAGTCAGTACTCACCATTGACCGATACATAAGTCAGTACTCACCATTGACCAATACATAACTCAGTACTAACCATTGACCAATACATAAGTCAGTACTCATCATTGACCAATACATAAGTCAGTACTCACAATTGACCGATAGATAAGTAAGTACTATCCATTGACCAATACATAAGTCAGTACTCACCTTTGACCAATACATAAGTCAGTACTCACCATTGACCAATACATGAGTCAGTACTCACCATTGACCAATAGATAAGTCAGTACTAACCATTGACCCATACATAAGTCAGTATTCACCATTGACCAATACATAACTCAGTACTCACCATTGACCAACATATAAGTCAGTACTCACCATTGACCAATACATAAGTCAGTACTCACCATTGAGCAATACATAACTCAGTACATACCATGGACCAATACATAAGTCAGTACTCAGCATTGACCAATACATGAGTCAGTACTCACCATTGACCAATTAATGAGTCAGTGCTCACTCTTGACCATTACATAAGTGAGTACCCACCATTGGCCAATGCATAAGTCAGTACTCACCATTGACAAATACATAAGTCAGTACTCACCATTGATCAATACATGAGTCAGTACTCATCATTGACCAATACATAAGTCAGTACTCACCATTGACCAACAGATAACTCAGTACTCACCATTGACCAACAGATAAGTCAGTACTATCCATTGACCAATACATAACTCAGTACTCACCATTGACCAATACATAACTCAGTACTCACCATTGACCAATACATAAGTCAGTACTCACCATTGACCAATACATGAATCAGTACTCACCATTGACCAATACATGAGTCAGTGCTCACCATTGACCAATACATAAGTCAGTACTCAGCATTGACCAATACATCAATCAGTACTCACCATTGACTAATACATAAGTCAGTACTCACCATTGACCAATACATAAGTCAGTACTCACCATTGACCAATACATAAGTAAGTACTCACCATTGACCAATACATAAGTCAGTACTCACCATTGACCAATACATAAGTCAGTACTCACCATTGACCAATATATAAGTCAGTACTAACCATTGACCAATACATAAGTCAGTACTCACCATTGACCAATACATAACTCAGTACTCACCATTGACCAATAGATAAGTCAGTACTCACCATTGACACATACATAAGTCAGTACTCAACATTGACTAATACATAAGTCAGTACCTACCATTGACCAATACATAACTCAGTACTGACCATTGACCAATACATAAGTCAGTACTCACCATTGATCAATACAGAAGTCAGTACTCACCATTGACCAATACATGAGTCAGTGCTCACCATTGACAAATACATAGGTGAGTACCCACTATTGACCAATGCATAACTCAGTACTCACCATTAACCAATAAATAAGTCAGTACTCACCATTGACCAATACATAAGTCAGTACTCACCATTGCCCAATACATAAGCCACTACTGACCATTGACAAATACATATATCAGTACTCAGCATTTACCAATACATAAATCAGTACTCACCATTGACCAATGCAAAAGTAAGTACTCATCATTGACCAATACATGAGTCAGTACTAACCATTGACCAATGCATAAGTCAGTACTCACCATAGACCAATACATGAGTCAGTGCTCCCTATTGACCATACATAAGTCAGTACTCACCATTGACCATAGCATAAGTCAGTACTCACCGTTGACCGATGCATAAGTCATTACTCACTATTGACCAATACATACGTCAGTGCTCACCATTGACCAATACAGAAATCAGTACTCGCCATTGACCAATACATGAGTCAGTACTCACCAATCACCAATATATGAATCAGTACTCACCATTGACCAATACATAAGTCAGTACTCAGCATTGACTAATATATAAGTCAGTACTCAGCATTGACCAATACATAAGTCAGTACTGACCATTGACCAATGCATAAGTTACTACTCACCATTGACCAATATATAAGTCAGTACTCACCATTGACCAATACATAAGTCAGTACTTACCATTGACCAATACATAATAAGTAAGTACTCACCATTCACCAATATATAAGTCAGTACTCACCGTTGACCAATGCATGACTCAGTACTCACAATAAACCAATACATAAGTCAGTACTGACCATTGATCAATACATAAATCAGTACTCACTATTGACTAATACATAAGTCAGTACTCACCATTGACCAATACATAAGTCAGTACTCACAATTGACCAATACATGAGTCAGTACTCAACATTGACCAATACATGTCAGTACTCACCATTGACCAATACATAACTCAGTACTTACCATGGACCAATACATAGGTCAGTTCTCAGCATTGACCAATACATGGGTCAGTACTCACCATTGACCAATAAATGAGTCAGTGCTCACTCTTGACCATGACATAAGTAAGTACCCACTATTGACCAATGCATAAGTCAGTACTCACCATTGACCAATACATAAGTCAGAACTCACCATTGACCAATACATAAGTCAGTACTCACCATTGACCAACAGATAAGTCAGTACTATCCATTGACCAATACATAAGTCAGTACTCACCATTGACCAATAGATAAGTCAGTACCCACCATTGACTAATACATAACTCAGTACTGACCATTGACCAATACATAAGTCAGTACTCACCATTGATCAATACATGAGTCAGTACTCACCATTGACCAATACATGAGTCAGTGCTCACCATTGACCAATACATAAGTGAGTACCCACTATTGACCAATATATAAGTAAGTACTCACTGTTGACCAATACATAAGTCTGTACTCACCATTGACCAATGCATTAGTTACTACTCACCATTGACCAATACATAAGTCAGTACTCACCATTGACCAATACATAAGTCACGATTCACAATTGACCAATACATAATAAGTCAGTACTCACCATTGACCGACATATACGTCAGAACTCACCATTGACCAATGCATAACTCAGTACTCACCATTAACCAATACATAAGTCAGTACTCACCATTGACCAATACATGAGTCAGTACTCACCATTGACCAATACATGAGTCAGTGCTCACCATTGACCAATACATAAGTTAGTACTCAGCATTGACCAATACATAAATCAGTACTCACCATTGACTAATACATAAGTCAGTACTCACCATTGACCAATACATGAGTCAGTACTCACCATTGACCAATACATAAGTCAGTACTCAGCATTGACCAATATATAAGTCAGCACTCACAATTGACCAATACATAAGTCAGTACACACCATTGACCATTACATAAGTCAGTACTCACCATTGACCAATACATAAGTCAGTACTCACTATTGACCAATGCATAAGTCACTACTCACCATTGACCAATATATAAGTCAGTACTCACCATTGACACATTACATAAGTCAGTACTCACTATTAACCAATACATAACTCAGTACTCACCATTGACCAATACATAACTCAGTACTCACCATTGACCAATACATAAGCCACTACTGACCATTGACCAATACATAAGTCAGTACTCAGCATTGACCAATACATAAATCAGTACTCACCATTGACTAATACATAAGTCAGTACTCACTATTGAGAAATGCATAAGTCAGTACTCACCATTGACCAATACATAAGTCAATACTCACCATTGACCAATACATAACTCAGTACTCACCATTGACCAATAGATAATCAGTACTCACCATTGACACATACATAAGTCAGTACTCAACATTGACCAATACATAAGTCAGTACCCACCATTGACCAATACATAACTCAGTACTGACCATTGACCAATACATAAGTCAGTACTCACCATTGATCAATACATAAGTCAGTACTCACCATTGACCAATACATAAGTCAGTACTCACCGTTGACCAATGCATAAGTCACTACTCACTATTGACCAATATATAAGTCAGTACTCACCATTGACCAATACATAAGTCAGTACTCACCATTGACCAATACATAATAAGTCAGTACTCACCATTGACCAACATATAAGTCAGAACTCACCATTGACCAATGCATAACTCAGTACTCACCATTAACCAATACATAAGTCAGTACTCACCATTGACCAATACATTAGTCAGTACTCACCATTGACTAATACATGAGTCAGTGCTCACCATTGACCAATACATGAGTTAGTACTCAGCATTGACCAATACATAAATCAGTACTCACCATTGACTAATACATAAGTGAGTACTCACCATTGACCAATACATAAGTGAGTACTCACCATTGACCAATCAATAAGTCAGCACTCACCATTGACCAATACATAAGTCAGTACTCACCATTGACCATTACATAAGTCACTACTCACCATTGACCAATACATAAGTCAGTACTCACTATTGACCAATGCATAAGTCAGTACTCACCATTGACCAATATATAAGTCAGTACTCACCATTGACACATTACATAAGTCAGTACTCACCATTCACCAATACATAACTCAGTACTTACCATTGACCAATACATAAGTCAGTACTCACCATTGACCAATACACAAGTCACTACTCACCATTGACAAATACATAAGTCAGTACTCAGCATTGACCAATACATAAATCAGTACTCACCATTGACTAATACATAAGTCAGTACTCACCATTGACCAATGCATAAGTCAGTACTCACCATTGACCAATACATAACTCAGTACTCACCATTGACCAATAGATAAGTCAGTACTCACCATTGACCAATAGATAAGTCAGTACTCACCATTGACATATACATAAGTCAGTACTCAACATTGACCAATACATAAGTCAGCACCCACCATTGACCAATACATAACTCAATACTGACCAATGACCAATACATAAGTCAGTACTTACGATTGATCAATACATGAGTCAGTACTCACCATTGACCAATACATGAGTCAGTGCTCACCATTGACCAATACATTAGTGAGTACCCACTATTGACCAATGCATAAGTCACTACTCACCATTGACCAATAAATAAGTCAGTACTCACAATTGACCAATACATAAGCCACTACTGACCATTGACAAATACATAAGTCAGAACTCAGCATTGAACAATACATAAATCAGTACTCACCATTGACCAATGCATCAGAAAGTACTCACCATTGACCAATAGATAAGTCAGTACTCACCATTGACCAATACATAAGTCAGTACTCACTATTGACCAACAGATAACTCAGTACTCACCATTGACCAACAGATACGTCAGTACTATCCATTGACCAATACATAACTCAGTACTCACCATTGACCAATAGATAAGTCAGTACCCACCATTGACTAATACATAACTCAGTACTGACCATTGACCAATACATAAGTCAGTACTCACCATTGATCAATACATGAGTCAGTACTCACCATTGACCAATACATGAGTCAGTGCTCAACATTGACCAATACATAAGTGAGTACCCACTATTGACCAATATATAAGTAAGTACTCACCATTGACCAATACATAAGTCTGTACTCACCATTGACCAATGCATAAGTTACTACTCACCATTGACCAACACATAAGTCAGTACTCACCATTGACCAATACATAAGTCAGTACTCACAATTGACCAATACATAATAAGTCAGTACTCACCATTAACTAACATATAAGTCAGAACTCACCATTGACCAATGCATAACTCAGTACTCACCATTAACCAATACATAAATCAGTACTCACCATTGACCAATACATGAGTCAGTACTACCCATTGACCAATACATGAGTCAGTGCTCACCATTGACCAATACATAAGTTTGTACTCAGCATTGACCAATACATAAATCAGTACTCACCATTGACTAATACATAAGTGAGTACTCACCATTGACCAATACATAAGTCAGTACTCACCATTGACCAATACATAAGTCAGTACTCACCATTGACCAATACATAAGTCAGTAATCAGCATTTACCAATACATAAGTCAGTACTCACCATTGACCAATACATAAGTCAGTACTCACTATTGACCAATGCATAAGTCACTACTCACCATTGACCAATATATAAGTCAGTACTCACCATTGACACATTACATAAGTCAGTACTCACCATTGACCAATACATAACTCAGTACTCACCATTGACCAATACATAAGTCAGTACTCACCATTGACTAATACATAAGCCACTACTGACCATTGACAAATACATAAGTCAGTACTCAGCATTGACCAATACATAAATCAGTACTTACCATTGACTAATACATAAGTCAGTACTCACCATTGACAAATGCATAAGTCAGTACTCACCATTGACAAATACATAAGTCAATACTCACGATTGACCAATAAATAACTCAGTACTTACCATTGACCAATAGATAAGTCAGTACTCACCATTGACACATACATAAGTCAGTTATCAACATTGACCAATACATAAGTCAGTACTCACTATTGACCAATGCATAAGTCGCTACTCATTATTGACCAATATATAAGTCAGTACTCACCAGTGACACATTACATAAGTCAGTACTCAACATTGACCAATACATAACTCAGTACTCACCATTGACCAATACATAAGTCAGTACTCACCATTGACTAATACATAAGCCACTACTGACCATTGACAAATACATAAGTCAGTACTCAGCATTGACCAATACATAAATCAGTACTTACCATTGACTAATACATAAGTCAGTACTCACCATTGACAAATGCATGAGTCAGTACTCACCATTGACAAATACATAAGTCAATACTCACCATTGACCAATACATAACTCAGTACTTACCATTGACCAATAGATAAGTCAGTACTCACCATTGACACATACATAAGTCAGTAGTCAACATTGACCAATACATAAGTCAGTACCCACCATTGACCAATACATAACTCAGTACTGACCATTGACCAATACATATGTCAGTACTCACCATTGATCAATACATGAGTCAGTACTCACCATTGACTAATACATAAGTCAGTACTCACCGTTGACCAATGCATAAGTCAGTACTTACCATTGACCAATATATAAGTCAGTACTCACCATTGACCAATACATAAGTCAGTACTCACCATTGACCAATACATAATAAGTCAGTACGCACCATTGACCAATATATAAGTCAGAACTCACCATTGACCAATGCATAACTCAGTACTCACCATTAACCAATACATAAGTCAGTACTCACCATTGACCAATACATGAGTCAGTACTCACCATTGACCAATACATGAGTCAGTGCTCACCATTGACCAATACATGAGTTAGTACTCAGCATTGACCAATTCATAAATCAGTACTCACCATTGAGTAATACATAAGTGAGTACTCACCATTGACCAATACATAAGTCAGTACTCACCATTGAATAATGCATAAGTCAGTACTTACCATTGACCAATACATAAGTCAGTACTCACCATTGACCAATACATAACTCAGTACTCACCATTGACCAATAGATAAGTCAGTACTAACCATTGACATATACATAAGTCAGTACTCAACATTGACCAATACATAAGTCAGCACCCACCATTGACCAATACATAACTCAATACTGACCATTGACCAATACATAAGTCAGTACTTACGATTGATCAATACATGAGTCAGTACTCACCATTGACCAATACATGAGTCAGTGCTCACCATTGACCAATACATAAGTGAGTACCCACTATTGACCAATGAATAAGTCACTACTGACCATTGACCAATAAATAAGTCAGTACTCACTATTAACCAATACATAAGTCAGTACTCACCATTGACCAATACATAAGCCACTACTGACCATTGACAAATACATAAGTCAGAACTCAGCATTTAACAATACATCAATCAGTACTCACCATTGACCAATGCATAAGTAAGTACTCACCATTGACCAATACATAAGTCAGAACTCACCATTGACTAATGCATAAGTCAGTACTCATCATTAACCAATACATGAGTCAGTGCTCACTATTGACCAATACATAAGTCAGTACTTACCATTGACTAATACATAAGTCAGTACTCACCATTGACAAATGCATAAGTCAGTACTCACCATTGACAAATACATAAGTCAATACTCACGATTGACCAATAAATAACTCAGTACTTACCATTGACCAATAGATAAGTCAGTACTCACCATTGACACATACATAAGTCAGTAGTCAACATTGACCAATACATAAGTCAGTACTCACTATTGACCAATGCATAAGTCGCTACTCATTATTGACCAATATATAAGTCAGTACTCACCAGTGACACATTACATAAGTCAGTACTCAACATTGACCAATACATAACTCAGTACTCACCATTGACCAATACATAAGTCAGTACTCACCATTGACTAATACATAAGCCACTACTGACCATTGACAAATACATAAGTCAGTACTCAGCATTGACCAATACATAAATCAGTACTTACCATTGACTAATACATAAGTCAGTACTCACCATTGACAAATGCATGAGTCAGTACTCACCATTGACAAATACATAAGTCAATACTCACCATTGACCAATACATAACTCAGTACTTACCATTGACACATTGATAAGTCAGTACTCACCATTGACACATACATAAGTCAGTAGTCAACATTGACCAATACATAAGTCAGTACCCACCATTGACCAATACATAACTCAGTACTGACCATTGACCAATACATAAGTCAGTACTCACCATTGATCAATACATGAGTCAGTACTCACCATTGACTAATACATAAGTCAGTACTCACCGTTGACCAATGCATAAGTCAGTACTTACCATTGACCAATATATAAGTCAGTACTCACCATTGACCAATACATAAGTCAGTACTCACCATTGACCAATACATAATAAGTCAGTACGCACCATTGACCAATATATAAGTCAGAACTCACCATTGACCAATGCATAACTCAGTACTCACCATTAACCAATACATAAGTCAGTACTCACCATTGACCAATACATGAGTCAGTACTCACCATTGACCAATACATGAGTCAGTGCTCACCATTGACCAATACATGAGTTAGTACTCAGCATTGACCAATTCATAAATCAGTACTCACCATTGACTAATACATAAGTGAGTACTCACCATTGACCAATACATAAGTCAGTACTCACCATTGACTAATGCATAAGTCAGTACTTACCATTGACCAATACATAAGTCAGTACTCACCATTGACCAATACATAACTCAGTACTCACCATTGACCAATAGATAAGTCAGTACTAACCATTGACATATACATAAGTCAGTACTCAACATTGACCAATACATAAGTCAGCACCCACCATTGACCAATACATAACTCAATACTGACCATTGACCAATACATAAGTCAGTACTTACGATTGATCAATACATGAGTCAGTACTCACCATTGACCAATACATGAGTCAGTGCTCACCATTGACCAATACATAAGTGAGTACCCACTATTGACCAATGAATAAGTCACTACTGACCATTGACCAATAAATAAGTCAGTACTCACAATTGACCAATACATAAGTCAGTACTCACCATTGACCAATACATAAGCCACTACTGACCATTGACAAATACATAAGTCAGAACTCAGCATTTAACAATACATCAATCAGTACTCACCATTGACCAATGCATAAGTAAGTACTCACCATTGACCAATACATAAGTCAGAACTCACCATTGACTAATGCATAAGTCAGTACTCATCATTAACCAATACATGAGTCAGTGCTCACTATTGACCAATACATAAGTCAGTACGCACTATTGACCAATACATGAGTTAGTACTCACCAATCACCAATATATGAATCAGTACTCACCATTGACCAATACATAAGTCAGTACTCAGCATTGACCAATATATAAGTCAGTACTAACCCATGGACCAATACATAAGTCAGTACTCACCATTGACCAATACATGAGTCAGTACTCACTATTGACCAATACATAAGTCAGTACTCACCATTGACCAATACATAAGTCAGTACTCACCATTAACCAATACATAAGTCAGTACTCACCATTGACCAATACATAAGTCAGTACTCCCCATTGGCCAATACATATGAAAGTACTCACCATTGGCCAATACATATGACAGTACTCACCATTAACCAATACATAAGTCAGTACTCACCATTGACCAATACATAAGTCAGTACTCCCCATTAACCAATACATAAGTCAGTACTAACTATTGACCAATACATATGTCAGTACTCACCATTGACCAATACATAAGTCAGTACTCACCATTGACCAATACTTAAGTCAGCACTCACCATTGACCAATACATAAGTCAGTACTCACCATTGACCAATGCATAATTCACTACTCACCATTGACCAATATATAAGTCACTACTCACAATTGACCAATATATAAGTCAGTACTAACCATTGACCAATACATAAGTCAGCACTCACCATTGACCAATACATAACTCAGTACTTACCATGGACCAATACATAAGTCAGTACTCAGCATTGACCAATACATAAGTTAGTACTCACCATTGACCAATAAATGAGTCAGTGCTCACTCTTGACCATTACATGAGTGAGTACCCACTATTGACCAATGCATAAGTCAGTACTCACCATTGACCAATACATAAGTCAGTACTCACCATTGACCAATACATAAGTCAGTACTCACCATTGACCAACAGATAACTCAGTACTCACCATTGACCAACAGATAAGTCAGTACTATCTATTGACCAATACCTAACTCAGTACTCACCATTGACCAATACGTAACTCAGTACTCACCATTAACCAATACATAAGTCAGTACTCACCATTGACCAATACATGAGTCAGTACTCACCATTGACCAATACATGAGTCAGTGCTCACCATTGACCAATACATAAGTCAGTACTCAGCATTGACCAATACATCAATCAGTAATCACCATTGACTAATACATAAGTCAGTACTCACCATTGACCAATACATAAGTCAGTACTCACCATTGACCAATACATAAGTGAGTACTCACCATTGACCAATACATAAGTCAGTACTCACCATTGACCAATACATAAGTCAGTACTCACCATTGGCCAATACATAAGTCAGTACTCACCATTGACCAATACATAAGTCAGTACTCACCATTGACCAATACATAAGTGAGTACTCACCATTGACCAATACATAAGTCAGTACTCACCATTGACCAATACATAAGTCAGTACTCACCATTGGCCAATACATATGACAGTACTCACCATTGACCAATACATAAGTCAGTACTCACTATTGACCAATACATAAGTCATTACTCACCCTTTACCAATACATAAGTCAGTACTCACCATTAACCAATACATAAGTCACTACTCACCATTGACCAATACATAAGTCAGTACTCCCCATTGGCCAATACATAAGTCAGTACTCACCATTGGCCAATACATATGACAGTACTCACCATTAACCAATACATAAGTCAGTACTCACCATTGACCAATACATAAGTCAGTACTCCCCATTAACTAATACATAAGTCAGTACTCACCATTGGCCAATACATATGACAGTACTCACCATTAACCAATACATAAGTCAGTACTCACCATTAACCAATACATGAGTCAGTACTCCCCATTAACCAATACATAAGTCACTACTCACCATTGACCAATACATAAGTCAGTACTCCACATTGGCCAATACATAAGTCAGTACTCACCATTGGCCAATACATATGACAGTACTCACCATTGACCAATACATAACTCAGTACTTACCATGGACCAATACATAGGTCAGTACTCAGCATTGACCAAAACATGGGTCAGTACTCACCATTGTCCAATAAATGAGTCAGTTCTCACTCTTGACCATTACATAAGTGAGTACCCACTATTGACCAATGCATAAGTCAGTACTCACCATTGGCCAATACATAGGACAGTACTCACCATTAACCAATACATAAGTCAGTACTCACCATTAACCAATACATAAGTCAGTACTCACCATTGACCAATACATAAGTCAGTACTCACCATTGGCCAATACATATGACAGTACTCACCATTAACCAATACATAAGTCAGTACTCACCATTGACCAATAAATAAGTTAGTACTCACCATTGACCAATACACAACATTTTCATGAAGCGTGTCGGTTTTTTTATATAACAATAGTTTTAATATTAGTTTACCATATACCTTAGTTTTCCAGAAAATTCAAAAAACCTTAAAAATGACCATTGTATTGAGGCATAGCCTTTACAAAAGTAGTGACATTTTAGTATAAATTCTAGTATACTGAAATCACATGCTCTTAATAGGGTTAAGATGAAAATTCATTATACACTTAATGTACAAAAGCAAGGAAATTCCCAAATTTTTACACTTTTATTATTATTAAGGGTATGCGAGCACAACAGGGCTATGTATTTTACTGGTAGGAATTGTTCTTCAGCGCACCTCACACACTTCATCTACTCATGTATATAGATTTATACTGTAGTGATGTGATAATGAAATGGTTTGGTTGATATGTAGTCATACCCTTAATGACAATAAAAGTGTAAAAATTTGGGAATTTCCTTGCTTTTGTACATTTAGTGTATATGAATTTTCATTTTAACCCTATTAACTCCATATGATTTCAGTATACTGGCATTTATCATGGAATACAAATAAACTCGAGTCTATGACTGACTGGTTAACCAAGTCTTCTTTTTGTCACCGTTCAACGATAATACGACGTTAAAAAATTGTCATGTTATACACTCCTCTCTTAGACCCGCCCTGATTTTAGCCGACTTTAGTTCGGGGATAGACTGGTGATTTTTCTGATATATATTATCTTTGAAATATTATGGATTAAACTCCCCCAACTGATGCGACAATCACTAAACTGTCCCCGTATATACTTGAATGGCGACTAAACCAAAAACTGTTTGATATTTATGACTGAAACTTGGTGGACAAGTCAGACATAGATTTAAGTTTATTTGTACCAACTATGGTTTGATTGCAGAAAGGATTGTATATTTTATTAACTATTTCATTTGTGCCATTTTTTGGGCGGGGGTGTCACCCTGTGTTAGCTGTTGCTCACTTGTGCAATATTCTCATACGACGATGTTGGGACGCCATCGTTCTGTTTTGCGTCGTTTGTGGCCCGTCGTGAATGCGTCTTGTCTCAGTGATTTCGAGTCACGCTTTGTTCCATCTCGTTGCACAACGGAGGAGGACCAACTTGTCATTCATCTTCATCACACAATTCAAAGGGCGTGGCTAGCCACAGACTCCCGCACTCTCATCGACAACAAAAAAAACAATTGAAATTGTATCACATTCCATCTTCATCGGAGGAGAGGGGAAATAGGAAGAGCTATATATAAGAGTATTATTAGCAGTGCCATCCAGCGTTGCTCGGGAGAAAATGGGTCTTATATATTGGAAGAAGAAAACGAAACATCTATAATTATTTTGTTGACACTTCGGAATTTTTAGATGAGGATTCCCTTATTTGGACCTTTAGTCCTCACATTCCATGAGTGATGTTTATGGCAAAGGGGGAAGAATTGCTATTTTCTATATCGGAATCTATCTATCTAACACTTATTGTTGCTAGGTTTTGACATCGAGTGGCTTCATACCTTGTCTGGAGCGATTTTTATAAAAAAGAAAATGACAAAAACCAAAGTTAATGTGTAAGCTCGCTTCAAGTTAAAATGTCGATGCCGTCAATATCCGGACAAAAAACTTATCTACAGGTAGGTCCATAAATTCCGGCCCATGGACCAATCTTAAACGTGAACACTAAGTGTATAAGTGTGTAAGTTTTTTGGGGAGATTTTGAATACCGTATAAAAAGTTGTGCTTGCAATGCAGAGACGCCATCATGGAACGGCGATAAAACAGAAGACTGTTGGATATTCATGATTGAAACTCGGTGGACAAGTCATGCATAGACTGAAGTTTATTTGTATAAAATATGGTTTTATTGCAGAAAGACTTGTGAATTTTTCGGTTCACCAATGTTGGGGTCACCTTAAAAATATATCTTCCCCAACAATTTTAGTGGTGAAATAGAATCATTGGAATCGAAGTCGGTCGATTCCATAGCCGATTCCATAGCTTTGAAGTTACTACGTCTATATTCCATTCGATATTTATTTAATTTGTCTTTTTTCACGGCATATCGATATAGTTTTAGAATCATTTAGATGAGGATTATATTCACAACGTTTCGGCCGATGTAAACTTCGACCATCTTCAGATACCTCTTTTAGAACTCAAGACCTTTAACGAAATTTTGAACTGAACCCTTTATTTAATCCACGGGGGTTGATTGTTCTCATTTCGTCAGACATGGCAGAGTAGAATTGTTAATCAATGCCTTTATCTGTTGCGCCATCTGTGGATACGTGGCACAACGGATAATATCGTTGATTGACAATCAGTTCTAAGCGACAGTATTATTGAGGGTGAAGGTTCAATCCTCACTACAGGCGACGTTAGCTAAGAAAAACTTCATCGATGGCTGACGGAACGAGAACAATCTATCCCCGCGGATTAAATAAAAGGTTCAGTTCGAAATTCGTATAGGTTCCCGAGTTCGACATAAAATGTTTCCCAAGTTCGGAGAAATGCATCTTAAGAAGGTCGGAGATTACATCGGCTGAAACGTTGTGAATATAATAATAATCAAGATGTCGAACGCCTTATAAATATTAAGCGCAATGGTACTACCTTCTCCTTAATTATCCATAAACGGGCAGATCCACCCGGTTACAACAATGAACTGATCAGTAGTTGAACGAAAAACACGAAAGTCATACTGAACATACCTAAAAAGATGCAAACTTTCCAGAAAATTAAAAAGCTTGCCGTTGACCAACCTTCCAAAAACTTTATTAATAACGGAGATGAGACTAACAGGACGATACTTAGTTGGTTCAGAGCGATCGCCAGTGTTTTTTTTAAGATAGGGACAACAGGGGACTACTTCCAACAAGAAGAGAAGCAGAACTGAGACAAACGGAGATTGAAGAATTTAGAGAAATCCCTTAGACTGCTCCAGATCAGAAAGGACCCTAGAAACCATCTTCGTGGTGATGATGACAATAGTGATCAGTTTTCGAAGGAAAATCAGGAAGAACAAAACCAGCGTCCCCAAGAAGAATATTCAGCAAAAAAAGACGAACAAACTGATCAGCCTTATCCTTAGAAAATGAAACAACCTGAAGACCATTAAAAAGAGGAGGAATAGCAGATTATCCACTATTAACAACAGTTTTTTTTTTTAGATTCTCCAAAAATGACGAGAGCCAACCTTTTTGAGATGAGATCGAGTCACAAAATGTCTGAGAATAGCTACCCCCCCCCCCCGAGATTGCTCTATTACAGGCATTGCTAGCGCTTCTGTAGGTTTGCCTGGAAGCCTCATAACTATTCCGACGATACTGATTAAAGAAATGGTTTCAGTTGGCAGTGGTAGAAGCACACACGGATGAACACAATGGAGGAGAATGAGGTTTGGTTTGAAACTTACAAATGAAATGAAGGTTGTCAATTCCAACATGAATTCAGTAAACTCCTTAGTAGAAGCAATAAGATAAATACCAAAGAGAGGACTCTATAATACGTCACATAGGAAGGCGTGAAGCCCATCCCAATCAGCTTTCTTGTGCTTAGACGTCTTCATATTGAAAGAACGATCAACAGAAGGCTTTACAAGAAAAAATCAACCTCAACATCAACAACAGCATGATCAGAACCCTAACCCTAAGTATTACCTTAACCCTAACCCTACCCCTTACCTTAATCTTAACCCCACATCAACAACAGCATGATCAGAACTCTAACTCTAACCCTTACCTTAACCCTAACGCTAACCCTAATCCTACCCCTTACTTTAACCCTTACCCTAACCCTACATCAACAACAGCATGATCAGACCCCTAACCCTAACCCTTACCTAAAACCTAAAACCTAACCCTAACCCTAACTTGTATCCTAACCCTTACCTTAACCTTAACCTTAAACCTAACCCTTACCCTAACCCTAACCCTAATCCTAACCCAACATCAACAACAGCATAATCAGAACCCTAACCTTAACCTTAATACTAACCTTAACCCTAACCCTAACCTTAATACTAACCCTAACCCTAACCCTAACCCTAACCTTACCCTAACTCTAACAGTTACCTTAACCCTAACCCTAAGCCTAACCCTAACCCTAACCCTAACCAGTAGAGCTCAATGGAGGAGAAGAGTCAGAAAGAGATGTGAGGAAAAGATAAAGTAAGGATGGTTGATAAATGTCATCATTAGGAAAGCTTATATGGAATGTGACACTCTAGAACAAGTCATGAGCCATAGAAAAGTTAAGAGAGATGTCATTGGTTAGATCTGTGCGATTAGGATGGAGGATCCAGTCATACAAGAGGACAATTGCTATCTATATATAAACCGTTGCTGTCAACAGAAGCATCAAGACAAGTCTCACAAACAGCAAAGATGTGGGGAGATTTACCCACGAGAAGGGACTGGACAGCTGGAAAGTTTGACCTAAGACCTCTGATACTACTATAAGAAATAGTAAGAAGTTTGTGGCGTTCAGGCATAGTAATAAAAAGGGAGAGGAAGATAGAATCACTTCAAGACAAGCCAAGGCTGAAAGAGACCCCACCACCAGCGTATAATCTTATGGACTCCAAAAAGGCTAGCCCTTAAAAAACCCAATAGAAATAAAAGGGGTTACAAGATTGGCTGACAAAAAAGTCTATACCTAAACTGGTTAAGTTGCTGACGAGAAACCGGTACTTTTTATGGTGACACCATCATCAGAAGGTTTGCCGCTACTTGTTCGTCTTTTTCCATAGTCCGTTTTTCACAACTTTTTACTGACCATCTTTTTTTCTTTTTTCGGTGTACACTTACCTATCAGGCTGCTAGAGAATTCCGGGGTTTTGGAAAAAAAAATCAAATATTTTACATTTTAGGAGTGGGGATCAGTTTCCAGTGTAAATTCAACGTAGACTGATCCCCCTCTTTTTGACCATCTCAATTTTTTTTTAAATCTTTTCGGTGTATAATTACCTATCATGTTGATAGAGAATTCCGGGGTTTTTAGAAAAAAATTTTTTTAAATTTGATTTTAAGACGGGGGATCAGTTTTCAATGTAAATTTAACGTAGACTGATCCCCCTCTTTTTGACCATCTTAAATATTAAAAATTCTTCTTCTGTTTACAATTACCTATCATGTCGCGAGAGAATTCCCAGTTTTGGGGAATATTTTTCAAATATTTGAGATTTTAGGAGGGGGATCAGTTTTGACCATGTTGCATGTGTTGTTTGTTCTTATGGACCAACTTTCTTTTTTCGCTATAGAATTCCGTTGAATTTACATTAGAAACTGATCCCCCTCCTAAAATGTAAAATACTTGGAAAACTGACCCCAAAAATATAATACTGAACCTACCAGACACTAACTTGTGGTTTATAAGAGTCTTTGGGTCAAGGGTGACCTGAAACTCTTGGCCTTTTGGCCAAGATCAAAGTGTAGTACCTGTTCCGATGGATACTGTACCCCATAGACTGGTATTTTATTGGGCTTGATTTACGCCTGTCTATGGGTCTGTCCTGTGCAGTTCTAAGAGGTCCACCCTCCCAGGCTTTGCCTCCCCTCTTTAGGGTGGAGTAAGTTTATTGCTTACTGTCTGAGGCGCCCCTACCGAGGAATGCCGACGGGGCTGCCCAGGCAATTTTTTAAAGTTCCCCAAAGTACTCTTCCTCTAGAGTGCTGAAACTCCCACTTTCCGACCTTGTGTCACATTCCGTGGGAAGTAGATAAATAGGAACTCTGCAAGACAGTAGAGGGGCAGCTCCCTGAAGTATTTACATACTCACTTGTACTGGCGAATCGTGACTTTATAGACATATAGGGCACTGACAGGTGTGAGAAGTTTTCAGCCCGGAAGAGCTTTGCTTAGCTTATTCCATAGTCCGTGAGTATATCCATTTGGCTAATAAAATATTCCGGTTATAGTTTTACGTAATCTCTGAAAAGTGACATATAAAATCATTCGGTGGTTGAACCAACTTATTCAATACATTCACTCACTATCAACGTTATTTCATCTGAGTTTTTGTAACTGTCAGGTTCAAGGTTGACTCATAGGGGGTGGGCGTTAAAATTGACACCAAGAAGATTTGCTTTCTTTTAAAAAAACGGTGTAGCCTAAAATTAGCGCTGCAACTTTCCATTGATCGCATGCATTTCTATTTGATGCGTTCCCGCCAATTTCACGCCTACGACGGTCAGACGATTTTTATTTCAGTCCCTATATCGCCGCTGATACCCACTAAACACGTAATTATAATCTTGCGTGTTTGTTGTTTAAATCTAATAGGAAATGAGGTTCGTTTCGTTCCCACGTTCCAACACTTCCGAAAACTAAAACCGGAACCATGAAAGAAGGAACGGCATCATATCTCCCCAACCCCAACTCTCTCTGTCTCTCTCCCTGACTATCTCTCTTTCTCTTTCCCTCTCCTATCATTCTCTCCCTCTTTCTCTCTCTCTCTCTCTCTCTCTCTATCAGTCTCTCCCTCCTGTTATCTCTCACCCCCTCTCTCTCTCATTCTCTCTCTCTCTTTCTCTCTCTCTCTCTCTCTCTCTCTCTCTCTCTCTCTCTCTCTCCCACGCATGTCAAAAAGCGTCGCGGTCATACGTGATGTCGAGCTGAGTCTACACACGTACGCAGCCAGCTAGACACTTCTGTAATAAAAAATATGAACAATGCATGCTAGAAACCATAAATACATAAACATGTGTGTGTGCTTTGTTTTACACGCGGATACACACGTATTTCTAGTTTAATACAATATTAGCGAGACACCGTAGAAATTCCACGATGGCTTTCTTCATTGAAAGTAATTTTTTAACGGTCCTAATACAATAAGATGTAAGAATGCTACATAATAGTTTCATTGTATAGTAAAAGTACACTTCATCTACCTGTAAGACGAATTAAATAAATCCAGCAAAAAAATCTGTTTAAAGGGCGATAACTCTTTGTAGCCTAAAAGTATCTCCCTTGCCGATAGATATTCTAAAGCATGATTGATCTGTCCTTGGTGAAAGAGATTGAGGCAGAATTATCTTTCCCTGCATAGACCAGCCGACAAAAACAAATTCAACATAGAGGATTCTAAAGAAACCGACGGAGCTACAGACAATTAATCCGTCCTCATTAATAGTAATTCCTTCAGTTGTAAAATTGTGAAATAAATCTTTTATGCTGTTGATCTCAATAAAATCGTTTTCATCCATTTATTTCTTCATATTTGTATATCAATATTCGCACAACAGTTCACAACACTACCACATGTGTAGATTGAACAAGCATATATATATATATATATATATATATATATAGAGAGAGAGAGAGAGAGAGAGAGAGAGAGAGTGAGAGAGAGAGAAAAGCGGGTAGTGCAGTATTAGTGCAGTTCCAACGAGAGAAAAATATATATGTAAAGGAGCAAGGCTACCAACATTTGTAAAATGTTTTTTCAACATTTATTTATTATTTTGTTATTTTAAAAAAACATATATATATATATATATATATATATATATATATATATATATATATATATATATATATATATATATATATATATATATATCATATACTGCGATATAGAGTTTATTCTCTGTTTGTTTACATGATTTTGCATGATTGTTAGGGACGTATATATCCATGAATAAATAGGGACGTATATATATATACATCCCAAACAATCGGGCGAAATTATATATATGTATGTGTGTGTATGTGTGCGTGTGTGTTTATAAGTAAGCAAAGATCATTTATATTCATAACGCAAAGATCTTATTTTATTTACAAAACATTTTTCAAAAAGATAAATTTTAGTGCAAATTATTTTACGAATCGTTTCGCTTAAAGTAAACCAGCCAACATTATTCTGTTAATATTAGATCTGTCCACCTCAAGCTGATCAGGAAGTACATAAGAAGTTCTTAATTTAAAAAATCATACAACGTAGTGTGATATGACAGATAAACTTTTAAAAGGAAACTTTGAACTCACATTCTATCTTCGGAAGTCCGCCATCTTGAAACCATAATATATATATATATATATATATATATATGGGTGTGTGTGAAAAAAAGACAAACGGAAAACAGGTTAAAATGCAGGAGAAAAACAAAAAGAAAAGATTTGACCGGTTTCGTTTGTATTAAGGAACGTCTTCAGAAAATGTTAATACGAACGAAACCGGTCAAATCTCTTGTTTTTGTTTTTCTCTTGCATTTTAATCTGTTTTCCGTTTGTCTTTTTTTCACACATTTTGTCTACCACGGCATTTAATTTTCATGACTTATCGTGTACCTTAGCCCATATATATATATATATGCTAGAGAAATCCCGTCCGATGATAGGTAAAATTAATTTCCCGAACAGAACAATTTTGCACCACTTTTATATCCCCTTACGAAGATTAAAATCAAGTTATGATAATACTAATCATAATGTCTAGAATCCTTATTCTAATTTTGATCAACATCTATTACCTGATTTTTTATAGAAAAATATCTCAAATTTAAGGCTTTCTGCTTAAAGGGTCTTAAAAAAATTGAAATTCAAGGAATCTTTCTTAATTGGTGTCTAATGACAATTAAATTTCAGATGAGAGGTTGTGCCATAAGCCCCTCATACCCTTTATAATAGTCCGAAGAAACTGAAATGTGTGGAATATTTATTAATTGATTTGTAATATCTCCTGTTAAAATTTCACAGAAATCGGAGGTATTTCAACGTATTTAACTCTAGGTGAATGGGTGACGCAACGGATCGCATTTAATTTCTAGTTTCTATATGAATGTATACGTATGTGTCGATATGAATGTGTACGTATGTGTCTATATGAATGTGTACGTATGTGTCTATATGAATGTATACGTATGTGTCTATATGAATGTATACGTATGTGTCTGCTCGAAGCGGTAATTGAGCTGGCACCACCGATCGGCGGCGAAGGCGACTGGCCCGTCTTGGCTTAATTTGTATTGCGTGTCGGTTTCAGCGAGAAGGCGTGTGTCAGCTCCCATCAATCAGTTTGTCAACACAATAAGGGGTCCACGGCGATTGCAAATTGGGGGAAACGATATCCCTTTAGAACCCCCCCCCTCACTCTACACAAATCTCAGT
>OY744518.1:140229143-140234143 GCA_963556195.1 Sepiola atlantica
ACGTTATGGGAAAACAACAACAACAATTTTAAATGGTCTCCATTGTAATAATCGTGCTTGCCGGAATAATTATTTTCAGAGAGACACTTATGGTGAGGGCATAGTGACTGAAGGATCGTACAGCACGTTGTTTTTCGCGATCTATGAACAGGTATTACAGGGAACTGAAGAGGGTCCAATTATGATGCAAGTTTTCAGTGAACTGTATGCTTTTTTCATATGAAAATTGTATAAGGAAAATTATTAAAGGCAAACGGGATAAAGTTTTTTAAAAGAACAAGGGGAAAAAGTAGAATTAGAGAAATTGATTTTGGTGACTTCTATCCGAGTGTCTTCAATTTGGGAACGTTTCCGTGAAACGAGCTGTTTTTTTTTATGGAAGTCGCTCCAGACAAGGCATGAAGCCACTTGATGTAAGGAACTAAAAAAAATACTACTTAAAGGTAAAACACTAGCTAACGATAAGTGTTATATGGATAGATTCCTACCCAGAAAACAGCAATTCTTCTCTCTTTGTCAAAAACATTGCTTGTGGAATGTGAGGACTAAAGGACAAAAATAAGGAAAGCGAGCGTTACGAGGCTGCTGAAAGGAAACCCAAGGTCCACTAAATCATTAATCAGCCGTGTCTATGTGTGTTAATATAATGAGTTTGTTTCTTTCTTTTCTATTTCCTATCAGCCGTCTTGGTAATCCTCAATAATCTTCCTCATTGGAAAACAATGTAGTCAAGACATAGAAGATTTGACAAACAACTGAATACATAGAACGACTCAGAAAACAATGTAGTCAAGACATAGGATTGGAAAAATTATATTAAAAGAATCGAAAAGCAATTTAGTCAAGATATTGGAAAAACTAAAAAAAACAATGTAGTCAAGACATGGAAGATTCAAAAAGAGCATTTTCAAGACATTGAAAGACTCAAAAAACAACGTATTCAAAAGGTGAAAAATCTTGAAAAACAAAGTAATCAAGACGGAGTAAGACTCGAAAAGCAACGACTTGGAAGTTTTTTTTATTATTTAGTTCCGCCCTGACAACTGGTAATTCCGCCATTTATTTGTGTGTTCTGGACTATACCTTCCTCGACTTCGTATGTAACCGTTGGGCCTTGCTGCTCTGGGTGTTGGAGGTAAAAACCTGAAACATATAAAAAATCAAAATCAGCCAGATGAACAACTGATCTTTTTTTAAGAATATAAAGGAGTTGTTTCCCTTACAACTAACATTTTATTTCTTTTTTCTGTATAAGTTTTAAAAAAGGTGCAAACAAAATAAAATTTAAAAAACCCTAAAATGACTTCACCGGAGTCCGGGCAACACCGGGTAAAAGAGCTGAGCATGAAATAATGAAGCCGAAGAAATACTTTTACTTAATTTATTTGGTTACGGGAAACGCAAATTAGAAATAAGGAAAGCGGGGTTTTTTGGGGGGTGGGGGGAATTAATTATTTCGTACGTGATTTAAAAGCTCATCTGAAGTTGATAACGACAGGAAGGCGAAGAGCACGTGACTCCACTCCCACGTTGAACGGAAATATCACGCCAAGTCATAAACGATGATGACCGAAATGCGATACTGATAGGTGGAATTCTATTTTGGAGATTCTATAAGACTTAAATATAGAATTTTGAGGTGCGGACATCGCATCCCTATGACTTGCTATGTCGGCCGGTCCCACCTAACCTTGCTCTTAATGTTGCCTTTGACCTTAAAGGTCGAGGAGATCGGTTAAACTGCTCCTGCTTGTTTTTGTTCTTGTTGATGATGATGCTCGTTGCTGCTGCTGCTTCTTCTTCTTCTGCTGCTGCTGATGATGATGCTGATGATGCTGACGATGATGACGATGACAATGATGATGACGATGATGACGACGATGACGATGACGATGATGATGATGATGATGATGATCGTGTTTCAGGGTTGCCTAGTCTGCATGAAGTCATCCTCCTTGGCCAGATTTCAGGTTTTTACCCCAACACCCAAGGCAGTAAGGCCCAACAGTTGCATACGAAGTCGGGGAAGGTTGGGTCCCAAACACTGAAATAAATGGCGATTGGGTTAGCGCAGAATCACACTTTATTATTCACACACTTGGTTTGCTGTAAACGCCGTATACGCCCTGGCTTGACGACATATCCTCATGTTTTTACTCTTCCTTGATTTTCACCAGAACCCTGTGATCCTGTTAACTCGAACACCGCTCATACCTCGGCGAGAAAGGATTCAACTTTACTGCGAAAGTGTTGCTTGATTTCTGAAGTTACGATCGAGTTCGACTGAATTTAGAAGCGGCAGTTATTTTATTTTAGTTTTACGATGACCATTTTTTCTTTTATAAATGTTAAACTAAAACTCGATCCCCAGATGTCTAGATAGATTCTCTCGATGGGTTGCTTAGATTTTACGGAAATAAGATAGTTTAATCTTGATGCTATTTAAAAGTTGTGCTGCTTTTGGGGGTTGCCTGTTCGTCATGCAAATAGAAACACGTGATTGGTTGGCAAAAAAGGAATAGGCAGAGTACACATTACTAAGGCCGTAGTTTTTACGATCTCAATACCCGAGTTCGAATCTTACGTGAGTTTAAAGAATTTTTTTTTAAATTGGATACGTGTTTTATAAATTTAAAGAAATTAACGTAACAGAATAATATTAAACAAAATGACATGAATATTTTTCAACCTAAGTGGCCTTTTTTTTGTTAATCCACAAAAAAGTAGAAAAATGTTATTCATCATTAGTTCAAAGCGATTTATTTTTTACTTAAAAACGTAATTTCTAATAAGGAAATTGACAACATGTTTGAGGCACGCATGAACATGTATTTAAGTGAAATATTTTTGAAAATCAACACATCGTGTAATTTAAACGAAAAAATCATTTTTTTTTTTGCAAGCTTTCGTTGTAGAACAACTTTGTCAGGTGAGACTGTCTTATAGTTATTTTTCTTCTTTCTCATTTTGATGGTATTAACCCCCGAGGGGTCGAATCACGGTAAAGGCAGAAGAGCACGTCAAGTTCTAAAAGACGTTAGGATAAGTATAATCCGGTCGATGTTATGCGCAGATTGGTGCTTTTTGGATAAGGAAATTGACAACATCTTTGAGGCACGCATGAAAATGTATTTAAGTGTAATATTTTTGAAAATACACCACATCGTGCAATTTATTTTATTTTATTTATTATTTTTTTTGCAGGCTTTCGTTGTAGAACAACTTTGTCAGGCGAGACTGTCTTATAGTTTTTTGTGTTTTTTTTCTTCCTCATTTTGATGGTATTAACCCCGAGGGGTGGAATCACGGCAGAAGCAGAAGTAATTTCTGATATTTTCTGCCAATAAAAACGATACGTAAATGCATTCATCGTAGTTACTTACTCTCTCGTGCAAATCAAAAGTAGCGTTTGTTTTTCCACGAAATTTCACAAATATTTTTTCTTCATACTTACTATAAAATGGTGGAAACTAGGTTAAGATGGAAACTGACATACCCAGGTACTGTAACATACACCGTTCAAGGAAAGGGTATGAATGAATTGTTTTGTATTATTTTTGTTTTCGTTTTTATCCTTTTAATACTTATTTAATGCCTTGATCTCCTTGAAGAATAGTCCGCTGGCCAAATCGTCCGTTGACCAAATCGTCCGTTGACCAGATCGTCCGTTAGTGAAATTGTCCGTTGGATTAACTTTTCTAGACTCTTTGTAAAAATCGATTTTCGTAAATCTTGACCGATCAGTTTTTTGTTTTGTCATATAAAAATGAATTGAACAAAAATAGCTGAAACGGAAGAGACCGACCGACAAAAGAGATTGCGAGAATATTAGCGGGTGAACAGGAGACAAAAGTAGAAAGACAGAAGAGAAGAGAAAAAGAAAATGGAAGAAGAACTAAAGAATAGGATACAGAAAGACAAAAAAAATGAAGTCGAAAAAAGTGAAATCGTCAAACAGCTAAAAAGAAAGAAAAAAAACGAACAAAAAAATAAAAAAAACGAACAAAAAAAACGAACAAAAAAACAAAGAAAGAAAAAACGAAGAAAAAGAAAAAAAGAAAAAAAACGAACAAAAAACAAAGAAAGAAAAAAAACAAAGAAAGAAAAAACAATAAAAGAAAAAAAACGAAGAAAACCAAAAAAAAAACCCAAAGAAATAAAGAAAAAGAAAAAAAGAAAAAAAAGAAAAAACGAAGAAAGAACGAAAAAAACGAAAACAAAAACAAAGAAAGAAAGAAAAAAGAAAAAAAACGAAGAAAAACAAACAAACAAAGAAATAACGAAGAAAAAGACAAGAAAGAAAAAAACGAAGAAAAAAACGACGAGACAAAAAAGAAAAAAACGAGAGTGAGAAAAAAGAAAAGATAGCATCAAGAAAAAGAAAAAAAAGGAAAAAAAACTAACACCATCCGTCAACCTCCCCCCCCCCCCAAAAAAAAAATTATATATTATATTTTTTTAGGCGATTACGTATGAACATATTGAAAAACTTTGTTAAAAGAAAAAATAAACAAGAAAAAACATATTTTAGAATTTACAGTGGGGGATCATATTCGCATATAAATTTAACGTAGAATGATCCTATTTCCGGTACATTCTAGCATTTTAGGACAGTTAAACAATTTTGTTTCATGTGAGAGATAAATTCTGCGTGTTATTTTTTGGGGGGGAGAGGGTCTACTATTTTAGGCGATTACGTAAGGGACTTCAGGTAAGTGGTAAAAATATTTTATTATATGCCCTAAAACGCTGGAAATGAGGGTTCATTTTACGTTAAACTGATATATCAAATTGATCCCCACTCTAAATTCTACAAACATTTTTTTGTTTTTTTATTATTTTTGTTCTTTTCGCAATTTTTTTTCAGGGCCTTCACACGTAATCGCCTAAAAAAGTAGAATCTTATTGAAAAGGGGGTAGCAGAGGGTGTTAATTAATAAATTTACCTAAAAAAGAAAAGTACCGATAAATAAATAAAAAGAAAAAAGAAAAATTAAGCG
>OY744518.1:140239143-140244143 GCA_963556195.1 Sepiola atlantica
ATTCCTAGCGAAGATGAAACATAGACGCCTCTGTGTCGCTCAATTGCCATAAATATACTTGTATACCATATATATATATATATATATACATACATATATATATATATACATACATATATATATATACATACATATATATATATATATACATACATATATATATATATACATACATATATATATATACATACATATATATATACATATATATATATATACATACATATATATATACATACATATATATATACATACATATATATATACATACATATATATATATATACATACATATATATTTATATACATACATATATATATACATATTTATATATATATACATACATATATATTTATATACATACATATATATATATACATATTTATATATATATATACATACATATATATATATATTTATATATACATATATATACATATAATATATATACATATATATACATATATATATATATACATACATATATATATATACATACATATATATATATATATATACATACATATATATATATACATACATATATATATATATATATACATACATATATATATATATATATACATACATATATATATATACCTACATATATATATATATATACATACATATATATATATATATATATACATACATATATATATATACCTACATATATATATATATATATATATATATATATATATATATATATATATTGTAGTGTTAAATAATTGGTGTTGGCCGTGATTATTGACTATTATTCGAAGTTTTTGTATAATGGTGGTCGTAATAGAGATGTAATAGTAGTGGTGGTAGCCAGAAACAGTTCAACAAGAGGCACAGGAGAAGTTCGTCGCAACAGTTTAGTAATAGTAGTAATAGTAGTATTAGTAGTATTAGTAGATGTAGTGTTAGCAGCAGTAGCAGTAGTTCTAGTAGCAGCAGCAGTAGCTAAACTTGTAATTGGTTGTAGTTTTTAGAGTAGTACAGTTGCGTTCAAAGATAGAGCATGTGATGCACACGCACGCGCGCATTCACATCCCTAGATATGTGTACACCGGTACGCCCCGTAACTGCGAATGAATGAAAGAAAAAGAGAGGCTCTTTCTCTCTCTCTTTCTCTCTCTCTCCGTTCTCTCTCTCTCTCTCCTTCTCTCTCTTGCCTTCTCTCTCTCTCTATTTCTCTCTTTCTCTCCATCTCTCTCCCTTCTCTCTCTTTCTTCCTTCTCTCTCTCCTCTCTCTCTCTTTCCCTTCCCCTTCTCTCTCCTCTCTCTCTCTTTCCTTCCCCCTTCTCTCTCTCCCCTCTCGCTCTCTGTCACACACACAAACACACACACACACACAAACACACACACACACACAAACACACACACACACACAAACACACACTAGAAAGTGTGTGTGTGTGTGTGTGTGTGTGTGTGTGTGTGTGTGTTACAGAGTTAAGGGTCGGTGCGAGGTGGCACGCGCGAATCACTTAAAAACCGACTGAGCGGTCAAAGAAATTCTCAGATGGTCTTTTACGCTCCGTGACAACCGTTTGGTATCATCGTACGTTACCGGCACGGACGCAATAACAATAGTTATAAGAATAATAATAATAGTCATAAGAATAGGCATTATAATAATAATACTACTACTAATAACAGTCATAATAATAATAATAATAACTTATTTAAAACTTGACATCTGAAAACAACAAACATGACAAAAATATATAAATCTAAAAAAATATATAAGTTGTTGCATACACGAAAAACTGATATGAGAAAACTCTCATGAAAAAAACCCACATTTTATCCGATGTAACTTTTTATGAATTAATCAACAAAAAAACAAACTTTTTGGCAAAATCAACAAATTAGATGTTTACGAAAATGCAGCCCCCTTCAAAAAATTGAATTCGCCAAAGAAATTTTGTAGCAATTTTTAAACAGAGCACGGACATAATCAGAGAGTGAGAGAAAAAGAAAAAATATATATATATACATATATATATATATATATATATACATATATTTATATATATTTATTTATCCTTTAAGACTTTCTTCATCTTCTTCTTCTTCTTCTTCTTCTTCTTCTTCTCTCAGCAATTATTAAGGGATCCAATCGAAACTCTAACATCGGTCTAAAAGTTTCTCAAACCCAAATTCCCGAAGTTTGAATTTTCCCCCTTACTTTTTCTCCAGGTTTGCCTAAATAAGTCTTTTATTTATTCTTCTGTAGTTGTTTGTTCTATCTATCTATCTATCTATCTATCTATCTATCTATCTATCTATCTCTTTGTATATTTCTATCTATCTATCTATCTATCTATCTATCTATCTATCTATCTATCTATCTATCTATCTATCTTTCTTTAAGGTACTTATTGTATTTAAACATTAAACATAATAATTTATTTTTAGTTTCATTTTTTTTATCTTTTACTTATTCTCTTTAAAATTACTGATTCATTTTCGCTTTTCTATTTTTAGCTTTTTCTTTTACCCCCCCCCCCTTCTCTCTCTCTCTCTCTCTCTCTCTCTCTCTGACTCCAACCTTTTCTGTAGTATTTTATAGCCGGTGCCTCAACGTAGCTGCTGCCATCGCAGTCGTCACCAACAACCGCCGTCATCCCCCACCCCCCGTCGCCCCGTGCACCACCCTCACCGCCGCCGCCGCCGTCGTCGTGTTAGTGTTGCTTGTACGCTACTTTTTTTTTTCTTTCTTGGCCGTGCCGTAAAGTAGCCATGCAAAACACGTGGATTCCTCTGGCGTTTGGAGTACTAGGTTTTACTATTATTTCAGGTGAGGATGTGATTTTTTACCCCCCACCCTTCTTTTTTTGTTGTTTTTGTTTGTAGCATGTGCGTGTAGATGTACCGAAGGTGGGGGAGGGGTTAACGTTGGAAAAAACGGGGGGGGGGGGGAGCTGATGAACAAATATTCAATCTCCGCAAAGGAAAAAAAAAGTTTGTAATCTCAAATAATAATAACTATAATAATTTATATATACCAGTTTTTTTGTGTTGTTTTTAAATGTTGATTTTTAATAACAGTTTTTTTTTCCGTAGCAAATTTTTTTTTTTATCAGTTATTTTGCAATTTCGTTCAAGTATTTCAGCCTGTTTGTAATAAATACATTTTTAAATTATTATTATTACTTTTATTTTTAAAAAAAATCAAGCTAAAGTTGTTTTCTGTGAATTTTTTTTGATTTTCGTAACAGTTTTTATTTTTTGTAAACAGATTTTAGCAGTTTTTTTAAAAAATAATTATTTAGCGTTACTTTTTTTAAAATATATAATTTTCATATTTTCTCTGGCAATGATTATATTTATTTAATTACAAATATGCCGCTGTTTGCGACAAGCTGCGTCTTTTTAAATTGTTAAAATTAAGTTAATTATTATTAACGCGTTTTATTACGCACATTTTTTAAATGTGCGTAATAAAACGCGTTAATAATAAATAAATAAATAAATAAATGTTTTTATATATCATAGTATATATTACTGGAAGAGCTTCTTCAGGGACAAATTGTAGTTTGATAGTTTTTATAATAATAATAATAATAACAATAATAATAATAATAATAATAAAATGATAATAATAATAAAATGATAATAATAATAATCATAACAATAACAACATGTGTGAAGGAATCTCTTAATGAATGTCATATGATGCGATTTTTGTGAGTAGTATTTCGATATTCTTGCTACTACTATCGTGTTCGTTTTAAGAATGGAATTTTTTTTTGTACTATCTCCAGAATTATTAATAACACTAGTCGATTTCAGAAAAGGACTGAAAGTTTATTCCTATACTTACTTGGCATTATATATATATATATATATATATATATATATATATATATATATATATATGTATATGTATATATATATATATATATATATGTACAAAAACGAAACGAAAAATAGTATAAATACTTATTATTCATTTTTACTATGTTTTAATGAGGAAACCAATTGAAGAAATCCATTTCCGAATCGAACTTCAATTTTCAACTAATTTTTCTACTTACCGGGTATCTAAGTTTTTTTTTTGTTGTTCTTTTTTAATTCAAATATCAAAACAAATGTATTTTTTTTTTACTATAAAAAAAAACGATCTCCATTAAAAAATATAAGGGTCACGTGTTGGTGATGTTATTTTCTTAAGATTTATGTCTTTTTTGTCATCTGTTTTAAATATTAAAAACAAAAAAAAATTTAAATAATAATAATAATAATAATAATAATAATAATAATAATAAATACATAAACATAATTGAAACAACGGTTTCTACCTGGATCCTCCAAAAAAGTTTTAGCCGTACGATAAAAAACAACAAAAAAAAACACCGTTTTCAACAGATGCCCCTATTTTTATTAGCCGGTCTTAGAAAGGGGACAACAGAAACATATTTCGCATTTAGACGGGGATCGTTGCCATTTGACGTTCAAGAGAAAAAAAAGAAAGAATCGTGTCGAATATGAAAGAATCGTTTCAAAAACCGTTTCACGTTTTATCAGTAGAATTAACTTTCTTTTCAAAGGTGTTTAAGGTCGCCGAAAACCTTGAAGACACGAAAAAAAAATACAGAATGTTTATGGGATTTTATTATGAGACGCAGTAAAAAAAAACTCATTTAGGAATTATTGCTAAATCCTAGAAAAGGGGATTCGTTTTTACAATCGTGGTGCGGTTAAAAATAAGGTTTTTCTTTGTTTTCTGTTGTGTTTGTTTGTTTGTTACAAAAATCCAACTGAAACCAGGATACTTGACTTTTATCTATTAACTTTAATTATCAACATAACTTACTTTACTTTCTAATGAGGGTGTATACATGCGAACGTGATTTTGGAGATATATATGTAAATATATATATATATATATATATATATATATATATATATATATATATATATACATTATATATATATATATATATATATATGTGTGCGTGTGTGTTTGTAAACATGAATATATATATATATATATATA
>OY744518.1:140251643-140296643 GCA_963556195.1 Sepiola atlantica
GTGCATGTGTGTGTTTCTCGTCTATACGTAACTTTGATAGATATACATCGAATTGCTGTTTATTTACTACTGGTAGGACCTGTGTCCCGACGTTGTACGAGAAGATTGATAAACCAAGAATCGCAGCCCCCAGAAGTCTATTGACCGAAAAGGACCGGAAAGGATCGGAAAGGACCGGAAAGGACTGGAAAGGATCGGAAAGGACCGGAATGACTCTTTTCGAGCAAAATTCCAAGCCTTTATCCACGATATAAAAAATATCTGTAAAATGTTAGTGGGGTACTCATTGACTTGCTTGCTTGGCCGCGATGTGTATTTTTAGGAGAAGCTGTATTTTCCCTTCACTAACAAAAAAAACGACCTTGTGTCTGACTCGTCGCTCGTGGGGAGGCAGGTAAATAAGGACTCTTTTCACCCAAAATACGAATCAGAAATATTCCTAAATAGAACAAAGCATATTGGCAATGAGACGTAAGAGCCTACTGTAGATTAGGGCCCATATCCAAAGGGGCATCCTGAGTGGGGAGGGGTGGAACTTTGCTGATTGTCGGGTTTGTCATGTGTATTTATGTCCAGGGGGCACCAAGTTCGTCGGAGCACATTACATTGAAGTAATTGTGAAACAAACACATGTATGCAACATTGCGGCGATTGGACAGCGGTTGGAGCTTGGTAGACAGTGTGGGACCTATTAGATTAGAGACTCTGTTTTGAACCTTGTCAAGTGGTTGGTGCACCAGCCCAGATGTGACAACAAAAAATACTCCATGCGTGGGCGGATGGTGGCTTTGTAGAGATATAGGATACTGGAAGGTCTGATAAGTTTTCTAGCACGGTAGAGGGAGCCCACTTTCTTTGCAGCAGCCTTGGCAGTATCTTCTATGTGTTTGTTCGAATTCATGTCACCTGTGAATGTTAGACCGAAGATTTTGAATGTTGGACCCTTTGGTAGCGTGCTATTCGTATTAGCCATGGATTACCGTGGTTGAAACTTGCCAAAATTTATTTCGGTAAATGTCACTTCACTGACATCCCTTCCTCCCACAACCAATGCTCAATACATCCTTGGACTTTAACCCCAAATTTTTAATATTGTAAAATGTAACATAAAAAAAAACATAAAATATTGTGAAACATAGTCTTCATCATTCAATCCCGAGCAACGTTAGGTTTTCCTGCTGGTAAGTCCATAAAAGTACAGAACGTGTTTCTCATCAATGAAACGGTAGGAAACGATGTTTTGGGTGCCAAAAATGGATGGGTAAATTTAATGCTACCAAGACGAAGATTCTTTTCCTTTAACAATTATAAGAAAGTTTTCCAACCACCGATTGTCATGGTTGATTGCACCTTTCCCGAAATTGCAACGTTGAAACTTCTTGGTCTGACAGTCACAGGCAACAGAAAATTGAATAAGTGCATAGAAGATACTGCCAAATCTGCTGCAAAGAAAGTAGATTCCCTTTACCGGGCTAGAAAACTTCTCACACCTGCCAGCATCCTATATCTCTATAAAGCCACCATTCGCTCATGCATGTCACATCAAGGCTGGTGCACCAACCACTATTCTCTCTCTCTCTCTCTCTCTCTCTCTCTCTCTCTCTCTCTCTCTCTCTCTCTCTTTCTCTCTCTCTCTTGGACAAGGTGCAAAAATAGTTTCCAACCTAATAAGTCCCGTACTGTCTATAAAGCACCGACCCCTGTCCCATCGCCGCAATGTTGCATCCCTATGCTTGTTTTGCAAGTACTTCCACTGCACATGCTCTGGCGAACTTACTGCTCGTGTACCTCCTCAACGTAAACAACCCCGACCAACCTGACTAGCAGCAAAATCACACCCCTTTTGTCGTCAGATACCGGAAAACTATTTCTACTCTAATAGTTTTTTTCCCTCGAACTACTTGGCTTTTGGAATTCCCTTCCTGACCCCGGTTTTCCTCGAATTGTAGCAACATGCAGAAATTTAACTGTAGTGTGACAAATATCTTTCTGCCCAACTCCCCATTGAGGATTCTCCTTATAAATCTGGCCCCTAATCAAAGCAGCACCTTTAGTCTCAGTGGCAATGGGGTGCCTTGTTTGGGGGGGGGGGGGGATAACAATTTAAAAAATGAAGAAAAAATACAAATGTTGTAATAAAACGATCAATACCAAAAAGTGAACCTCGAAACCACGGAATTCATTCTGATATTTGCAACACAGAATCTATCCATACCAACGGGTGTCATAGGCTACATATTTATTAACTTTTTCTTTTACAATAATATTGTGTGTGTGTGGGGGGGGGGTCTTCGTTTGCACCGGATGTTCCTATAAATATAAAAGATACTATTTTATTTCATTTTAGAAATTAAAATAAGAAGAAGAATAAAAATGCTTGTATGAGGTTCAGGGCCGGGAGCAGAAACAAGCAGTCATTAACATTCGCTCCCGGGGAACGCCGTATGTGCTTATAAAATATAACGTTCAACTTTATTTTTAAAATGTAAAAGAATATGAATAAAACTGTTGTATATAGGGTTCAGGAGTGGGAGCAGAAATACGTAGTGATCAACATTAGTTACCGGGCAACGCCGGGTGTACCTATACTAGTTTGATATGGAATTAAAAGAATGAAAGCTGAGACCTATTCGTGTCAGATTAATGCAAAAAGTAGCACTGTAATGTTTGTTTTTTTCTTTTTTAATTTTTCTGTTACATTTTTCAACGACCCCCCCCCCTACCAAGCCCCCCCCCCCCCCATCCTCCCCCACTCCAACCCCTGAATGAAAGCTTTTTTTTGTGTCGTAGTTTTTTTTTGCCGGTGCGAGCGATTTTTTTCGCCGCTACCCCAAATAAACTCTTGATGATATTGTGTGCGTTGGGGGGGGGGGGGGCTTGATTGTTTAACTGGAGCAACTGCCATCATTTAGTCATCACGTTTTCTTGTTAAACCATCAAAAAAACAAAAAAACTCACGATGAAAACGTTGAGAAAGTCATGACCATCTAGACAACCCGTGAGCCGTTTGGGCAGTATTTATTTCAAAAATAAAAATTCATACTAAAACACAACTCTAGTCGTTATTGAGCACTTTTTTTATAAACACTGGAGTGTCATTGGATTAACATCTAGGAAAGAAAAATAATACATTTATATATATATATATATATATATATATATATATATATATATATATATATATATATATATATATGTGTGTGTGTGTGTGTGTGTGTTAAAGTGAATAATTTTAGTAAGAACTCCGAGTAAGAGAGCTCAATGTAGAAAACAGAGCAAGAATAGAATATAAAAAGAAGACATTCACATACACATTGCAACTGTCAGCATTTATAATTTATTTCGACTTTGCTAGCATTCTGAAGAGACTAGGAAGTCAAAATAAATTATAATTTACAATGTGGGAAATGCGAACGTAATTTTAAAGCCTTTACGATGCCACTTCGAAAGTGATTTCAGTCTTGAATCAAAGTTTATAAGTCAAAATCGAGTATTACGGCTTGTTGGTGCTTCTAAACCGAGGATAAACAGTTTTTATAAGTGGAGACATTGTTCTAGAAAAGAACAGGTATGCTTGAAACAGGGGAGACCTTGTTGGATCACATGTGCCGACATTTGTTGCAAGTCACGTGATGAAAGAGAATGACGATCGATAAGTCGAAATTGAGTCTGCGCTTGTTTGTCTGATCATATCTTCACATCAGACCAAATCGATAAATCACAAAATGAAGAAAAATCGAACAATAGAAAGAATCCGAGAAGTATACTTGGTTCAATTGTACTATAGAGACCGTTGAAATATCTCGCTCATTTTACATGGATATTCACCCAAATCATATAGTTAAAAAGAATCAGAATTTAGCCTATTTCTTTGACTGGAATGACTTTCATAACAACGGTAGCTAAAAGCGTCTGTTTTTTTGGTTTTTTTTCGATGATTAAGACCTAGTGATTTGGTCGGAGTTTCAAATCTCTTTTTTATTCGCTTTCATCACTTTATACATTTATTTCTGCTCGATAAATTTTTAGATAGTCCTACATACAGGAAGCCGGAGGAGTTTCAACTCTCACACTCATATCTACTTCCACTTCCACCCTGTACATCTGGAAGACTTTCTTATATCGTATAAAATCGATTCGGTGATACTTTAGTAGGTGGTCCACCTTCAATACTTGACCAACACAAATACATGCGAGTTTTAACTCCAACCCTAACCCTAATCTGTTTACAGTAAAATTAGGCATAATTCTTACCTTTATTTTATGATAATAGTTCATCACTTAGCAAGGCTAAAAGCCACTCGAGGATAAGGTTCAATGAGATTTTCAGTATGTAAGGATTGATTAATTTACAGGACGACTCGGCAGATATTTGTTTACATTGGACTTAAAAACGACCACGTTGTAGACTGTAGGGAAACATACTCGCGGTAACGTGGTCCACAGTTCTTGGAAAGCAACTCTGTTCATTGAAGTTCCGTTTGATTTTAGGTGCACAGGGGAAGAAAAGGCAGATATTTGCAGTGTTGGTAGGAAGACGAGTTCTTGCTGGGGGGGGGGGGGGGCAGGGCAGGGCTCGAAACTCAGTCGAGCACCTGCCATAGAAATACCGATGGAGTAGAGTAAGACGAGAAACGTCTCTTCTAATGGCTACAGGGAAGGAGAGAAGAGATCTTCACCCACTAGATTGTCAAAACAAGACGGGGTGTTCTTAGAGGCACCTCCCAGATGTGGCAACAGTACTCCAGCTTAGGACATATCTGACTCTTATTAAAGTAAAAGATTGTATCAGCAGACGATTCCAATATTGTTCCCGATTCCGATACAATTACCGATTTAAAAAAATATATCTAAATATTAAGTTGTGGAGTTGTTGTTTTTTTTGTTTTTTTTTTATTTTATTTTTCGGATTACCATAAAAACCTATGTAATGTTTGCATATATTTTCGCAAATGTAAAAATACACTTTGGGGTGGGGTGGTTTCAAATCGATAAATATTCATCATTTTATATGAAGTACACACAATTGAAAATTTTGTTTTGAACAAAAAAAAACAATTAAAAGAATCGTTTTTTGGCATCGGAAAATAGTCACAATTTTTTCCGATTCCCGATTCTGATTAATCGTCCCAACACTAATGGGGAATCATGCACCTTCTGGAGCAATAGAATGATCCAACCATTTTCCCAGCGACTTTAGCAACGGATTTGATGTAAGTCTTCCATTTTGATGAAAGGTAATTCTAGAACGCAAAGGGCGTTCACACACACACACACAAACACACACACACACACACACACACTCATTCAATCTGAGACAAAACAAGAGTTTGAGCGTTGGCGAGGAAAGGAGAGAAGCTTCTTGGTTTTATGATGCGTTAAACAAACCAGTAAAGCGTAACATTCGAATTAAGAAGTTTTTTAAAAATGTTATCTATTTAAAAATATTATGATTTTAGTCGAATATTTTATACGGGTAGGCTGTCTTCTAACCCTAACCCAACATACGGGTAGAACGCCGACTCAAATCGAAATATGCTGCTAAACTAATGCAGAAAGCTACAACAACTTTAAAGAACTTCCCACCTGTGGAACACCTTACCGCGGGGCTGCTCCCCAGCTGACTACAACATGGTCGTTTCCAAGTCAAATATCAACAAATAACTATCTTCGATCTTCTCATATTATTGTTCGTTATTCAACGGACAATCTCATTGACTCTTATCCTCAAGTGAATGTTGGTCTTGGTAAATGGGGACATGTGTATGAAACAAGAAATTGTGAGTAGACCCCTACTCAAAAAGGACCATACAGGTAGACGACTTAAAGTAAAACATGCTGATAGACCGCTTACTAATTTAGAGAATGAAGATAAACCGCATACTCTAGTAAGAACATGCAGGTAGACCGCTTACTGAACTAGAAAATGCGAGTACTCAAGAAGATACCGCCTAATGAGAAAAATGCAGATGGACCGCATATTAAAGTAGAAATGTAGGTAGACCGCATATTAAAGTAGAAATGTAGGTAGACCGCATATTAAAGTAGAAATGTAGGTAGACCGCATATTAAAGTAGAAATGTAGGTAGACCGCATATTAAAGTAGAAATGTAGGTAGACCGCATATTAAAGTAGAAATGTAGGTAGACCGCATATTAAAGTAGAAATGTAGGTAGACCACATATAAAAGTAGAAATGTTGGTAGACCGCATATTAAAGTAGAAATGTTGGTGGACCGCATATTAAAGTAGAAATACAGGTAGACCGCATATAAAAGTACAAATGCAAGTAGACCGCATATTAAAGTACAAATGTAGGTAAACCGCATATTAAAGTAGAAATACAGGTAGACCGCATATAAAAGTACAAATGCAAGTAGACCGCATATTAAAGTACAAATGTAGGTAAACCGCATATTAAAGTAGAAATACAGGTAGACCGCATATAAAAGTACAAATGCAAGTAGACCGCATATTAAAGTACAAATGTTGGTAGACCGCATATTAGAGTAGAAATACAGGTAGACCGCATATTAAAGTACAAATGCAAGTAGACCGCATATAAAAGTAGAAATGCAAGTAGACCGCATATTAAAGTACAAATGTTTGTAGACCGCATATTAAAGTACAAATGTTGGTAGACCGCATATTAAAGTAGAAATACAGGTAGACCGCGTATAAAAGTACAAATGCAAGTAGACCGCATATTAAAGTACAAATGTTTGTAGACCGCATATTAAAGTAGAAATACAGGTAGACTGCATATTAAAGTAGAAATACAGGTAGACCGCATATAAAAGTACAAATGCAAGTAGACCGCCTACTCAAATAAAAACATGCAATTACAGTGTTTACTAAAGTGAAAAATGCGAGTAGACTGCATTTTAAAGTAAGAAACATGCTGGTAGACCGCATACTAATATGGAAAATTCAGTTTTTGTGGCGATTCATGAATATAAAAATCGAAAATGTGAGTAGACACGTAGATCGCCTAATGTCGAAAATACAGGTAGACCGCATATTAAAGTAGAAACACGCTGGCAGACCGCCTACTAATTTAGAAAATGCAGATAAAGTAGAAATATACAGGTAGACCGCCTACTAAAATAGAAACGTACAGGAAAGAAGAACAACCAGGCGGTCTACCGACGTTTCGACTGTTTCACCCTACGGTCTTCATCAGGTGACTTGGGTCGAACACTGGAGATATCAAGGAATTTTCAACACAATTTTTCAATCTTTTTCTTTTTTTTAATGGAAATCGCTCCAGACAAGGCACGAAGGTCAAAAACTAGCCACCCATAAGTGTTAGATAGATATATTGCGACCCAGAAAACAGCAATTCGTCCCCCTTTGTCAGAAACATCGCTCATTGAATGTGAGAACTAAAGGACAAAATAAGGGAAGCGAGTTACGTGGTTGCGGAAAGTAAACCCAAGTTAGTCACTTTCTACTCGCCTTTCTGTTTAATGTCCGCCGCTAATGGAGATTTTGTTATGGTCAGGATTATTTATTTTCCGTCTTATTTATTGATTTATTAAAATTCATTTTTCCTATTGCCACTTAGGGTTAGTGGTAGGGTTATGGAAGGCTATGTGTCTTATACGACTTTTAACATTGAGTTTGATCATGACGAGACGTAAATATCCTCGACAAACCTGACTAGCAGCAAAATCACACCCCTTCACTGTAAAAGTCCTCAGATGCCGGAAAATTTCTACTCTAATAAATTCTTTCCTCGGATCGCTTGTCTTTGGAATTCCCTCCTTGATCCCCGTTTCTTCGACTTACCAACTTACAGAAATGTAAATGTAATGTGAACAAACATCTTGCTGCACAGCTCCTCCACGGTTAACATGCTCTCTATAGATATGACCCCTAATCACAGTAGCCCCTTAAGTCTCAGTGGCAATGTGTCTTGTTTTGGGCGTATAAAAGTAGAATTAAAGGGGGGGGGGACATTAACTATACAATAGATTATTTGGGGTTAGGGTCACGGTTAGGGTTAAGGTTAGGGTCAGACGTTAATTGCGATTAAATAGTTTTCCAGATTGTATCTGTGTTAAAAATACATCGTGCGGCACACAACGATTTGTAGGGTTGATGTGCCGTAAAACAAATAATTCCAGCATATGCCCTTCCCTAACCCTAGCACTAACCCTAAGTACGGGTGGCAATAACGGAAAATATCGCAACCCTTAACTGGCATGAGAATCGTGTACCACCACGGGTCTCGTTAAACATTTCATGATCGTTCAAGCCTTCGACACAAGGCAATTGGAGAAGGCCGAAGACAAAACAACCGAAGCACTGACGATCACTTATATTCGTCGAAAGAGTTCTAGAAGTTTCCTCCAGTCTTTCTCTCTAGAATAAAAAAATTATAAGAAAATGAAAAAAAAAAAGAAAAGTAAAAAGAAAACGCAACCGTTACGAGACGTGCGTTTTTAGTCAAAATATCGGACGAGTCAGCAACTTTTACGTTTCGTAAAAAGATATTGATTTTTTTGTTGTTTTTTTTTTTTGTGGTGGTGGTATGTGTGTGTGTGTGTGTGTGTGTGTGTGTGTGTGTGTGTGTGTGTGTGTGTGCGTGTGGATTTGTCTTTTTTTGCCGGCGAGTTGGAAAAGAACGAGAGAAAAGAAAACGCCGTGCCCAGACGAATACTTACGAAGACTTTTACATGAGTAGTGCGAACACAGCTGGCACACGTGAAATGCTCCAAAGAAAAACCAGAAAGGCCACGGACTTATACATACTACAACTACTACTATTACTACTACCATTACTAACACTACTACTACTACCTGTTAAACTATTTATTTCAACTTTTATATATATATATATATATATATATATATTTTGTTGATGATTTTATTCCATTAATTGCGACAAAATATATTCTGTTTCATTAACACTCGCAAAGAGCGTCAACTTTTTGCGAGTGTTAATGAAACAGAATATATTTTGTCGCAATTAATGGAATAAAATCATCAACAAAAAATATATATTTTGCTCTAAATTTTCATTGAGCACTCTCATAAACCCGGTTTCAACTTCCTTCGGATTTATACCCCCTGGATATATGTAACAAATTAATTATATATATATATATATATATATATATATATATATATATATATATATATATATATATATATATACTAGCAAAAATATGTGACCGGAGGGAGCATATTTTTGCTATCATGATGAATGCCCCTCTCCCCAAAAAGGAGGAGTTAATACCTGGGAGGATGATATCATGACAACAGGACATATACTACACTACCCCTCCCCCCAACAAAGAAAATAATCATGGAAGAATGGTATAATGAGGAATGAACAGATGCTGCCCCCCTAAAAACAGGAGGTAATACCTGGGAGGATCGCCCCGTAAAAGGAGAAAGAAAATGCCTGCGAGTATGGTATCATGGCAACATAACAGATACTACACTATCGACATCGCACACACAAAAAAAGAAGTTAGTTCCGGGGAAAATGGTCTAATGACAACAAAAACGGATATTATATTACTCCCTCCATCAAAGGAGGATGTAATATCTAGAAGGATTACCCTACCCCCTTAAAAGGAGGAGATAATTCCTGGAATGACAGTGTTATGACAACAGAACAGATACTACACTATCCACCCCCATTAAAAGTTAATACAATAATAGATTAAGTCCGTTATTTTTCTTTCATTTAAAAATGCCTAGATATAAAAAAAAGTTTATATTTATTGTTTTTTGGCCTTTTGGCTAAGATCAAAGTGTAGTATCTGTTATCAGCATCACAGCGACAAACGTTTTACTATCGACGAAAATATTGCGTATATATAAGAAAATATAACTGTATATTACAAAAACATAATTTATTAGCAAATGTTTATAAAATAAATATGCAAATTAAGAAAACCAAACGGTGTTTACGTGCATTTGCACTTCATTATATATACAGTATTTCAAAATGCTTCTTGGCCTTTTGGCTAAGATCAAAGTGTAGTATCTGTGCCGATGGATACTGCACCCCATAGACTGGTATTGTCTTGGCCTCTACCGGGGAATGCCGACGGGGCTGCCCAGGCAATTTTTAAATGGCCAGAGTGCTCACCTCTCGAGCGCCGGCTTATCTAATCCCACTTTCCCGACCTTGTGTCACATCTTACCTTGGGGGAGGTAGATAAATAAATTATTGGCCAACATCAAAGTGTAGTATCTGTTCCGATGGATACTGCAACCCATAGAATGGTATTGTCTTGGCCTTCGGGGCTTGATTTACGCCGGTCTGTGTGTCTGTCCTGTGCAGTTCTAGGAGGTCCACCCTCCCAGGCTGTGCCGCCTCTCTTTGGGGGGGAGTAAGTTTATTGCTTACTGCCTGAAGCGCCACCTACCGGGGAATGCCGACGGGACTGCCCAGGCATTTTTTGTAGGCCAGAGTGCTCACCTTCTCGAGCGCTGGCTTTTCAAATCTCACTTTCCCGACCTTGTGTAACATCTTTCCGTGTGGGAGGAAGATAAATAAAATATTGTAGCATAGAGTTAAATGAGTACGACCTGTTTTAATGGTTATATGGAAAATGCTTTCGTATTTATTCATTTATTATATGTGTGAGGTTAGTGGAGAGAATCCCAGCAGAGTGCTCGATTATTAAGGAAAAGTCAAAAGTAAGAGCATAATCTTTATTTAAATATTTATTTCAGAACATTAAGACGGAAACCGACGGTACCGATGTTGTCTTAATCTTCTTATATATATATATATATATATATATATATATATATATATATATATATATATATATATATAGCATAGTTTTTTATAAAAACATTATTGGCTACATATGTGCGTGCATGTTTCAACTACGACTTTATTGCAAGTCTATGTATAGCATATTCCACTCAACTCAAGGTTATGGGAATACTATTTCTGTCTATACAAAGACGGTTACCGCATATTAACAACTATTGATTCTAATATTTTAAAGTCATCTTCAAATTGTGCTCTGTGCAGTACAAACAACTCCTCGTCACTGTAAGCTTTGGCACATTACTCGTTGTCCAATAAATGTTATATATATCTTATTAATTGAATGAGAACTTAATCAGATTTTATTAAAGTTCAAAAACAAGGAGTGATACTGCGCCCTTAACTCATGAGTTTTCAAAGAAAAATTTCTCCTCAGAGGACCATTACCGCAATGTCATTACTGCAGGTAATAAAAATTAAGCTTTGAAAATATATAAAAAATATATGAAAAATACATAAAAATATGTAAAACATCAAATATATTGGCCCAAAACACACTGTTTTGTTAAATTTATACAGTTCATCCAAGTCATAATTTAAAGAAAAATGTCAAAGAAGTCGATTAAAAAACAATATATATATATATATATATATATATATATATATATATATATATATATATATATATATATATATATATATATATATACTGCATTAAAACAGCTTTATACATTTGTTGATGCTCTTTATTTGGAAGTTGATTAAAAAAAATGATTTAAATCGTCAAAATACACACATATAATCAGCTCTATTCCACGGAATATTGAGCTACTATTATTTGCAAATTGATGATTGATCTTCATAGATAAATCATTGGGCGTTTTCTATATTATCTTTCTTTTTTTATTCGCTTTTTAAATTATTTTAAAGATATTTCACCCCAAACAAGGCAGGACGCCACTGTAGACGTAAGGGGCTACTGAGAATTAGGGAGTAGGTTTTGGGTGTCATTCGACGTTGGGAGCTGTGCAGCGAGATGTGTGTTTACATTAGTTACAAACCTCTGCATGTCGGTACTGTCGGGGAAACAGGGGACAGGGAGGGAGTTCCAGAGGCCAGCAGCACGAGGAAAGAAGCTATTGGAGTAGAAAGATCCCTGGCATCTGGGGACCTCCACAGTGAATGAATGGGATTTAGCTGATTGTCGAATTGGTCTAGTGAATTTACGTAGAGGGGGCACCAGAGTAGCAAGTTCATCGGAGCATAATCCATTGAAGTATTTGTAAAACCAGTACAAAGATGCTACATTGCGGCGATTGGACAGGGGCTGGAGCTTGGTTGACAGTGAGGGACCTATTAAGTTTGAAAGTATACGTGTATGTGTGTGTGTGTGTGTAATATATATATATAAGATAAATGAAAGAAGAGGGATAAACATGTACGAATGACAAATCCATTTCAACTTCGATTGTTCAATGCAAGGTGTACTCGGTAAAAACATGTTTATTATTCTTTCCTTAAGCCAAGGCTTTTCAAAGATTAAAATCTTATCATCAGAGGAATTACATAGATGGATAATTTGGCAGTGGAAAAGACAAAATTCAAACTTTGAAAAAATATTAAGTAATGGAGAGTGAGAGTGTGCGTGTAAAAAAAATATGGGGTTTGTCCAGTTGGTGAATGGCCGTTGATAAGGTGTCCAGTGAAAGGAAATGTAAATATGGAAAAGAAGGGGTTTCGTGAAGGCAGCGTTGAAAAAGTTAAAAAATAAAGTAAATCCAATAGAAAGATGTTTAGTTCAATCGTAAGTGGAACGCACTTATTCGGAAGTAATTTTGAGAATTCGGGGCATTTTAAAAATATTTTATTTTATATATATATATATATATATATATATATATATATATATATATATATATATATATATATATATAATATATTTAAATTTAATTTAATTTTGTTATTAATTTAATTCGATTAATTAAATTTAAATAATGTTTGTAATGTGTGTGCACAAGATAACGTGAAAACCGCGTATTTACTAACCCTAACCCTAACCTAATCAAAATAACTTATATGGCGAGCTCCAATATTTCGTCTTTGCTATTCAAAACACTTTGTCAGGAACGAGTTATTAGTTTGCGAAATATTTACAACATTTAAAAACAGACATAAGAATATAAGGCGGGGGGGGGGGAATAGGGCGGGAGGGACGAAGCCAAGACACATCAAAGGAACAGGTTTGACGCGTAAATAAACAAATGTAAGTAAAAAAAAAACAAAACAAAAAAAATACTACCGCCGTAGAAACGTGTGACCCCTTGTCACGTGAATGTCACCCACGTGATAAACTTTGTTCGCATCAGTTTTGTTGTTGTTGTTGGTTGTTTGATTGTGCTACGGAAAAGATAGGTGTAGCTTTACTTACTATGAAATGTCACCCCTCACCTCCTTGATCTGACGTTTCTAAGGACGCGTGCATAAATGAATACGTCCATAAATTCCTAAATAATTTGTTCTTTCTTTTTTTTTTAGTGTATGGGAAGGGGGGTCTTGGTTTGCATTTATCTTGTTGAAAAATCGTAATACAGAGAGAGAGAGAGGAGGAGGAGGAGGGGGGAGAGGAGGGAGCAGTGCAATCTCTTGTTTTATGGCCAACTAGCAGGGATATCCGACGTTGCCCGGTCTGAGAATAACACAAAATGTGTATGCAAAGCATTGTTTGTATGTGGGCTTTTATTTCTTTCTTTCTTTACTTTTGTTCGCCCCCGAGCGAGGCAAATTGTGTTGCTTCTGCTGTTTCACGACGACATTAAAATATTCAAAGAAATGTATAAACTTTGTTATCTACTTACGTGTTAGCTGAAAATTAGATTGCACAGAAAAAATTACGCAAATTCATCCAGTATTTATTAAATTATAAGAAAAAGAAGAACAAGATCTTACATATCTCTTAAATATTTCAGCTTATTACGTAGGCAAGGGAGATAACTCGATGTTTTTCGGTAAAAGTCAAAATATTTAAAAAATGGCGACATATAGATAAAATCGTTTTTTATTTTTTATTCAATTAATAAATACTGGATGAAATTTAGTGTTCGGACTGATTTCCTCATCTTGGCTGCCATGCTCACAACGTTTCGGCCGTTCTGCCCTCCGGCCTTCATCAGGTGTCCTGTATCGAACTCGGGATGTTTCTCTATTTTTTTTTTACTCCTAAATGTCATCATGTGATAATTATAACTATACTTGAAATTATTTTCCGTGGCTCCTATGTATACTTTTTGTTCATTGTTGGTATTATTATTATTTACTGTTGTTTCGCATACGACATTAGTTATTAAACAGTTATTTCTTAGTGGGCAATTATTTCTTATCAATTCACCTTAGCACAAATGTCAACATTTTCTTAGAAGAAATTTTTTTAAAGCAAACATTGACTAGAAGCAAAATGTAGTATTTGTTGTAATTCTACACTTCATCTTTTCTTTTTTATGGAAATCGCTCCAGACAAGGCATGAAGCCACTTGATGTAACGAGCTAACACGAACGAAAGATGATTATCGCAAAGTCAGAAAGTGCCTATTGGCCTTAGTCTTGAAAAGGTTATAGGTGGGAGGAAAACAGTCAGTAGCTGTCTTCTAGACTGAGGCAATTTTTACTTCTGCCCCAATCCAGAGTTCCCCTTTTTGTGAAGTTGGTTTCTACCCCATTAAAAACAGATCTTGTGTTTAATTTTGTCCTCGTGGGGAGCCACGTAAATCACGATAACGAGTGAAACAAAATTTAAAGTAAAAAATATTCCCGGGCAACATCGGGTCGGGACGGCTAGTAAATAAACTGTTGGAACAAAGAAAGGAAGATCATTTTCTCGTCGACGTCGCTGCGGTGCCTACAAATAAGATTAAGTTGAACAGATGTTGGCGGAGGAGGAGGAGGGGGTTATGGTGGTGGTAAATAACGATGCCCCTTCCCCCCAAAAAAAGAAAAGCAAAAGAAAAGAAAACACCTTATCTCCGAAATTGATCGAAACTGGAATTTCACGCAACCTGATTAATTCACGAAAAATGTCGCAACCGATTTCGGAGCCCTTATTTACTCGCCTCCCCACGAGAGCAGAGTTAGACACAAAGTCAGTTTTTCATGTGGAAGAATATCCAGCTACCCGTAATAGGGCACTTTGGATGGGCCCAAATAAACATTGACTTAGTAAATAAAGATTTCACCTCCTCTGACTGAGTACAGAAGAGATACTACATTTTGATTTTTTGGGCGAAAATATAAAATGCATTCGATTAAATTAGGCTCAAGGCCATCAAAAGTTTGGGTTGTGGGAGATAGTTAATAATACTCTGTCTAACAAGACTCATTAGCAGTAACCACATATGCCAGATTTACCCCAGGGGTTATTCTACTAAAAATATCCTCAATTGTTGGAAATTTATTTTATTATATATATATATATATATATATATATATATATATATATATATATATATATATATATATATATATATGTGTGTGTGTGTGTGTATATATATGTATATGTATATGTATATATATATATATGTATATGTATATATATGTATATATATATGTGTGTGTGTGTGTGTGTGTATATATATGTATATGTATATGTATATATATATATATGTATATGTATATATATGTATATATATATATGTGTGTGTGTGTGTGTGTATATATATGTATATGTATATGTATATATATATATGTATATGTATATATATGTATATATATATATGTGTGTGTGTATATATATGTATATGTATATGTATATATATATATGTATATGTATATATATGTATATATATATATGTATATGTATATATATGTATATATATATATATGTATATGTACATATATGTATATGTATATATATGTATATATATATATATGTATATGTACATATATGTATATGTATATATATATAATTGGAATAAAATGGGGGGACAGCAAAAAACTAGTAAGATCCACCTAACCATTTCTAACAAATAGACGTTCAACTGTTTTCAGGAATCCTTAAAACCGAAAACAAGTCACTCAATCTCTAAATGGGAGTGGGATATATGTGGGAGGAAATGAAATCGGGTGGAATTGGGGAGTACAAGACAAGGTGGGTAGGTTAGGGTCGAAATAAAAGAGGAGAGTGAACATCTTAGAAGAATTCTGTATTTACTTTGATTTCAGCTCGAAGGCCAAAAAAAGTTTTTTAAAAAACAAAAATATAAACTCAAACACATATAAAAGCTCTACCAAGATATTTCAGTTGCTAGAAAGCAACCATCATCGGTTGGGAGTAAGAACTTTAAATTGCCATAAATAAATAAATGTATGTGTGTATGTATATTTAGGCAGAATCTTCTCTTGCAGGCAAGTATTGTTGTCATAGTTGAGATTTGTCTCTCAAGTACTTTCAGACCCATCCGGGTCCATCTTCAGGGGAATGAGGTTAATCAGGTACAGACCATGTGTTAGTATTATAGAAGGTTTTGGCGGGAATTATGTAATAAATACGAAACTATAGTTAGAGCTATAAACATTTTAGTATATTATTACTGATATTAAAGTTAATTCTATTAATTAGGTTTTTTTTTGTTTCTATATATGGATATTACACAAATCTAAACTATGGCAAATTCATCAGCCAATTCCACTCCGAAACTAAGATCCTTATTCGGACTATTGAAAGGATCTACTAAAGGATATCTAGACATGAGTTGTCTCTTATATTCAACAATATATATATATATATATATATATATATATATATATATATATATATATATATATATATCCATAATAATTGTACTTGTACCTCCTTAGTTAGCAGACGACAACTAGTTTTTCCAAGTTAATTTTATTACAAACGATAATTTATTCAAAAAAATTTGCATAAAAAAATAAAATACATCTCTCTAAAAATTTAACACATTTTGTTTTTTTATTCAATGGAATATTTTTTATTGAAATCTTTCCCGTTGAAGTGACTGGTTGAATGATTCAATTACTTTTGTTTGTATTAAAACAAAAGTAATTGAATAACCCCACAGCAAACAGCAACATAAAAAAAAAACGGTTGTAGTTGTCTTTTATAAACTGAAAATATAAACGACATTATTTTTTAAATCTTATATTTTATAGAATATGTATATTTAAATACTTATTGTCTGTCTTCGTACGTACGTAAACGAGCCTTGTCACGCTTAGCTTCCAGCGTCAGTCACACGCCCGTCTGCCCGCATGTGGTCGGCTACGCACAGGGCGGGCGGGAGGGATTAATCCTTAAGCAATCTAAGCACGTGCCTAGGACATCAAGGAAAAAGGGGACGCCATTGAGATTTTCCATCGTCGGATTTACTATGGAATATACGTATATTGTAGCTGTTCTTGCTAAACACAATACAGAAAATGCCTTCTCGAATGTAGACGTCGGCTTTTCTGTATTTTTTTCTGTCGGGTTAGGGTATGATTCTGTGCAGTTGTAGGAGACCCATCCTCCCAGGCTTGACATTCTCTTCGAAATCTACTGGTTTCTTTCCTGTAGCCCGTTCTCACAAAATAAACTTTGCTAGTCTCTCTCTACTCTATCGATATTTTCATGGAATGGAACGCGACTGAGCTCCAATCTGGTGCCCTTCTAGCAAAATATTCACAGAAAGAGCTCGTTTTTCTCCCCCCCCCCCAATTTTGTTTTCTTTCTCCGTGTGCTTAGTGTCAGACGAAATGCCCACGAAAAGAGCTTATTCGCAAGGGTTTCCCGTCTGTGGAACACATTGCCACTGAACCGCTTCCCTGCACACTACAACATAGTCGTCTTCAAATCCAATGTCAACCGATTTCTATCATATACCATCCCCACAAGTAACTAGACGTAGTTCATTTCATTAATCATCTTCAATCCCCTCGTAGGGTTCTTCATCTTTCAACTAGCCATCGCTCCGTCTAAGTAACGCTTACCCTCGAGTTTCCTTTGGCCTTGATAAGTGGTAGCACTTCAGTAATCAACATCTATTTGAATAATTGGTTCAATTAATAATTTCAGTACCAAACGAAAACGTAATTATTCAACTTGACTTTCAAATCATATTTAGAATTAAACAAACAAAAAAAAGATCGAAACAACAAAAATAGTAGTAAAAAGACTCCCGGGCAACGTCGGGTAGGTAGAGCTAGTTGAATAAATAGATTCTGTATTAGAAATGAAAACGCAACGAAGGCGCAGTTTGAAAGGAAGTAGATTATTTTTCGTCCACAAAATTAGGGAGTGATTGATACGAAGCCGCGGTTGTGAGAAACCGGAGTTGATCTTTGAGGGTAGGAAACGGGTGCTTGTGCTAGCGCTTGCTAAAAAGTTGGCAGGGCGATTTCTTTTGAACTTTTTCGATGGGACCATGACACGCCTCCTTAGTCTTCGGGCTAAGATCAAAGTGTAGTATCTGATTGGATGGGTCTAACTTACTTTTTTGTTGTTGTCCTAATTTCATACCAGGGAATTTGTATATGTTTATATTCGTAAAGTTATGTATGGAGAGACGACCTCGATAGTCAACTAGGTCCTATTTGGCCACGCTTAGCCAGGGATACAACACAGTGGAAAGAAACCAGGGAGGGGTTCATCCACCAGGAGTGAAATAAAAAAAACCCGATGATGATATATATATATATATATATATATATATATATATATATATATATATATATATATATATAAGTTATGAAAATATTTTTATGGCAATTAAGCTACACAGAGGCTTCCGCGTTTCATCCTCCGAAGGAATCGTCAGGCTAAAATGCATGGAGTTAGTTTTGCCGGGTGTTTTTATATACACGTCTAGCTAGTTAACCAATCAGATTCTTTGTTGTTCTCTTGGTCAATCGTTAGACTTCTCACAAACAATGGTTCGGTTGATTTTACTTCCTATTTCCTATTCTATTGTTTTGTTTTCTATAGGGTTGCTCATCCCTGTTTCTTTGTTGTTCTCTTAGCCAATCGTTGGGCTTCTCAATAACGCGGAAGCCTCTGTGTAGCTTAATTGCCATAAATATGTTTTCATAACTTACTACTTATCTCTACTCACGTATCGAGGACTGTTGAAGTAAAAACTGAAAATTGATACATAAAAAATTATATCTCCTTATAACATTTTATGTAGATACATAAAATAATAATAATAATAATAATAATAATAATAATAATAATAATAATAATAATAATAATAATAATAATAATAATAATAATAATAATAATTAATAATATATTATTCAAAGCTCTCGCTAAATGGAGCACTTGAAGTAAGTTGACCGTCAATTATAGCGTAATGCAACACTCTAGACGCCACCTATTAAGCGTTTTCGACCATTCTCGAGTTAGTGAGTTTTCTTTCCCCAATAAACTAATTAATAAACTATTCGTTTCTATTGTTTTCAATTTCAATGATCTTCTTTTTTTATTTTAATGCAATACATAGTTCGATAAGTTCTAAAAAGTAAAATAAAATCGAATAAACATAGTAATGAGTTGTTCAGGGATGGGAGCAGGTGTTTCATGATTTCTTCAGTTTCCCGGGGCAACGCCAAGACAGTGTTCCGCTGATTAAAAGTATATCTATTTTTTTGGCTAATAATTTTAGAGAAATCTTAATCAATGCAGTTTGACACGTTTTCAAGACAATTTATTATTGACCGATATAAAAATAATCGAACGATGTGCAACCCGTATTATGCCACAAGGGACATATACTAAAAAACAAGAAAACAATGTTTTATTTACATTTTTATTCATTCCGATGTTACTTCCCTTGTACAATAATATGAACAGATTTATTCCCCTTTGCATCTTGTTCGCTTTCTTTATATATCGGCCATTAAATATTCAACATGTTAAAACTTTATTTCACATTTTACGTGTCGATTCAGCTTACTATAACGTACTGTGCTCTACATCTAACATATAAAGTTATCTGGTCGGATTTAAAAAGTTAGACTTAGATTTTGAGGTCATTATTGAATATTGTCTTCATTGTAACAATTTCTTAAAAAATATATACTAATTCCGACTAAAAAGTCGGAATTAGTATATATTTTTTAAGAAACTAAAGCGAAATACATTTTGGTATTGTAGAGAAGATGACGGAAGAAGACACAAAAACAATGAGGCTAGGCAGAATAAAATTGACCTGAGCTTCGTTCTCTTCGGAATACGAAACCCAATTCACTTACACGCGTCGTTTCCCTGCATACATGTGATTTGGATTTCAAATACGCAGCTTAAACGTGTCCTACAGATGAGTGATGAAGAAGGCAAAACTCGAGTCTAAGACTTCCTGGCTGTAGCTGTCATGGCATGATACACGTGACCTGCGGTGGGGTATCCTATTGTAGGCAAGGCAGTTATATATATATATATATATATATATATATATATATATATATATATATATATATATATATATATATATATATATATATATATACTAGCTAGACATGCGACCTGGCGTTGCCCGATAGAAATATAAAAGAATTAGAAAATCGTCTGAATTTATCAATCGCAACCATTTACAAAACAAAAAAGAGAATCGTGTGCATTTAATGTTTAAAAAATACAATTCGGTGCTTATTTTTATGCCCCCCCTCCTCTGAAAACAATATTTTTCTTTTCGGTTTATTTTTATTATTATTTCGTTACTTTTCAAAATATAATTAACGTTGATGGATTTTCCTCACATTCCTAAATTTGGTCTCGATTTAAATATTGTTTACTTGTCGGATTTGAATTTATGTTATATTATGTTATATATATATATATATATATATATATATATATATATATATGTATATATATATATAAGTTAAATCACTCTTCGTCCATTTAACTTTATAATTGCTCTATCTCGTATATTGAGCTTTTACCATTTTTCTATAGGTCCTTTTTACTAAAAGTTTTACTTTTAGTTTCTTACTAATTACTTATATATATATATATATATATATATATATATATATATATATATATATATCATTTGATGTATCCACATAAAGTGTTATAGGGATATATAATCTTTTATTCATCAATTTTCAGTATTTACAGTGCTCAATACGTGAGTAGAGCTAGGTAGTAAGTTATGAACATATATTTATGGCAATTAAGTTACACAGAGGCTTCCGCGTTTCATCCCTGTAGCCTGATGATTCCCTATGGGCATGAAAGGCAGAAGCTTAATTGTCATAAATATATTTTCATAACTTACTATATATATATATGCATATGTATATATATTAAATTTACCTAAGATCTATTATATATATATATATATATGTGTGTGTGCGTGTGTGTGTGTGTGTGTGTGTGTGTGTGTGTTATGACATCTTCTGCACGAATGGCAGCTATATAGGCGGAAATCAAAATTAATCTTTAAATTTAATAACCACAAACTTACTATTAGACAAAAGTATATTTTACTCTCAATAACACTAACCCTTACTTTTACCTTAACCCTAACCCTAACCCTTACCCTAGCCATAACCCTAGCCCTAAACCCTAACCCTTACCTTACCTTAACCCTAACCCTAAACCCTAAACCCTACCCTTACCTTTACCCTAACCCTAACCCTTACCCTAAACCCTAACCCTAAACCCTAACCCTTACCCTCATTTCAACCAAACAGACTATACAATAGATTAAATCAAATGGAATTTTATAGAAACCAAATTCCCTTTTCACATATGCACCCAAATAAAAAGAAACAAAAAATGCATTTTAAAGAAAACCACACAAAAATCAGGTCTGACTTCGATGTGAGACCGAGTTCGTTTTGAAATGAAACTTTATTGTTTTTTAACGCTAAGAAAAACAAGATGGATGTGTCTACTTTTATATTAAGAAACTAGGTACTGGTTTACAACAAGAAAAGGCACTAGCTTCATTATAATATTTAGTAGTTGTCCGTTGACTTGTTCCCGGTGTATAATGGCGCCCAAAATGGAAGGGTTGCATTTAATGCTACGAAGACTAACCTGCTTTCCTATTAGTATTTCAGAAACTTTCCACCCACCGATTGGCATGACTGATAGCACCCTTTCCGAAAGTCCAACATTCGACCCTCTTTGCTTTACACTCACAGCTAACATGAATTAGAATAGATACATAGAAATTTAAATGTAATGTGAACAAACATTTTGCTGAACTAGAATAGATACATAGAAGATACTGCCAAGTCTGCTGCAAAGAAGGTGGACTCACTTTACCGGGCTAGAAAACTTCTCACACCTGTGGGTATTCTACATCTCCATAAAGCCACCATTCGCCAATGCGTGGTGTTGTGTTGCCACATCTGGGCTGGTGCACCAACCACTAGTCTCTCTTTCTTGGACAGAAGCCAAAAAAAGAGACTCTAACATAACAGGCCCAACCCTCAGTCTCATCGTTGCAATGTTGCATCGATGTGCTTGTTTTACAGGTACCTCCACGGAATTTGCTCGGCCGAAATTGCTGCATTTGTGCCCCCTCAACGTAAATACCCCCGACATAACCGACAATCAGCAAAATCCCACCTATTCACTGTAGAGGTCGCCAGATTCCGGAAGGTCTTTTATTCTAATAGCTTCTTTGGTTTAACCGCTTTCTTTTGGAATACACTCCCTGCTCCTTGTTTCCTTGACCGTACCAACATGCAGAAATTAAAATTCAATGTGAACAAGCATTTCGATGCACAACTCCCCACTTAGCATGCCCCTATGAACGTGGTCCGTAATTCACAGTAGCCTCTTACATCTCCGTGGCAATATGCCTTGTTTGGGATTAAGTGAAGTAAGAAAAAAAACAAATAAACAAAAAACAATTGATAACATGAATTATCAAACGTCATCTAAGAAATTCCGATAAATGGTTAGCCAAGTATCGATCCTCAATTTGCCTATTACTCGAGAAATTTAGTATTGTTTGTATTTTTGTTTCTGCTAAGCTACTAATGTAAACAATTCGATAGATTTGTATGCGTATTAGTTATATATAATACGCGAGCAACGCCGGGTAGCCGTGCTGGTTGGATATATAAGGCATGTAGAAATTATTCGGTACGGGTCACGGCGCTTTTTGTACGTGTTTGTTGGCCGTATCTTTCAAGGTTGGCTACAACCCCGATCTATTCATGTGTTTACTCAGCGTAAATGCCCGCCTTTCGGCGCGCGTTCAGCCGGACAGCTTTTTAAATCTAACGAATATTCGTTGCCACTACGTATCATGGCGGACAAACAATAAACTTCGAGCAGAAAGTGAGACTGAAAAGATTTGATAAACAAGTTTAGTATCTCTTTAAATTGACCCCGCCATGAAAAAAAGCGACTTGTTTGCTTTTTTCTTTTTTTTCTTTTTTTTTTTTTTTAAATAGTCCGATTTCTGGCGAGGAGAATCCATATTTCTCGGCCTGACACAGCTTGAGTAGGTGGTGTTCATAGCAGTCAAGGATACGTCATTGACAATCAGTCCGATAGAGTCTATGCCATTTAAGCTAGGTGGCCTTTTTTTCTGTCAGGCCGAGGTATGGTTCTGTCCAGTTCTAGGAAGTTCACCTTCCCAGGCTGTACCTTTTTTCTTTCTTCGTTTGTTGCTAATCGCCTGAGGCGCTCCTACCGGAGAATGTCGGCGGGGCTGCTCAGGTATTTTTGTAGGCCAGAGTGCTCTACCGCTTGGGCACCGGCTTTTTTAATCCCCACCTTCCGACCTTGTGTCACATCTTCCCGCGGTTAAGGGGTGGGGGGGGGGTTAAAAAATACTAGTCCAACCGAGGCCTTGTTTCTGTCGACCTAATGTTTGGTTCTATGTTAGGCCTAGGAGATCCATTCTCCCACGCTTTACCTTCTCTCTTCGGGAAGGCGTGAATTTATTGCTAATCGCCTGAACCGCCCTTACCGGAGAATGCCGGCCAGGCTGCTAGGGGTTCTTTATAGGCTAGAGTACACTTTATCTAGTACGCTGGCATTTCAAAGTGTAGAATGGGGATCTCTTAAGTAGGACGGACCCAGAGTAAATGTGGTATTTTGGTGACTGAGATTATTCTAGTTAAGAGTAGGATAGACATTTTATCATGTTAAACAAATCATGACCAACGACCACTTTTTATCCACACTTTTGATGGCCTTGTGCCTCATTTGTTTTAATTGTGTAATTTTTTAATATTTTCTGCTAATTTCAAAGTGTAGTATCTGTGCTGTCCTCAGTCAATGAAGTAGAAATACTTTTAGACTGAGGCAATTTTTATTTTTGTCCTAATCCAGATTGCTATGGGGATGGGGGGGGGGGCTAGAGTTTCCCCATATTAAAAAACGACATTTCGTCTATGTGTTCCCTTCGTAAGTAAATAGGGGCTTCAATAGTGAAACTCTCTAAAAAGCTACAAATATTTTATATTTTAACTTTTTTAGCCACCACGTGTTCGGGAATGTCTTTCTCGCATAGGTGGTCGCCATTTTCTGTGTCGTGTTATCGTGGAGAACCCAACACGTGTGTCGGAAGGCTGAGAAAAAAGAAAGGATAATAGTGAAGAAACAGTTGGGTTTACATACATGCGAATGTATTCACAGATAAACAGTTTGTCGAAGACAAGCATAAAATGGATTACGGATACATTTAATGCGATAAACGATGCAGGCGAAATACCGATTTCCCGATAACTGATTGTCCGCCATCTTTTTTTAATCCGGACAAAATCACGAGTGAGAACTTTATAATCTAACTGTTGTCCGACTAGTTTACTGGGCGGCCATCGGATGACTCTGTGTGTAGCATGCCACCATTTAGGAGAGTAGAAACCCTAACCCTGCATAATCATGTTAACCCAAACCCAAACCCTAACCCTAACCCTAACCCTAACTCTAATCCTAACCCTGCATAATCATTTAAAAATCTTTTAAACTATTGAGGTCTTCTTGAATGAGTCCAAGAGATTAGAAAGTAGACCTTGGGTTTACTTTCGGCAGCCTCATAACTCTCGCTTCCCTTATTTTGTCCTTTATTCCTCACATTCCATGAGCGATGTTTCTGACAAAGGGGGGACAATAGCTGTTTTCTGGGTCAGAATTTATCCATCTAACATCTATCATTGGCTAGTTTTTGACCTTGAAGTAGTATTTTTAAGTTTCTGACATCAAGTGCTGGAGCGATTTCCATTTTTAAAAAATTGTTTATACTGCACCTGCTGGTGATAGTCTCCACTTATTTAAAGATTATATCTTATTTAGCTTAAATGTACTACTAGGACAGGTTTTTCTTTGTTTTCGCCGCGCACAATCTTTGTTCAAACTAGCGATAACAATTGTGTAGTCGTCCTTGTGTAGCGCTACGTGGACTGATATTTCGACCTCCCTACGGGCGGATTATCCGGCCGGCGACTAATCGTTTAGTCAGTAGTTGACACGCAGCAGCAATCCATTTCCTGCATTCTTCTCTTTTTTTCCGCTCTCGTAGTTATCTGTTCCTTCTTTTTAAGAACAACAGTCGTAAACGTCATTTAACAAATAACGGCACAAAATCATATGGGGTCACCATAAGAGACAAACCTAATGAAAAACCTGTTATGGTGAACTAATATTTCCTCCTTTTTTATTAAAAGAACTTTATCAAAGTAACCAAAACATTTTTAATCACTTTTATACAATAGAGGGAGAGATGTCAGCCATTCCTCTTCCACAATTTAGATGGAATAGGATATGAGTAATATTTCCCCCATTTGCAGCGAATTGTTTCCCTTCCACCATCTAGAGCGATTCGTAACAAACATCTAAAAAGGCCAACAGATCAGCACTCTCGCTTTACCGGTCATCTCCACATCAGAACCCCTAACCCTAACCCAACCCCCCTTCCCCCGCAATCACTAATTCTAACCCCTCCCTTTTTTCTCCACATCCTTAATCACGGCTGTTTTTACCCCCTACTTCTTTCTCACCATGGAGATAAAGTGATAAAAGTAGGGTGGTGCCGCTCAGAGAACTCTTTCTTTTTTTTTTTTTTTAAACATATTTCACCCTAAACAAGGCAGGTCGCCACTGTAGACGTAAGGGGTTACTGCGAATTAGGGTGTCGGTTTTGGGTGTCACTCCAAGTTGAGAGCAGTGTAGCGAGATGTGTTTACATTAGTTTTAAACCTCTGCATGTCGGTACTGTCGGGGAAACAGGGAGCAGGAAGGGAGTTACAGAGGCCAGCAGAACGAGGAAATAAGCTATTAGAGTAGAAGGCTCTGGGGACCTCGACAGTGAATGGATGGGATCTAGCTGATTGTCGAGTTGATCTAGTGAATTTACGTCGAGGGGGCACCAGAGTACCAAGTTCATCGCAGCATAATTCATTGAAGTATTTGTAAAACAAGCACAAGAATGCAACATTGCGGCGATGGGACAGAGGCTGGAGCTTGGTTGACAGTGAGGGACCTATTAAGTTGGCGATTCTTTTTGGGACCTTGTCTAGGAGGGAGAGACTAGTGGATGATGCACCAGCCCAGATGTGGCAACAATACTCCATACATGGGCGGATGGTGGCTTTGTAGAGATACAAGATAATGTCAGGTGTGAGGAGTTTATTAGCACGGTAGAGGGAGCCCACCTTCTTTGCTGCAGCCTTGGCAATGTCTTCAATGTATTTGTTCCAATTCATGTTACCTGTGAAGGTTAGACCGAGGAGTTTGAACTTTTAAGTAGGGTGTTATTTGCCATGGCAATCGGTGGTTGGAGAGGTTTCTTGTAGTTATTGGAGTTTTCTCTTTGTGGCATTAAAAGTTACCAACCATTTATGACCCCAATCACTACAGCCTGGAGGTCATTTTCTAAGGATTCAGCCATTGCCTCGAATATGATTGCGTCCATTTTGTCCACATGACGAGAGTAAAGCGTGGTGTCGTCAGCAAATAAACAAATCTCAGACTCAATGCCATCAGGGAGATCGTTTATGAAGATCAGGAACAATAAAAGTCCAAGGATGGATCCCTGGGGTACACCAGCATTTATGGCATGTTGTTTAGCTTTCTTTTTGTTAAAAAGGGTTTAATTATATTAAGTATTTGCCCAGTAATACCATATGAGCGTATTTTCAGGAGAAGCCCTTTATGCCATACCTTGTCAAAGGCCTTGGATATATCAAGCGCTACTGTCCTAGCTTCACCTGCCTTGTCGAATATATGATACATGCGTTCAAAGATGACCGTTAGGATCTCTGCAGTAGATCGTGCTTGTCTAAATCCATACTGGCGGTCAGAAAGAAGTTTAGCATTAACTAAGTGCCGGACTATCGCTAGATTGATTAAGGATTCAAAGATTTTAGCAAAATCCTTGACAGAGTATAAAACCAACTTCGCAATCTAGCTAAGAGCAAAGTGTAGTATCCGTTCCGAACGTACACTTCATTTTTTTCTGTCCTTGATCAGTTACGGATAAATCTTTCTAGACTGACGCAAGTTTTCATTTTGCCCCAATCCAGAGTGCCCCTTTCTGAGGAGTTGTATTTTACCCACATTAAAAACCGACAGTGTCTAACTCTGCCCTCGTGGGGAGGCAAGTAAATAGAGACTTCGCAATCTCTCAAACACTCCCTTTCTGAACAGAAGAGATGTTACTAGTCTTTATCTACTCTATCGCTGTTTTCGTGGTAAATGCTCAACTGGGCTAAAATCTTTCCAAGACTTCCTATTTGTGGGGCACAATACAATGGGACTGCTTCCCTGCTAACTACCACCACTGCAAATAATGTTCCTTTCTTCCTCTGTGTATCTAAAACCAAACAGAACTTTCATAAACAAGGTTTCTTTCCAAGAGCTTCCCATCTGCGAGGCACAACACAATGAGATTGCTTCCCTGCTAACTACAGTCTTCAAGTCCAATGTCAACAAATACTTGTCGAACCATCCTCTTAACTAATCAAAACTCTTCCCATCGTTTTCAATCCTCTGATAGTATTGTTCATAGTCCAACTGCCAATCTCCTTAACCCTTATCCTCGAGTGGCTTCTAGGCCTTGGTAAGTGGTTACTTATTAGTATTAAAAAGCCCACCTAACTCTCTTCTCCCTCCCTGGCGCTCCTTAATATGATCCCTCTTTCCTCCCGCCTAAAATATTTATCTCGTATAAAAGCAATCAAAAATGTAGATTTTGTTACTTTGATAAAGTTTCTTGAATAAAAGGAACGACATGTTTTCGATTAGATTTGTTTTCTCTTTTTGGCGGTTGTCCACTTTTGCATTTATTTTCCCTATACATTCTGTTGGATTTAATCCATACATGTTTCTCTACATTATTATTTAACAATATTTAACAATATCTACTTTTTTAAATCTTCTTTTGTGTGCACTACAGGCCCTGTAAGTGGCGATGTAGCATATCTACGTCAAAAAAGCAACGATCACATAATGTGTCTTTCTCCAATCCATCGTCGGAAAGAGCAACTCCCCCCAAATACATCTATTCTGCCTGCATTTAAACTTGAAGAGAGCTTGATTATACTAACCTATTTTCCACGTTTCACTCGAGACTTCCTGCAACGTCACTTGTTTTTTCGAACATGTTGACTTAATTTCTAGTGGAAATTTCCTCTTTCTAATTAATCTTACTTTGACGTGGAAATTTCCTTTTCTTCATACTAACGCATCAATATACCACATTATTACACCGTTTTGAAATCAAACTTTACCCATAATGCATTGCTAGTTGGTCCCTTTCTTCGCATGCTAGTTGTGCGATTGACAAATTATGCTACTCTCCGAGACGTAAAGACAAAGGTACACATTGCCAACATTGCCTCGATGACCCTTCGAAAATATATTTCAGAAAGTAAGTGTGCCTCAGGGAAATAACGAAGGCGTTTTCTTGCTTATCAAAAAACTGAGCCCCTAGTGAGCGTTGCCCGGGATATTTTTTACTCTCATTTTTATTTTCCACTTCTTTTTTTAACTCTTAACATTAATTAAATATTCATTTCTTTTCTTTTCAATTTTAATTATTTTTTTCATTTTAATATAACACATGGGTTGATTTAGAAATATTTTTAAATGATTTTTAAATGATTTTAAAATATTTTTGATTTTTTTTTCATTTTAATATAACACATGGGTTAATTTAGAAATATTTTAAAATGATTTTTAAATGATTTAAAAATATTTTTTAAAAAAAGTTTTTCATTTTAATATAACACATGGGTTAATTTAGAAATATTTTAAAATGATTTTTAAATGATTTAAAAATATTTAAAAAAATTTTTTTTTCATTTTAATATAACACATGGGTTAATTTAGAAATATTTTAAAATGATTTTTAAATGATTTTAAAATATTAAAAAAAATTTTTTTTTCATTTTAATATAACACATGGGTTAATTTAGAAATATTTTAAAATGATTTTTAAATGATTTAAAAATATTAAAAAAAAATTTTTTTATTATAATATAACACATGGGTTAATTTAGAAATATTTTAAAATGATTTTTAAAGGATTTAAAAATATTATAAAAAATTTTTAAATAATTTTAATATAACACATGGGTTAATTTAGAAATATTTTCCATATCGTGGAAAAATGCTTAGCATCTTTGGTGAAAACAACTTTTCGGGTGACTTCTGGGTCGACTTACTTGATTTTCAACAAATTGCAATCCATTTATAAATTGTAAATAAAAAAAACAAAGCTTCGCTTTCACAATACAACACACGGTGTGGTCAAGCAAACAAATCAGTGGGTACCCCCCCCCCCACACCCCCAAAAAAGAAAGGGGAGCAGGAGTTTCTTTGCTTCCTCAAATTTTCTGGGCAATGCCGGAACTCGGGTCCTGCTAACATATATGTAAATTTCTTTTAAAGAGAATAATTTTAAACTAAAAATAAAAATGACTTCCTAGTGAGTTTCATCATTTCGTCCGTTTGCGGCATCTCGTTTGACCTCCTCGTGCACGTGTTTACTTCATTTCTGCCGGCGAACACACAGTCGCATTCGTTGCTCATGTCGACTGCACGTGGTGGATCAAATGCTGTGAATAGCGTGAAACTGGCCTTGACCCAAACCGTAATGGGACGTCCTAATTTAACCGTAGATACATTCAGTGTGTGTCGGTGTTCCCCTCTCACCCCCCTCTTCCCACCCAACCTCCCCTCTTCCCACCCAACCTCCCCAATTCAGATTAGTTTGAACAATAGCCATAGAGGCAATGCCAAAAATATAGACCCCCCCCCCTCATAAAAATAGACTTACGAAGTTCTTATTGTTAGTTTTTCTGCACTGAAGTCACATTGCGAAACAAATTCTTTTAATAAGGGCCTTAAATATGTTCCAGTATGGTTGTTGTTGTTGTTGTTGTTGTTGTTCTAGGGGGGGGGGGGTAAGGAAAGTGCTAGTATTTAATTTTAGGGCCTTATTTTAAGTAGATACATACGGCTATTTGCCTTTGCAGTTATCTTGTTTAAGATACGTCTATGTATATCCGTTGGTTGGTTTGTCACGTTTCAGTTTGAAATAGTCTTCGTTGGTCTGTCAAATTTCAGTTTGAAATAGGATTTTTTTGGTCTGTCACGTTTCAGTTTGAAATAGGATTTTTTTGGTCTGTCACGTTTCAGTTTGAAATAGGATTTTTTTGGTCTGTCACGTTTCAGTTTGAAATAGGATTTTTTTGGTCTGTCACGATTCAGTTTGAAATAGCATATTTGTTGGTCTGTCACGTTTCAGTTTAAAATAACATTTGTTGGTCTGTCAAATTTCAGTTTGAAATAGCATTTTCGTTGGTCTGTCACGCTTATATTAACAAAAAGCATTTTTGTCAGCCTGTCACACTTCGGTTTGAAGACGAATTGTCACCTTTGAACGTCTTTTATGTTTTCTGATCCAGTATCGACCCACAATCAGTAAATAATATCGATCCGGTTAGATTTAAAATCCTGACTACGTGGCGATGGTTAAGCTAATGACGACGACGTGCCGCATTAATTAAAACAATTCGACTGGGGATGTTGGCAACCTTCACGTGGTCCATCCTGTGCGTTTCGTATTCTAAGAACAGTAGATCCAATAGATAGAAAAATATAAGAACAAATCAAACAAAAGACCTATATTTCCGCTTCATACGAATTACTTTCGTTTATATATCAACTTGATCTCTATATTTTGTATACTAGCTGCGAGACCCGAAGTTGCCCGGGATTTAATAAGGATATCTACCATGCACTTTTTCACTATGCTCATAACACCTTATTACTTTTTTTTTTACTGGCCCCTCCGGTTTCGCCCCCTGAATGAAATATTAGCAAACTCTCTGAATTAGTGTCTTATACATATGGTTTAAATTTCATTAAAATTAGATATACGTATTTGAAGTTTTACGCGGGTTCTGTCCTCAAGTGCCACGTAGAGGTGGGGCCATGTAGATACTCGGCACATGGAAGGTGACGTAGAGATTCAGGACCACTCCCATTGTCTTCCTCTAAGAATTATATACATATGATCAAAATAGGATATATTTTAAGTTTTAAAAGAGATTAGGCCCTCATAGCTCCCTTAGATTAGGGGTGCACTTAGAGATTCGGGACCACTTCCATTGTCTTCACCAGAAAATGTTATACACATGATTTAAATTTCATAAGAATAAGATATATTTGAAGTTTTAAGGGGTTATTCCTTCATATCCCCATTAGGGGGCCACTTAGTGATTTGGAAACACTTCCATTGTCTTCCCCAGTAAATTTTGCATAAGAACACACTTTTAGATTTTCTAACTCTCGACACGATGGTGTGCTAAAGTCTGTTCCTTGATTTTAAAATTATAACACTTATCGTTGGCTAGTTTTTGCCCTCGAAGTTATATATATATATATATATATATATATATATATATATATATATATATATATATATATATATATATATATATATATTTTGTTTAGCTCCTTGCATCAAGTGGCTTCATGCCTTGTCTGGGGCGATTTCCATAAAAAAAACAAATCCGTCAGCTAAACAAAGTATCAAGAGAGAGGACGTCTTGGAGACAGTTCAGACATGATGGATTGTATTCTGTAGAATGTCTACAAAGGATGGTACTAAAGACAGGAAGTGTTTTTTTTTTTGTGCGTTTTAACTGGGTTCATCCCAAACAAGGCAACGGGCTACTGAGAATTAAGATGAAAATGAAAGGGGTTCATCGTAAATTGGGTTAGGGTTAGCAGTTAGATGCTTGTTCACATTAGTTTTAAATTTTTGCATGGCGGTACAGTCGGGGAAACACGGAGCAGGGATGGAGTTCCAAAGGCCGGCAGCTCTAGTAAAGAAGCTATTAGAGTAGAAGGCTTTACTGCATCTGCGGATCTCCACGGTCAATGGATGGGATTTAACTGGGTGTCGGGTTGGTCGGGTATATTAACGTCGAGGAGGGGGGAGGGCACCAGAGCAGCAAGTTCATCGGAGCACATTCCATTGAAGTATTTGTATAACAAGTACAAGGATGCAATATTGCGGCGATGGGACAGGGACTGGAGCTTGGTGGGTAGTGAGGAACTTATCAGATTAGAGAAGGGTTTTTTTTTACCTTGTCTAAGAGGGAGAGACTGGTGGTTGGTGCATCAGCCCAGATGTGGCAACAATACTCCATGCATGGGCGGATGGTGGCTTTGTAGAGATATACGATACTCGCAGGTGTGAGAAGTTTTTAAGTTTTGCAGAGAGCAAAGACATGGAACATCTGTTACCGAATTCTTTAGATTGGTAATTTGTAATTAATTAATTTTTAATTAATTACAACTTAATTAGTAATTTGTATTACTTGCATTTTTCGGAATTACTACAGGCTATAATAACTTAGAATAACAATAATTAACACTTCTACCTCAGTCATGGCTGATGGGACGAGAACAATCCACCCCCGCAGATTAAATAAAAAGTTCAGTTCGAAATTAAGTATAGATTCCCGAGTTTGACCTAAAGATTCTAAAATTCTTAAGTTCGAAAAGATGCACTTTTTTTAAATCAATTTTTTTTGATTCACCCAAAACGTGGCATATTGCCACTGACACGTAAGGGATCCACTTAGTGGTTGTCCACATAACATTTAAATTTCCGCATGTTTGTACGGTCGAGGAAACAGGGAGCATGAAAGGGAATTCCTAATGCAAGTGGTCTGAGGAAAGAAGCCATTAGAGTATAAAATCTTTCGGCATCTAGGGAACCTCTACAGTGAAGGGGTGCGATTTTGCTACTGGTCGGGTGGGTCTGTGGTATTTACGTTAGAGGGTAGAAGTGCAGTAAGTCTGTCGAACACACATTCCGTAGGAGTACTTGTAAAATAAGCACAGGGATGCAACACTGCGGTGATGCGACAGGGGCTGAAGCTTCGCAGACAGTGCGGGACCTATTAGGATAGAAGAAGGAGGCCGGGGGTTACATCGGCCGAAACGTTGTGAAAATAACAACCAATATGAGAATAGTAGTCCGAATAATCCAAATGATTCATCGTATCCTGCAAGGTGTGTAGAAAATATTTAGTGATGATATACTGACTCTTTTCACGATTGCGTCTTTTTCTAGACGAAGAAAAGTTCGCAGATTGTCGATTTATGCTGAAAACGGATCTTGGTTGCCACACGACCGTAGCCCCTACCCCTAACCCTAACCCCTACCTTTAGTTATCCTTCTATCAAATGTGCCCTCTGGGAGGAGAGTAAATACTAAAAAAACTGTTTCAAACCATTCGCTACAGACGCCATGTTTATTTTTCATGTCCGTCCATTCATCTACGACTTCAGAGAAATATGGCGTATTTATCCTAAAGCGCGCCATCAAGGGACACCATTCGCGCCTCTCTTTGAGTTGAAAACGGAACGCAGCACGACAACATTAGGGGGTCGAGCTGAACCGCTATGATCTTCTCTTAACTGAAGGAAAAACAGCAATTGTGATTCAGTTATATTAGGAGCAAAGTGGCTATAGTTTTTTAGAAGCCATCGATACATAAATACACACAGAATTGTTGTTGTTTTTTTTTTACTACTACTGTCACTATATTATCTGTTTCTTTTGTTTGTGATGCCGCTTTTCGCCATCTTTTTCTGTCAATCTTCTCAAATTCTAAAAATTTAACGAGAAGAATACCCGTCCCAGGACAGGTAAAATAAATTCCTCGAACAGAACGGTTTTGCACCACTTTTATGTCTTTTTACGAAAATTAAAATCAACATACAAATGCTACTAAACCTTATGTCTACAATCTTTATTCCAGTTTTGATCAATATATTACATGATTTTGATTCTAGAAAATGTCTAAAAATTAAGGGGTCTTAAGAAGAAATGGAAATTCAGGGAATCTTGCTTAATAGGCGTCTAATGACTGTGAATTAAATTTAATACAGATCTGAAATATTTGAATTTTCAAATAGGAGGTTGTGTCCATATTATATCCCCTAAAACCTCGTTAAAATTAGTTTAGGAGTTGATCCAATACGCAGAAAGATATAAACATATACATATACACAACCTTATAAAAATAATAGTGAGTTTGTTTTTCTAATGTGTTCTTCTGCATGCCTTAATAACACCAATTGCATGTTACAATATAATTTAGTTCTGGGATTGAGTTATGTTTGAAAAAAATCTGTTTTGTTTCAATAAGACGTAATTTGCAATTAACTGAATAACTCATCTATGTTTTAACTAGATATGTATATCTCTTCTTCTCACTCTGTGTTGATTCAATCATTCTCTAATATTTCTTAAATCTGTGAGCATTTAGAGAAAGAGTGACTCTCTTCTCTCAGCGTAGTCATCTTATGTATATAAGCGTGATAGTGCACACCACAAACACATATGTAAATTAGATGGCAAAATAATAAGTCTCTTTATTTATGCTTGATAGCACGGTGGAGAATAATGTCTAAAGTACGCAAACAGTAAGAGTCCAATAATAATTGTCATCAGCGCATTCGAAAAAAGAGGATCCTGCAGCTGTAAAACGACAAATGGACTTCACGAATACTAGATATACTGGATGTAAACGTAGGAGTTTCACATGTTGGTCGGTCATAATTCAGGAAGGGGACATTTTGTATTCAGCACCGTCCTCTTCCGGAAGACATGCGCACGGGGTAACTGTCGTGCCTCTACACCGCCTTCTTGCCCAGAGGCGGTCTTTTCGAATCAGTCAACATGAGTGTCGGACGTTTGTTTCGCTTGTGATAGACGTTGGCTCTGGGGCAAGTAGCTTGGCAAAAATAGAGGTAAGCAACGCATAGTTCTCTAAACCTATTTGAATTGTTACTCTTTTATAATTTGCTTTGTTTTGTTTTAGAACATGTTTGTAAGACTTGTTTATTTTCATGTATTTCCAGTTTTACGATGAAAAGATGTTATAGTTCAGCGTTGGCCACGTGCGCGCAAATAAATACGTATTCATCAGTATAATTCGTGTCCGAAATTGTTGCTGTTACACTGGATAACCCGTTTTTATTTATTTTAAATCTTAAAAATACTACTAAAAATAATTATTTAAATGTTCAAACATTATTCACTGAGATATTTTTTGTTTAATTTTAGTTTTGTTTCATGAAACAACAACAAACAAAAAATTTAGTTTCTTTACGTTTATTTCAGTTATTACATGGACCTAGCCGATAATTGCCCCTAATGACCCCAGGTGAAATCGGAGGAAAATTTCAATTGTGTCTTTAGATTCTGTGAAAAATGTAACCCTAGCAGGGGTTACCCGGCGTTGCCCGGTGTAAAAGTGTAACAATCTGTCTCTTCACCGGTCGCTCCTTCATCTCCACTCCCTTACCCTCTTTTCCTGCTTGCCCTTTCAGACCCGCACCTTTCACCATCGCCCCCTCTCCCCGGTCTCCCCCTCATCAACGCCCCCTCTCCCCGGGGCAAAAGTGTAACATAGTTTTATTAAAAGTATTATCTCTGTCTCTCCCTCCCCCGGCTGTCCGCCTCACCCCGCCCCCTTCGATGTATATTTAAGTTATCGTATGAAAAAAATAAAATAAAAAATTCTTAGGAGTCGATTGGGACTGAACCATCAACCTTTCGATCTTCCTTCTGTATCGCTAACCGTTGTCCCGAAAAATAGGTCACTTGAATACATGTTTTTTTGTACGCCGTACATGTGACGAAAAAATAAAATAACATAACAATAAATAATAATAATAATAATAATAATAATAATAATAATAATAAATATATAATAACATAACAATAATAATAATGATAATAATAATAACAATAACAACAATAATAATAATAACAATAATGATAATAATAATGAGAAGAATAACAATAATAATAATAATAATAATAATAATAATAATACTAATAATAATAATCTATTATATAAAGTTATGTGCATGTGTTTGTATGTTCAGCTAAAAGTAAAAAAAACAAAAAACTACCACATAAACACCTTAAAAGTTTTTGATCGATGCTGCTCGGAATGAATAATATTTTAAATTCAGAAAATAATATTTATTCTTTGATGGTAAACTGGCCACGATTTTTTTAGGAGGGGTAGTTTTTTTTTAGTTTTTTCTTGATAACTAAAGGGAAATAACTCTGTTTTTTTCTAATGAGTTATTTCCTTTACACCGACTCATTCCTCGAGAAATCTATAAAAGTGTGTGTGTGTGTGTGTGTGTGTGTGTGTGTGTGTGTGTGTGTGTGTGTGTGTGTGTGTGTGTGTGTGAAGAGAGAAGAATGGGCAGAGAAGAAGGAGCGGGTGGAGAGGTGAAAAACGGGGTAGTGGGAAAGAGAGACAGAAGTTTTAATACAAATATGTTACACTTTTTTTCTTTTTTTTAAAACATATTTCACCCCAAACAAGGCAGGCCGCCACTGTAGACGTAAAGGGTTACTTAGAATTTCGGTGTAGGTTTTGGGTGTCACCCCAAGTTGGGAGCAGTGTAGCGAGATGTCTGTTTACACTAGTTTTAAACCTCTGCATGTCGGAACTGTCGGGGAAACAGGGAGCATGAAGGGAGTTCCAGAGGCCAGCAGCACGAGGAAGGAAGCTATTGGAGTAGAAGGCTCTCCGGCATCTGGGGGACCTCCACAGTGAATGGATGGGATTTGGCTGATTGTCGAGTTGGTCTAGTGAATTTACGTCGAGGGTGCACCAGAGTAGTCAGTTCATCGGAGCACAATCCATTGAAGTATTTGTAAAACAAGCAACGCCGAGTAGCTCTACTAGTAACATATAAGTATAAATTCTTATTGTTTTTGGTTGTGCAAGACGAATATCTTACTAGTTATGTCACAGTTTGTTTTTAAACCACGTGTTATAAAGCAAGAAAGCGGGATTATCAAAATAGACTATAAGTCTAGCAAATAGCATCTACTTGGTCTTCGACGGTCCAGAATATTCTTATATAGTAAAAGTATGCTGGTGTTACCCTTGACTGGGAGATAGAAGAAACTATACTGTTCGCTGTCCTTTTCGACTTGTTATGAACAATTTTTATGTTTTTAACAGGACTACAGCACAACCAAAACAACAACAAACTTGTCTAGATGTCTACGTAAAAGTAGTCCGGATTTGATCCCGACTGAGTAATAAACAAAAATATACTGCCAGATGTTTTTCCCGACTTGTAGTGAAGTACTTCTATTGTGTTACCATGACTATAACATAGACAAAAGCAACAATAAAAATGTCTAGAGCCTAAAGCCGACCGGATCTGTTCTCAACTGAGGGGAGTACATTTAAGACATGCTATAGTCATACATTTAATACAGTGGGAAAGTTCTTGACTACGACTATAGCGACGGCTGTCATCGTAGTCAAAGACTTACTTATGGGATACTGGCAGGCGTGAGAAGTTTTCTAGCTCGTTAAAAAGTACTCTTTTGCGGCGGACTTGACAGCATCTCCTACGTACTTGCGATCGGATCATCAATTTCATCTTTGATGATCGGACCATCTCATTTTTTAATGAGTGTGAAAGGTGATAACGTACGTACAGACGACGGTACACGCGAATTATCACGCAGATTACGAGGTGACGTTTGACATGTTTGCAGATAGCAGAAGTTGGCCGAGGCAATCATTATATTGTTCTATCTTCCTGCTCAGCCCTTCCCAATTGGAAGATATCCGACGAAGATTGACTTTCTTTCTCGAACCCATTTTTTTTCATCTATTCTCATCGCTATACGCCCCCCCCCCCCCCGTCCCAGAACACGTGCGACCCCTTTTTTGTTCTGGTCTCTGCGGCGCCCCCAGCCCGTACCAATTCTCAATTCTTACTACTCTGTGATCGCTCTTGAAAAAAAACAAAAAAACTAATAATAATATTTAATGTGATGGATTCATCTTCTTAATGGTATTTAAGCGGGGAGCAACTGGGTCAACTAACTCGACTGGCATGTGAACTTCGAGGCGGAAACGGGGCGGGGGGGGGGGTCATGTCAAATAGCCAGCATAATGCACACACACACACACATACATGCCTATGCGAGCATAAACACGGAGTGAGAGAGAAAGAGAGAGAGAGGGGTCGGGGAGAGGGATAAGAAGGACATGCACAACTGTATCTATCTGTCTATCTCTCTCTCTCTCTCTCTCTCTCTCTCTCTCTCTCTCTCTCTCTATCTATCTACCTATCTATCTAATTGTCTGTCTATCTATCTATCTATCTAATTGTCTGTCTATCTATCTATCTATCTAATTGTCTGTCTATCTAATTGTCTATCTCTCTCTCTCTCTCTCTCTCTCTCTCTCTCTCTCTCTCTCTATATATATATATATATATATATATATATATATATAATTGTCTGTCTATCTATCTATCTATCTATCTATCTACGTATCTATCTAATTGTCTGTCTATCTATCTATCTATCTATCTATCTATCTATCTATCTATCTATCTATACAACCCTCTATCTATCTATCTATCTATCTATCTATCTACTAAAAGTTGTTTGTTATCTTGTTTGTTTGTTCCTGTGCACACAGGATGACGTAAACAAAAGGATGAGATCACAAAAGATGACGTCATACACTTAAACAGAGTTCGAAGACACCGAGCAAATTCTTTATGCCATCACAGAGGGAAGACACTCAAAACATTGACCTCATCCACTGAAATCAGTTAAAAACAAAGAGAAGAGATTCTTTATGACGCAATAAATTCTGAAGTAACAGAGGGGTGACGTCATCCATTAAAACATAGACAACCAGTGATCTCGTCTATACGGACTCTATCTATCTATTTATCTATCTATCTATCTATCTATCTATCTATCTATCTATCTATCTATCTATCTATCTATCTATCTATCTATCTACTCCAATCACTCCACTCGTCTCCACAGTGATCGGTTGAAATACAAATATTTCGAGAAGATCGGCATATTTTGACCGCTTACGGCTCTCTGCTCACGCAGGGTTTGTTTCCGATTCTATCACTGACGATGGCCCAAAAGTGTCGACACAAGTCATATAAATACATACATACATATATATATATATATATATATATATATATATATATATATATATATATATATATATATATATATATCTGTATTTATATAAAGAATATATATTTTTATGGTATATATACCTCATTATATCATCGAAATTGTTTCAAACTATAAGCTCAATGAAGCTGTTTCCGGCTTCAGAGCATATATTGGTTGAATTCCAATGAGCAAAACTCTCTTTATATTCCAGTGTTCCCTTTGAATAAAGTTGATTTATATTTTAGTGGAGATGGTGGCGTTTGACATGGAAGATGGTGACCCATTTTTTATTCAATATTTAATACCAGTCAGATACTCACAGACTTACTTACTTATTACCGCTACCAAGTGTCCTTCATGTATCCTGTCGTTTTTCCAGACCAATCAACCTAAGTCAGTAAAAGTTCCAGGCGATATAGACACCGTCATCATCGTCAAAAAAGCAGACATGCTAGGGTTAGAGTTGGGGTGGTACACATCTATGATGGCTCGCGTTCTAGTAATGCCATTGTTGGACTAGTTGCCACTGTGTCATGAAAACAGAGTGAGATCTTGAACTTTTCAAGCAATGTCTGAGCGTTAAGACTCTTTTTTTTTCTTTTTTTTTTAAATAAATAAACTTTTTTTTCAGAACTAACTCCACCCTATCCCTAACCCTAACTCTAACCCTAACCCTAACTCTAACTCTAACCCTAGCGACGAAGTTTAATTTCAAATCAGAGCCACTAACTGGTCACGGTGTATCAGACACGAGGTATAAGGCATCACCACATACATAATAAAAAGTATTCATTGCGCTTCTTATTATTTATTTTATTTTTTATTCATTAAGGAGAGTAGAAAGTGACTACCTTGGGTTTACTTTCAGCAGCCTCGCAACTCTCGCTTCCCTTATTTTGTCCTTTAGTCCTCACATTCCATGAGCGATGTTTCTGACAAAGGGGGAATAATTGCTGTTTTCTGATTCAGAATCTATTCAACCTGACACTTATCGTTGGCTAGTCTTATTTATAGCCCCGTAACTCTCGCTACCCTTATTTTGTCCTTTAGTCCTCACATTCCATGAGCGATGTTTCTGACAAAGGGGGAATAATTGCTGTTTTCTGCGTCGGAATCCATCTAACACTTATCGTTGGCTAGTTTTTGACCTTGAAGTATTTTTTTGTTAGCTTCTTACCTTCAAGTGGCTTCATGCCTTGTCTGGGGCGACTTCTGGCAGATGGTTGTGTTGAAGTTTATACCGACATCGACTGACCACATGAGCGTGCTATGTTCGAGTTCTGTCTGTTCCATAGCACCACTTTCACTCATGGATGTTGGCAACCTTCACGTGGTCCCTCCTGTGTGTAGCTGATTCTAAAAAAGAACTGAAGTAACTAATGATGCCAACAATAGAATCGACCCGCTCGAAAGTCGTACAATGCTGCTTCATACGAATTTACGATTTTTACTGAACCGGACCATTAGACAGAATGGTTAGAGTGTTGGCTAATGGGCTGAACGACCGGGGTTCAATCCTCGGTCGAGTCATACTAAAGACTAAAAACACTCAGCATTAAAAAGTGAAGTATTAAGAGTAAATGGAGTAATCCTGGTAAAAGAGTTGTGCCCTTCCCTACATCTCGGGGTAGCAGCTAGTCAAAAAGGGGGCCTTCGGGTCGCCCTCAACTATCAAATCAATCACATTATATTTATTTGGCAAAAAATAGCAAAGTGCAACAAGCCATGCAAAGCGACAGTTAAAAGATATTTAAATCCACATACAATCTGAGCGTCTTTAAAACCAACCCCGACTAAAGCAACGAAATGATTACAAATATGTCATTCGTTTGACTAGATCAACCGCTTGTTAAATGAAAACAACACAGAACTATCGACACGAAACAAAATACTAGATCTATGGAAAGCGCGCAAATGTATATCAATATGAAAGATATAAAATAAAATTAATTAATTAAAAACAGAAAGAGGGGAAGGAGATAGAGAGAGAGAGAGGGGGGATAGAGAAAGAGGGAGATAGAGAAAGAGGGAGATAGAGAAAGAGGGAGAGAGAGGGGAGAGAGAGGGTATAGTGAATAGTAAAACTAATTTTCGATTTTGTCTTTTTAAGTAAAAAAATTTAACTTGCTTGCAAACTCTAGAAAGAGTACGTCAGGCTAACGATTTGATGTAGCTTACTTGCCATAAATATATATGCACCGTAAAGCATTATGAATGTTTGTCCAAGGCCGCTTATAACATGGGTATGGTAGTCATCGTCATGACCTCCTCTGGCAGGTTGCTCCACGGATCAGAAATCCGGACGACAGAGGACGCTGCCTTCCTTCTATTGAGCCGAAAGCGACGGTAGAACATTTTCGTAGGGTATCCACAGAGACTGCGAATTTGTGCTGGGGGGTGGGGGTGAAAAGCTCTGTTGATTATGTTTTACATCAGAATCACGTCTCCTCGCACCCCCTGCTGCTCAGGTGAGAACAGATTTAGTGTTTAGAATCCTTCTTTATAGGTAAGCGTGATCGACCACTTTATTATATTTTTTTTACTGAACCTTTAAGTTATTTATCTACCTCCCACAAGGTAAGATGTGACACAAGGTCGGGAAAGTGGGATTAGATAAGCCGGCGCTCGAGAGGTGAGCACTCTGGCCATTTAAAAATTGCCTGTGCAGCCCCGTCGGCATTCCCCGGTAGAGGCGCCTCAGACAGTAAGCAATAAACTTACTCCTCCCCAAAGAGGGGAGGCAAAGCCTGGGAGGGTGCACCTCCTAGAACTTCACAGGACCGGCAACCCCCAATAGACCGGCGTAAATCCAGACCCAAAGGCCCGGACAATACCGGTTTTATTAGGCGGGTAGTTAAAACTACGGTCGTCGTAGGTTTTTGTCGGTTGAAGAGCCGGAACGATTTGTGAGATTCTGACATGTTGATACAGTTTTGCACCCCGCGTCCTGGATGAGTATGCCTCGCATTTGTAATGGGATAACATTTGCCTAATCTGGTTGTCACCCCTGGGAACTCATATTGTCGGTCGGGTTGTACCAATCTCTCTCGCTTAGTCTTCTTCTTTTTTTAATATTATTCTTATCACTGATATTTCCCAATGTAATCCGAACTTTACGTTTGTAGTAGAATTGATAATGTTACACGACTTGCTGTTGGGAAAACAGCGACCGTGTTTCCCGCCAAAATCATCATCAGTTAATGACACTGGGGTCAGACAGAGTTTGGGGTATCAAACATTCATTCGAATAAAAATGGCTGTCATCTCTATATGAATAAAATTATGCTACCACTTTTCGTGTGTATGCGTATGTGTATGTGTTTCTCGCCTCTACGTGACTCACACATAATTATAATTATTATTTGTACTCACTAGGTGTTCTCACACAGGTCATCATAATCAAAGATTACTCCCTGATAATAACCGGTGGTGTTCCCTCGAGTCTGGGTGACAACGAGTCTCCCTAGATTTCCAGCACTCTCCACATCTTTCAATAACCTTATCAAATAACTTTTCGTTATCGCAACAGCCGCTTACCATTGATTTCTGCTGGCAACGACCATTGGTCTTCACTTGAATTTGGGTGGCAATAAACCTCCCCAAGGTCCTAGTACAATTCACACTAATTCAGTGGAAGTCCGGTTAGTACTCTCCCTTTTCTGTCCTTCCATTCTCCTTGACCCTTCACGCTTATTTTGTGTGGCATCAGCCGAGGCTGATGCCTTTTTTGAGGGGGTATTATTATTATTTGTACTCACTTGGAGTTCTCACACAGATCATCGTCAGTGATTGCTCACCGACAACAACCGGTGGTATTTCCTGGAGTCTGAGTGACAACAAGCCTCCCCAGATTTCCAGTATTCTTCACCGCTTTTCGATAACGATGCGGTATTGCAACAGCCGCTTATCATTGATTTCTCGCTGGTAAGGACAATTGGTCTTATTATTATTATTATTATTATTATTATTATTATTATTATTATTATTATTATTATTATTATTATTATTTCTTGAAACTACCTTTCCATATCCGGCGTTGCTCCAGAATTTTTATCAAATTACTTTTTTAAATGGATCCGAAGTTTTGCGAAAAGTATTTTTAATCTGATAATTCATAAGTAATAAGATGCTATGAACCTGCTCTATTAATCGAATTTCGAAAAATAACAATTATTAGTAGTATTATTATTATTAGTAGTAGTAGTAGTAGTATAAAAAAGTAGTAGTAATAGTAGTGTTTTTAAATCAATTGAATGCGTCTAATGAGATGTTGAAAAATAAATCACATAAATACTTTCGTGTTATGTTCAAGTTTAAAACGTATTTATCTGTAACGTAGAAATAGTTTTTTCATCAGTTATAAAACGTTTGCGGCGTTTAATGGGTTCTTGGCCTTTTGGCTGAGATCAAAGTGTAGTATCTATTCCGATGGATACTGTACCCCATAGACTGGTATTGTCTTGGCCTTCGGGGCTTGATTTACGTCGGTCTATGGGTCTGTCCTGTGCAGTTCTAGGGGGTCCACCCTCCCAGGCTTTGCCTCCCCTCTTTGGGGAGGAGTAAGTTTATTGCTTACTGCCTGAGGCGCCCCTACTGGGGAATGCCGACGGAATTGTCCAGGCAATTTTTAATGGCCAGAGCGCTCACCTCTCGAGCGCTGGCTTTTCAAACCCCACTTTCCCGACCCGACCTTGGGTCACATCTTACTTGTGGGAGTAAGATAAAACTGGTCTTGTGCCTAACTCCTGGAGAGGGGGAAATCAATACTTGGCCTTTTAGCTAAAATCAAAGTGTAGTATCTGTTCCGATGGATACTACACCCTATAGACCAGTACCGTCGTGGGCTTCAGGCCTTGATTCCGCTGGTCTGTGGGTTTGTCCTGCACAAATCTGCGAGGTCCACCCTCACAGGCTTTACCTTCTCGCCTTTTGTTAGAAGGGGTTAGTTAATTGAGATATTTGCGAAACTCAACGGAGGTTTTGTTTCAAAGGTTGATGTAAGTTATGCTAATCAACAAATAGACCAGTATCGTCTTGGCCTTCGGGTCTTGATTCCGCCGATCTGTGGGGTTGTCCTGCACAAATCTGCGAGGTCCACCCTCCCAGGCTTTGCCTCCCCTCTTTATTGCTTACTTCCTGAGGCTCCCCTACCGGGGAATGCCGACGGGGCTGCCCAGGCATTTTTTGTAGCCAGAGTGCTCATCTTCTCGGGCGCCGGCTTTTCAAACCCCACTTTCCCGACCTTGTGTCACATCTTACCGCTGTGGGAGGAAGATAAATAAAATGAATAAATAAAAATTTACGTCACAGACAGCAATTTTTTAGGAATTTTAAAATTTTAGTATTTACTTTCCGGTCTAACTTGCGAGATTCGTTAGAATTTTTGCCCCAAAAAAACTGGTGAATATATATATGAATTTATTATCAAGAAAAATGTGATTTGAAACCTGGGCGGAAACAATTGTATGAATAAAAATGTTTTAAAAATAAACTCCGAACATGTATTAGATTAGTATATTTTGAGCTATAGAAATGTTTACATTATTGAGCTATCAACCCAAATTCTGTGTGAATTTAAAGGAATTTAAATAATATATATATATATATATATATATATATATATATATATATATATATATATATATATATATATATATATATATTAATTAAGTTCAAATATTAACTAAATGAACAAAACCATTACTTTTCAAAAGTGCTCAATATATATTAGAGCTTTTATATTAAAATAAACATAGTTTGAGTATCCGACAAT
>OY744518.1:140301643-140341643 GCA_963556195.1 Sepiola atlantica
TGGATAGATTAGTTCTATCAAATCATGCATTAATTAACATTTACATAATTATCTCCCTTTGACCGCCATTAACTCCAGCCATTTTCGAGCTGATCGCTTAACTATCCTAATTATCTCTCTTTAATCATTATTTTGACTTCGCTTTCCCTTCTCACCATTTGTTGATGCGAACCTATATTTACAATAGTATCACTTAAATTAAAATATTAAATTTTAAAAATGAAATTAAAAAAATTTAAATATTAATATTGTAAAGATTAACTAAATTAATTAATCTTGATAATTTATAACATAACTTAACGATTGCATTTCTTCTTTCTTTTTCTTCTCCCCGTCACAATTGTCTGCGAGCCTTCTCTTTTCTTTCTGTGAATCTCATGTTTTGAATAGCGGCGTCCATCTTGGTTTTCGTCACCCGACCCGTCCGGTCCAATTTTTGTTTTCTTTTTGAAACAGATAGGTTGTTACTCTCGAAATGAATAAAGTTTCTACCATTCCGGACCTGTAAATACAATTTACTGTCTTTATATTTAAAAGTTTATGAAATATAAATAAATTGATCCGAGATGTTATACCCTTATACAGTCTCTTGTCATTTATTTTTGTTCCTCTCATATTCCAACTTCCGGTTTCTTACCTTCATACTTACATATAAACAAATATTTTCGTTGTTATTAAAGCCGAGAATACTTATTGTGCAATAAAGAAAAGTGTAGAATAAAACAAAAATAATCGTCTATTAGCGAACAAATAATTTACAACTTATATTACGTAAAATATAATAAATAAATACAATTTTAAAAGGCGTGCCTCAGAGACACTCCTGCAAGAAGCGAGGAAACACCCCGTTACCCCTTGTCCACTGGACGCTCACAGCACCTACTCTCTTCGCCTGAAAATAGTTACTGACAGATCTCCGGAAGCTCTAACAACGTCCTACTTTCCTCTTCCTCTCTCGGACACTGTCCAATTTTCTTCCACCCATACCAAATGGTATAGGTAATCTTTTTGAATAAACCCTTTTCGTTGTTGTAAGCAGAGGTTTTTGTGATTTCATTTTGTGACTGCTTGCTTTTACAGATTTCCCTGTTACTCCTAAAATATATTTTTTGATATTCATAGTAAATTCTCATTGGCTAATCATTTACGTTGCTAAGCTCATTGGCCGCGTTTGTTACAAATGAGGAAAATGCAAATGGCGTCTCAAATCTGGTCGCTTGGTAAGAACTTAATCAAACCTTTCATTTTATTTACATTAATACTTCGTTTTAAGGTGATTTAATTATTCGGTACTGATATCGATCCTGACCCAGTTTTCGTGAGGTTAAACTCGGAAGCGTTCGGCTGTCCTACGCAAACGCCCGAGCCGATTTGTACCAGACGACAATTTTGATACGGTGCTGCGTCCTATGATAATAATGTTTTGCTTTTTTTTGTTTTTGTTTTTTTTGTTTTGGTTAGGGTTATGGTTTAGGGTTTAGGTTTAGGGTTAGGGTTTAGGGTTAAGAAATATTTATTTGATAACAGTAATTTCGCTCTGTTTTGCTTGTTTTATTTGTTTTGTTGTTTAAAAGATTTCTTGCAACTATAACTAAAAATTATAGGACGCAGCAACGTATCAAAATAACAAAAAAAAATATTTGATAACAGTAACTTCGCTATGTTTTGCTTGTTTTGTTTTTATGTTGTTTCTTTTAGAAAATTTCTTGAAAATATAACTTAAAATCATAAGACGCAGCAACGTATCAAAATTGTCGTCTGGTACCATTCGGTTCGTCAACACTCGGGCGTTTGCGTAGGACAGCCGAACGCTTTCGAGTCGAACCTCACGAAAACTGGGTCAGGATCGATATCAGTACCAATTATTCAAATAAAAGCATATTGCTTCGTAATCCAAATAATGCAAAAAAGAAAAATGAATAAAGTTCGTAAACTAAGGTTTGTTGTTTGTACTAAAATGCTTCTATTGTGACTTGACTCAATTGTTAAAGGATATATTCTTATTTTTCTTTTCTTTTTTTCTTCAGTGCACAGTTTGGTGGCCCCTTCGCCAAGGGACATCTACCACAATACTACAAACCGGGTCGGGAATCCAAGACATATGATCCCCTTAAAAAGGGATACTCAATCGAAGGCCCTGCCGAAATACTTCAAACCAAATCAGAAACGCTGTTGTCGGATCGGCAAGAAAGTGGCCAGACGGAAACTCTCCTGCAGTATCCACATCCATATAATGGCGAAAGAGAACAACGTGTCGCACATTGGGAACCCCTACCGTCGCAGGCGCAGATACTCCGGCAAGCTGTTCCCAAAGATCAGCCGATGCGCCGCCAAGTTCTCCAGCAACTTCGAGAAGTGCTGTCGCACCAGAGTCGAGTTCTTCAAGCAGATGAAGCTCTGTAAGAAGCTAAAAGCAGCCGAAAAGAAAAGATGCCGGCAGGAAATTGCCCTCAAATACTCCTAGCGCGGCAGCGGGAGGAACAAAAATGGTTTCTTCTTTCTTTTCTTTTTTTCCTTCTTTTTTTTCTTTCTTTTCTCTTTTTTTTTTTACTCTTTCTTTTTTAAAAAACCGACGTCATTGTACACAGTTTGCATCGATAACCACACACACATGCACGGACACACACACACACACACAGATATGTACAAATGAACACAGACAGGCGCACACCGCATATCCTGATCTGACTTTTCTTTCACGGAAACTCTTCAGGATAAACAAACAAAGAAACACAAATGTCGCTTCTTTATTTGCATAGTCATTCCTGAAAACATAAAAAACAAGATGGCGAATGTGTACATTCAAACGAGAAACACACACATACAAAAAAAAAGTAATATGCAAATACAAGGATACATATACGTACACACACATGCAGCTATGCTGTTACATATGCGTGACCAATAAGCGTATGCATAATAATATTAATGCAGATTTTAAATATAGGTACACATACATTGATATATATATATATATACATACATAAAAGAATGTATCATGTTGCTTGAAATATTGTGCATATTATATAAATAGGTTTTAGGCTTTAGAAGTCGATAACAATGCAATAGGAAAATGAGTGCGGAATGAGGCAATAAAAAAGCGTAAAAAATATATGATAATTTTATTTGTATTTCTTATTTACTGCTAAATCTTCGATCACTAACCAGTTATATGGTGTCAAAGCTTTACTGGTATTTCGATGATATAACCTCCTTTTCAAAGTATCTCGATTTCAAGCAACGTGGATAGCGTATGTAAGTTGGAAGTAGCTTATATTATCGAAATGGAACACTAAGTGAAGAATAAGAAAGAAAATTATCGCATATTGTATCTTTGTCGCCTCATTAACCCTAACCCTAACCCTGACTCTACCTCCATTCTCACTCGTCTTGGCGCATGCCTTTACAGCTTTTCTCCACCGGGTGCGCTCTTCAGCCACAGACTTCCAGCCTGTTGGGTCGATTCTATCTGCCCTCATGTCTTACTTGCAGACATATTTATAGCGTGGGGCGGATCTTCCTGCTGATCTGGAGCCGGTTGCGAGCTCGCCATGAAGAATATCCTTTGGGATCCTCCCATCGTCCATTCGCCTGGCATGGAGTGAGGGGGGGGGGGAGAGACCGGCAATGGAGAGAGAGAGAAGAGAGCACAGACGACAGAGAGCTACAGCAGAGCTCTTGCAACGAGACACCACCTACATCTGTGGCAACTGCAACAGCGCCTGCCGATTCCGGATAGGCTTGTACAGTTACAGCAGACACTGCAATTCGGCAACGGACAAATCTGAGGCGCAGAACTCCATTGTCTGTTGAGACAGACGGATGCCAACATTCACCCATTCTATCAGTTCACTCCTTGTCCGTGTCTTTCCCTTGTTGCGACCTTGTAGGCCGGTTTATTTAATCTTTAGATAACTTGTCAGCATTTTAGAAATGAAAACATGTAGGGTTGGGAGTTATTTTGAGAACCATAATGATTTATCGACATGTCCTTACCCCACCACCACACGTAAGTAGACTCGAAACTACTTATCTCTGAAATCATTCACCGGATAAAGGTAGGGTGAGTGAGGGATCTAAGTTTTAGCGACTCGGAAGTGATTATTTCATCAAACTTCAAGGAGACTCTTCGGTTTTACTGATCCCTCCTAAATTTTCTCCGGGGGGGGGGGATTATATAGAGTCGCATTTATCAGTAATTACCTATTTAAAAAGAAACACTGCTGCGTATATATTTTTAAATGTAAACTAGTGAACAACCCCAGTTCATAACCTCGTGTATAGCATTAAGACGAAAAAATGGCCTGAATCACCCACATGACAGGACGCTAGTCTGTCGCCATTTACACTCTTACAATTCCGGTACCCCTTTATACAACTTGGTGAAGGGTTTGCATACAGTACCAAAAATGCATCTACCTAAATAATATATCCACTTTTTTGTTTCATTTTACTTCAGTCGAAGTTCTCAGAAATCAAGGGGCCCCTTCCTGAGGCTAACACTTGATCCCTATATGAGATACATAGATATACGAATATTCCATTAATGTTCTCCTTTACCTGTCAAACGTTGAGTTAGTAAAGAAGTTAAGAACATTAATGTTCCTCTCCCCAATTGACCAGTTAACTATGTTATAGTATATCTTTATTGTGGTCTCCTGGTCTTACCAGATTCCAAGACAAGAATTCATCTAGTCTGGTGGAGTATCCAGCTAAGTGCTGTTACTTGAGGTAACACTACTAGAAGAAGGTGCACCATTCCTCGTATGAGCCGAGCTGAGGGGATCTTATTTGGGCTTCGAATACTATGTTATTTTGAATATTTGGTCAGGGTTTACTTGTAGGGTGAAGTATCCTCATGTCGGGTTGTCCTGACAAACCTTTGTATAGAGAGACCGAAGACACTCGATGATGGTGTCTAGTAGGTAATTCAAACTCCCCAGTAGGTAATTCAAACTCAACTATGTGTGTGCGTGTGTTTGTGTGTGTGTATATGCATGTATGTATATATAAATATTTATATGTGAATCAATCAGTTACACTCATAAAGAAATAGACGAATGCTTGCAAAGGAAAACATGCTAACATCATAGTCTTTCGCCTAGACACCCACTTAATCATTAAACTGTGCATCAATTTACCTAAACAAACGCATTTTTCTTCTTCTTCTTCTTCTTCTTCTGATATTTATTGACCATCTTTTTATGCAGATGAACTTTATTTGTAGATAAACAAAATCCTATTTTGAACTGTTGAACGAAAATAAACGTTTTGAACGATTGCGAAATAAAAAAAATGAACTGTTAAACGAAAAACGGAAGCAAGATGCCGTGAATGGTGTCAAAAGTTTCTTTGTGACGATGGCTGCCATTTTTATGTGTACAGACAGACAGGCAGACCCAGAGAAGAAAACACTGATCTGAATGGGTTCTTTCTTTAAAAAAAAAATTTTTCTATCGAACTAATTTGGACTTTTCATAATCGATATGATATGAAAGTAAAAGACAATGTGATTAAGCAAATGATTAACTCATAGATAGTGTATCATGATATAGATATATACGTATGTAATATGTTTTTTTCTGTACTAGCTTACACAATGTGTATTCTTTTCTCATATATATATATATATATATATATATATATATAATACAGTCCGACTGACGATATCTAGGATCGATACAGGATCGCATTTGTATTGTCACTATACATACTCCTATATAATTATTGATATTATTATTACTATTATTATTTTATTATCCTAATGTTATTATTAATAATATTATTTTTATATTATTATTAATGATAATATAATTATTATAACTATTATTATTTTAATAATTATTATTACAATATTATTGTTATTATTATCATTATTATTATTATTATCATTATTAAGTATTACTATGTATAAAGCACTCTAAATAAATGCTGAAAATGTTTTTAAAATATGTTGCAATTATGAATGTATATTTATATATATATATATATATATATATATTTATATATATATATATAAATATATATATATAAATATATATATATATATATAAATATATATATATATACTTATTTATATATATATACTTATTTATATATATATATTCTTATTTATATATATATACTTATTCATATATACATATATACTTATTTATATATATATAGATATATACTTATTCATATATACATATATACTTATTTATATATATATAGATATATACTTATTTATATATACATATATACTTATTTATATATATATACATGTATACTTATTTATATATATAGATATATACTTATTTATATATACATATATACTTATTTATATATATATACATGTATACTTATTTATATATATACATATATACTTATTTTATATATATATACATATACACTTATTTATATATATACATATATATATGTATACATATATATATACTTATTTATATATATACTTATATACATATATTTATATATGTATAATTATATATATACTTATTTATATATATATACTTATATACATATATGTATATATATACTTATATATATGTATAATTATATATATACTTATATAAATATATATATACTTATATATATATATATGTATAATTATATATATATACTTATATATATATACTTATATATATATACTTATATATATATATTTATATATGTATAATTATATATATACTTATATATATATATATATATATATATATATATATATATATATATATATATATATATATATATACACAGGGTGAGCCAAAAGTAGGTTGACAGTAAAAAACATTTATTTAGAGATCACTAATACGTACTATTACATGTAATAAAACAATTATTAATGAAAAGTAAATGTTATTTATCAACGCAAGTGTTCAAACTGTTTTCCTTCTTGATTTACACAGCTTTGAAGATTGCCTCTTATGCTTCGACAAAAAATGTTTTTTACTGTCCACTTACTTTTGGCTCACCCTGTATATATATATATATATATATATATATATATATATACTACGTAAGACACTATATAATATTTCGATTAGCCATTGATACCTGTGGTTTCAGGAGATATTGCAAATCCTGCCTCTTGGACTAAAAACTACCACATGTGATCCGTTTATCAGTCGGTAATTTAATTAAAGGTTTAAATTAATGGGCAAAATTTCAAATATCTTCTGAAACCATAGGTATCAATAGTCACTCGAGATATTACTGTATAGTTTCATAGGTAACAAATGTAATTTTAGCACATGTTTTTTCTCCTAAAAATACAGAATTATATAGATAATATATATATATATATGTATATATATAGAGAGAAATTATATATATATAGATTATATAATATATATATAGATAGTATATATATATAATATATATAGAGAGATTATATATAATATATATATATATATAGATTATATATATAATATATATATATATAGATTATATATATATATATATAGATTATATATATAATATATATATAGAGAGATTATATATATAATATATATATATAATATATATATAGATTATATATATATAATATATATATATAATATATATAAATTATATATATATAATATATATATTTATATATATTATATGTATATATTATTTATATATATATATTATATATATGATATATATATTATATATATAATATGATATAATATATATAATATATGATATAATATATATATATAATATATGATATAATATATATAATATAATATATATATATGATATATGATATAATATATATATAATATATGATATGATATAATGTATTATATAATATATAGATATAATATATATATACATAATATATATATACATAACTTATATATATATATATATACATAATTTATATATATATATATATACATAATATATATATATATAATTTATATATATATATATATATATATATATATATACATAATATAAATATATCTACATAATTTATATATATATATATATATATATACATATATATATATATATATATATATATATATATATATATACATGATGCAACTCCTAAATTGACTAATACCAACTGGTTCAAATATTAGTTTTTAATTCAACTGCTTTGCTTCGGTAATATTTAAAATAGTTATGATGCATAGTTATTGTGTGTTTTATTTGGTGAATATTTATTTAAAAATCATGTTTAATAGAAAAATATATTTATTCCGGATCCTATTCACTGGCCGTTGCAATGCCAACTTCCGATTCATCTTTGCATCAACGTTTTGACATCGGACAGCAACTCATCAAAGTTATTGTAGACGCTGGCCAGCAACTGGCTGAATTGGTAGTCTGTGGGAGCCTTTCAAGGTGAATATGGCGGATGAGAGAGAATAATATTTCTTCTTTTGTTGTGAATGGATTCGATCTCTGACAATAAGTGTGCATCGACTTAATTATGTAAAGAATTATTGAAACATAGTGTTGTGTGAATAAAGATTAAAAAAAAAAAAATACGAAAAAAAAAACTCATCTAAAATGTCACGAACATTTTTTTTGAATTGAAATTATTTAAAAAAAAAATATCAGCCAATCAGCATCGATTATTTCTAATATTTTGTCATCTTAGTGAAAGCCGGACTCTAATTTTGTCTTTTATGGTATTAATTGTTGTTATATTTGAATAAATCAGAACTAATTCACTCATTGCTTTACTTATTTATATTTGTACCTACCCGGTGTTGCCCGGGATTGTTTGTAGTTGCAATTTGTTTGTTCTCTCTTTTTTCTTGACACTGATGCTGTTTTTTTTTTCCAAAATATCAATTGGTTGTTACAATCAAAGGCAAGTAACTGTGTACTGACAAAAACAGAGTTACGTTCCTCTATTTAATATGGCGGCCATTTGAAAATAATTCAGATCTTGACAAAGTATTTTCTGGGAGGAAATGAATCGAATTACATTTTAGTATTCATTATAACATGCTGCAAGGATCTACAAAAAAAAACTGACGAATCAGAATCAAATGTGGATTTTGTACGAAGAAAGCTATCGATGAAAAAGAATTGAATCACTTTATTTAGCTCTGTAATGACGAATAGAGTTACGTCCCCTTATTTAAGATGGTTTCAATATGAAAATAATTCCGACCCGGTTAAAGTATTTTCTGGAAGGAATTTAATTGAATTATATTTTATTATTCTTTAAAAAGGCTGCAACGATCCAAAAATAAACTGAAGAACCAGAATTAAATATTGATTTTTAGGGCAGAAAATCGAGAAAGAGACTGACTTTAAATTATATCTAAGATATTTTTTTATATGTGCATGGACATGACAGAACAAATTAGCACTACGCAAAAATATTTTTTACCTGTTTAAACTTTGAAACATTGACCTTCATTTTATTTTGCGTTCATCCCGTAAAGCGGGGTCCACACTGACTTTTTTCCTTCATCATACATTGTCAATGGCTTGCTCAGGAAGAAGTCCACCTGTCTCATGATCAAGGTATCTAACCACTGTCTTCTTCATTTTTTCTGAGGTCGGCATAACTCCATACATGGATGCGTTTTGGTCAGACCGGAAGTCCAGCACACCATCTTTGTCTTAATGACGCATAGACTTCTTTCCAAAGCCGTACAAAGAGGTGGTTAAAAGTTTTAAACATCGATATTTTATATTGATCGATTTTTTTTGTGTTTCAGATATAAGTATATTTTGTTATATAAAATAATTTAAGTTTGAGACGGATCAAAGAAGTTTTTGAATTTTCAGTTTCAGAGCAATGAGTCAATCTGAAGGTGAATTTAATCGCCGCAAATCTCGGGATTCCTCTTTCCACTGTTAATCGAATGATTTTCCACTTCATCAGAGAGAGAAAACGAATCAATATCATCTGGCTTCGGTGTAAAGGTTGAAAATTGATTCGGGCACAGCCGGCACCCTGAATTCAACGGGGTCGCAAACAGGACCCGCGAAAAATAACGAGAATGCACGTCTTTTAAAGTTTCTTTAGAATATTGAGAGAAGAAATTTCGACTTGAAGCAAAGCAATCTCTCTCAACTGGCTGCAGACGCAAATATCAGAAATAATTTTTCTACCCAAAACTTAAACCGACATACACTCAACAACATCAGGTCCAGATATATAATAGTAAATTATTATTCTTTTTATTGAAGTAAAAAAAAAACAACGGCATTCAAGTAACTCGATTTGCTGCCAGGAATGTTTTCATATCACTCATCACGCAAAACGATCTATTTTCATAACCAGACTTCAATGTCTCGTGCCTTTTAACTTACAATTGTTTTTGCCAAGCCTACTCGGAAAATAAAAACTAAACCATATTTATCCATATGCACACACGTTTCAGAAAACCACTTATTAACACTATTACATCAGAGTTAAGCTTTAAAACCTTACAATCATATAGACGTTATCAAATCATGGGCGTCGCCAGAATGTTTAAGAGGGGGGGGGCAAATAGTTTTGGGCGATATCTAAAAATACTATACTTCAACTTATATATACATGGGCGTCGTCAGAATTTTTAACAGAACAAAAATGATATTTGAAAATTTGGAGCAATCCAAAGATTTTTTCAACAAATTTAAATCAAATATGAATATGATATCCAAATATGAATATGATATCCAAAAATACCATGCGTCTATTTAATTTGCGCGTTTAGCGATGAAATATCTCTATCTTTTTATGGCTTTACTGTATTGTCTGTGACATAAAAAAAATAACACACTCTTTTTGTCATTCCTTCTTTCAGTAAAGACAAGTACATTCCAGGGGGGGGGGAGAATCTGCCCCCCTGACGCCCATGTATCAAATACAATTCAGATAACATTCATTGGGTATATCCGCAACCAATGTCAACATAGAGGGGCCAAATAAAACATTTTACCAATAATGGGGACAGAAAAACATGAAAACTATAAACACAGGGTTATATTAAGTGTAGAATAGAATCCATTCTAATCGAATCCAGTTTACAATCAATTTATAATTATAAAGAAAACTTAATTTAAAAAAACTTTTTGTTTCGCATTTTTTAAAGAAATCCATTGCAGAGATATCATTAATCACTTCACTTTGATATTTCCATGGTTACGTTCAAATTAATTCCAGGCATATTTATTTTTTAAACGTAGTTCACCCCAAACAAGTCAGGCCGCCACTGTAGATGTAAGGGGCTACTGAGAAGAAAGAAAAGGGGAGAAGGTTGTGTGGGGGGGTAAACCTAAATTGGGATCTGCGCAGCGAGATGTCTGTTTACATTAGTTTTAAATTTCTGCATGTCAGTACTGTCGGGGAAACAGGGGACAGGGGACAGGGAGGGAGTTCCAGATGCCAACAGCACGAGCAAAGAAGCTTTTGGAGTAGAAAGCTCTCCGGCATTTGGGGACCTCCACAGTGAATGGATGGGATTTAGTTGATTGTCGAGCTGGTCTAGTGAATTTACGTCGAGGGGGGAACCAGAGTAGCCAATTCATCGGAGCATAATCCATTGAAGTATTTGTAGAACAAGCACAAGGATGCTACATTGCGGCGATGGGACAGGGACTGGAGCTTGGTTGACAGTGAGGGACCTTTGCATGGAAACCTAAATACACTGTGTGTAATACCATAACCTCACTGAAATATGTGCAAAGGGAGACTATTCAGTGAAAGGGAAATAACTCATAATTTTTTTAATTTATTCTACGTAAAAATTTATACAAGTTATTAGTTTCTTATTTATAAATCAATATCATATTTACAATATCATATTTGCAAAGTTGACAATATTCTACAATATAGGACACTAAATTTTACATGAATTCCGTTTTTTAACTCTTGAACTTTTTTGTCATAGTTCACCCCAAACAAGGCAGGCCGCCACTATAGACGTAAGGGGCTACTGAGAAAAAGGGTGAGAGTTTGAAAGGGAGATCAACCTAAATTGGGAGCTGTGCAGCGAGATGTCTGTTTACATTAGTTTTAAATTTCTGCATGTCAGTATCGTCAGGAAAACAGGGAGCAGGTAGGGAGTTCCAGAGTCCAGCAAGAAAAGTAAGGGAGTTACGTTCTTTACAAAACCTCAGTCTTTAAAATAAAACAACTAAAATGAAATCAAACTGGAATGGTAAATGGGCATTTTACTTAATTCGAATCATATCCTCAATTATTATTATTGTTATTATTATTATTATTATTATTATTATTATTATTATTATTATTATTATTATTATTATTATTATTATTATTTGTTAAAACTACATTATAATAGCGTACCATATAATTTTATAAAGTGGGATATATTGAAGTGGCGTCCGATGTTGTGTGGACTTATGGTGTAATATGAGGTTCGTTATACCGAGTGAAATTTAATTCGAACTATATCCTCAATCATTTATTATTATTATTGTTGTGAAGTAGTCCAACAGTAAAAAGAAGAAAAGTCGAGGTTGGGTTAAGATAACAAGTGTATTAACATGAAAGGTACAAAGGTAAGGAAACTGACTGGCACTCGGCTAGACAGTTACACTACTGTCCTTTTTCTCCCTGGTGATTGTCTACTCGCACTATTTATAGTGAGAACCGGTGTAGTTTCTCTTCTGTTAGAACGGCCGATGTAACAATTATTATTATCATTATTGTTATTATTATTATTATTATTATTATTATTATTATTATTATTAACATTATTATCATTATCATTATCATTATCAGGATTTGTTAAAACTACTGTTGATATTATATAATCTAAATAGCGTACCATATAATTTTCAAAGATTTATGCAGTTTATTGACTCATTTATATTTTTAGGTGAACAGTAACTGAAATAAATTTTCGCTTAATAGCGATTCAAATTTATTTACATATTTAACCACATTGGAAACACAGTACATAAATAATTAAAATAAAATTATTATTAAAATAGGTTTGTGTAAATGGACAAAAAGTCCATTAACACAAAAATATACACTTCATTAGATTTTTACTTTGAATCATCTTTAATTATTCATGGTGTGCCATTAGTATTAAAATTCATGGTGTGCCATTAGTATAAAAATTCATGGTGTGCCATTATTATTAAAATTCATGGTGTGCCATTAGTATTAAAATTAGATCATTATTTATTAGTGCCTAATCAAACGAATTTTATTTCTATTCTCTTACAGTTTATTTATGTGATATAAATTAATAGTCATGCATAGGTATAGGTACTAGAAACATTTAGTTTTAGATTATGAATTCTGTTTTATTATTATTATAGGTACATGTTTTAATAATATTCCAGTGAAAATATATTTATAGATCGTTATAATGGTTATATTTGAACCATTTTCTGTGTGTGCAGTTTGAGAGAATCTCATCCTTTTTGTTTAACAAATTACCACTATATTTAATTATAGATAACGATTCATCTAATCATAACCTAAAATATCTATCTAATGGTTTGTATGCCTTCGCTTGTTTACCTATGTTTGCTTATGGTTACTTCTCGTGAAAAGAAACTCTAATAATAAGGGACAAAAGTTTACGTTGAATAGTGATGCATACTTATTTACTTGTAAAAGAATACACTACATCGGTTCAGAATTATTTACTTATTTACTTGTTTCAAGGGTAAGACAATACACTACATCGGTTCAGAATGCGGGGAACTTAATTCTAAAATGCAATAAATAAATAAAATGAAATTATAATTAAAATATTTTGTTTTAATTACTTTTGAGAGACGAGAAAAAGTTATTGCCCTTATTCCAAATTTATCTCTGTGGGATTTTCTTCTTAATATTCCCGTTTCATTTCCCGACTTTCTTACGCAATTGGACTCCTATGTTTTGGGAAGGTCATCCCTTCTTAAATATTTGGGAACTGACCAGAGAATTTATCAGGTCTTTTATCGTGTATAGAACTCTCTTTCCTACCACCCCTCTCTCTCCCGTCTTTCGATCTCTATCTCATTCTCGTTCACCCTCTCGCTCGCTCTTTCTCCTGTCTCTCTCCCTCTCTTTTTCTTGCTCTGTCCACTTCTTTCGCTCTCCCCTTGTTTCTCTTTCTCTAGTTATCTCTCCACCTCTCTCTGTTTTTTTCTCTCTCTCTCTTTCTTTCTCTCTCTTTCTTTCTCTCTCTCTCTCTCTCACATTATCTCTTTCTTTCTCTCTCTCTTTCTCTCTCTTTCTCTCTCTTTCTCTCTCTTTCTCTCTCTCTCTCTAGTTATCTCTCCACCTCTCTCTCTTTCTCTCTTTCTCTCTCTCTCTAGTTATCTCTCCACCTCTTTCTCTTTCTCTCTCTTTCTCTTTCTCTCTTTCTCTCTCTTTCTCTCTTTCTCTCTTTCTCTCTTTCTCTCTCTCTCTCTCTCTCTCTCTCTCTAGTTATCTCTTCACCTCTCTCTGTTTCTTTCTCTCTCTTTCTCACTCGTTTCCTATCCCATCTCTTTTATTCTTTCCCTCTATCTCGCTATCTTCCTGTCCCGCACCCTCCCTCTGTTTTTCACTCTTTCTCTCGCGCGTTCTCCCCCTCCTCCTTCTCTCTCTTTGTCTTACTAGTTATCTCTCCACCTCTCCTAACTCACCCTCACTCACCCTCTCTCTCTCTTCATTTTCCATAATGGCTTCTTCCGAGCTTAGATTGGCATATATCTTTCTCACCAAACCGTCCACTTGTCCGTTTGCAAGCGAAACCGGCGATTGCGACACGCTCAGTGGATCCACCCCGGGTACATAGATCCAACATCGGAAACGAAGTGAACGCCCATTACTTGATACTGACATGTGCAAGTGTCAGTGTCAAACATTCCTTGGAAGAAATCAAATCCTGTGTGCAATTCTCTTCACGACTTCATGTTTAATGGCTCTTTAAACTCTTAATCACTTGCTGCTATTCAGTCACACACAGACATACACACACACATACATACATGCACATATAATTATAAATATTTGTTTTTATCTACATACGTATACATTTCATCCTTTCGGGAATCGTCAGTGTAGAGAAGAATTATTCACACCGGTCGCCGAACTCGAAACCCGGAACACGAGTTATGTTTCAAACTCAAATTCCGACGTCTTAGCCCACATTATCAACAACCTGGTAAATCAGCGAGAGATTAATCATATTTAAAGGCAACTGTCGTCAAAGTGTTCTACATGCATACATGAAAAGAACATGCATTGAAGCCACGATAACGGTTGTGATAATACTACTCACTACAGAGCCCAGCCTAGATTTGGGGACGACAAATAATTATAAATATTTATTTTTATCTACATACTATACGTTTCATCCTTTCGGGAATCGTCAGTGTAGAAGAGAATTATTCATATCGGTCGCCGGACTCAATATATATATATAAAAATAACAGAATTCGTCGTTTTATTTTACCTTTTTTATTTTTTCAATTTTTCTGATGGTCTTTTTGTATCAAAATAAAAAAAATAATAAAGGTTTCACAGACGTTTTCGATTCTGTGTTGACTCATCCTCAGGTGTTAAAAGCAAATGAACAGAAAAGCTACAGATAAAAGATAATTTTACAAAGACGGCGGAGAAACGCGCATAGAACGTTTTTCGCATTGTCCCAGGAAAGTCATTGACGATTTGAATTCAGCAACGCTGGATGGCATCACAGAACAAAATCGTATTACTTTAAGCATTTTAAACTGTTACCACTGGTTTCATATGTGATGTTAATTTTAGGTTGTTGTGTTTTTATGCATATAGCTTCCAGTATTTTCTATTTATTTCAATTGGTTTCGGAATGTATAATTTTAGTGTTATTAACTAGAATTTGTCTTAAATCAGAGGGAGGGCAGTTATGTTTTTGTAGATGTTGGTAAATGAGCTAGAGTTTACAAGATGCATGGTGAGGCGGCGGGATAGGGTAGTGCTTGTAAAACCAATGTAGCTATCAGCTTTATTTTTATTATGGGAGTTATATTCTCATTTAAACGGCATTTAAAAACTTATTAATAACATCGGTTCTTTCTAGTGGTTTTTCAGTTGGGGAGGAGTTGTTTTTTACTACAATATATATATATATATATATATATATATATATATATATATATATATATATATATATATATAGTTTATGTAATGTATTACGCTGCTTTTCATTGTATGTGCGGGTAATACTACTTAACAAACGCGGGGATGGATATAAACAAAGAATACTAGAAAGCGGAAAATTAGACTCGTACAGTATTCGAACCTGTGCCTTAGAAGAAGAGCCGCTTAACATGGGGTGGGGGCGTTGTCTTGCGCTTCTTGACTAACGAGCCCAGAGAAAGCCAAAATAACTCATCTCCCAAGCCTTGAGTCAGATGCAGCAAAAAGATATGGTTACCTTGCTAGTAAAAACATAAAGACAGATTTCCGACAAAGTTGGGAGATGAGTTCTTTGTACAGGGTCAACCTGTATAGGACAAAAAGAGATCGTCCACGTGAAAATATGTAGCAAGCATCGAGTTGGTTGCAACTAATACGTGACTCTGCAGGTTCCCGAAAACTCGACGGTGAACACGGTGTGTAAAAAACATGAATTTAATTCTGGAAAGGTTTTCTTTAACGAAGCAAAAGAATAGGTATTTTGTTAGGAATTTCCAACTGCTAATTTTATCCATATTTTGTACTTTCGCATTTGTTTTGAAAATTGACTATTTGCATCCCTTTTTTTATAGAATAATTGATTATAGACATATTTAGTCTTCTTTCTTTATTTTACATTAAAGGTCACTGCTTATCAATGCCAAAAGGCCACTTGAGGATAAGGGTTAAAGAGTTTGACCGGTGGACAGTGAGACAACATCGCGTTGACCGGAAAGATGGTTGTAGCAGGGCAGAAATTGATTATTTACGGGGACGGTTCAACAAGAACTTGTTTACATTAGACTTAAAGGCGACCATATTGTAGTAGGCAGGGTAGCAAGCTCGCAACACTATGTTCCACGGACGGACAGTTCTAGGAAAGAAGTTTCGTTTCGTCTTGAGTACGCAGAGGGAGAAAGGGAAATCATTGACCGTGGTAGTAGCTAGGCGGGTTCTAGTTGTGAATGGTTTACAAGGGGGAATCATAGATTTGAGCTCAGTCGAGCACCTGCTATGAAAATAACGGTAGAGCAGAGAAAGACTAGCAATGGGTAGAGCAATATCTCTTCTGTAAGGGAGTGACTGTAATGAAGAGAAAGGGACATCCCATATTAGATTTTGAAGTCAGTTTTGGACTCTGTCTCGGCAGGAAAGGCTGCTCTGAGTGGCACCTCCTGTCGCAGCAAAGACACGAGTTCTCCTTACAATCTGCGACATGCGGAAAAATGAAGAGATTTCCGACATCCTCAGCGTCAACAGGAAGATGGTAGAAACAGCAAGAAATAAATTTAAATATCAAGGTTTCGAATACGAGGCGACATCAGAGAGAAACACGAATGATCGTCTGTGAAGCTGACATCATGACACCCACTTCTTCTTTGAGAACATCAGGATGATCACCGATGGCTACATCCGTGTTTTGAGTGAGAACCTGAAATCATGGGTCGACCCGGTAACTGCAGTTAGACCGTACGTGTGGCAGCAAGACTCAGTGCCTTGAAATATCAGAGAGTAGACCCAGGCCTGGCTGTCAAAGAATTTCATCGACCAAACTTCAATTGACATCTGGCTTCCCAGTCTGTCTGACTGCAATGTTCTAGACTTCTTTGTGTGTGGTGCGGTGGAACGAAACACCAACAGATTCAGCTGTAACGCAACCCCCATGAAGTCCAACCAGTTCTTACACTGGTAGAGGGAATGAAAACGTATTAGTGCCGTCTGGAAGTCCGCTTTCTAGCAGGACCACCCGTGCAGAACAATTTCGGCGACAAGCGGCTAACAGGGCTCTCGTAAAAAAATCGGGATGAGTCGGCATCAGGATCCGACGTCCTCTGGTCGCCTCAGCTTCTGCGCGTGACAGACAGCGAACCGCAAATACGTGGGAGTGAGAGTGGCGACGGTGCTTTTGCGCCATTCCTTAGGTGTGTTCTGGGCAGACCTTCCTCGACCCCGCATGCAACTGCTGAGCGTTGCTGATCGCGGTGTCGGGGTGGGGGTGGGGGAATACAACCCCCAAGGTTATCGATTAGCTGCGATGAACATGGATGACTTCATGCCGACCAAACAATCCTGAGGCACGATCAACGTGAGCACTATGGAGAAATCCGACTTCATCATCATCATCATCAGCAGCAGCAGCAAGAAGAAGAAGAAGAAGAAGAAAAAGAAGAAGAAGAAGAAGAAGAAGAAGAGGCTAACGACTAGGATCACCTGTCGGCCTGTGACCGGTTGCGAGATAACCCTGAGGCTGTCAAGAGAAAAGGTCATGAAGACCAACTGACCCAAGTTTGATGAATAAATCTCTGTTATTTTTCTATGCAGTAATCATAAGTAAAGCTTGTCTCTATATATGCATACTAGAAAATTACCCGTCCCAGGATGGGCAAGATAATTTTCCAAACAGAACAATTTTGCACCACTTTTATGTCCCCTTACAAAGATTTAAATTAAATTATAATGATATTAAATCTTCTTAGGAGAATCCTTATTCCATTTTTTATCAAAATCCATAACATGATTTTGATACTAAAAATGTCTCAAATTCAAAGGTTTAGCTTCTTCTTATTCTTCTTCTTCTTCTTCTTCTTCTTAAAACTGTGTTCTGCGGCTACGGTAGTCAAATGACATCTCATAGCTGAAATCAGTCCTCCATGCTAGTCCCAGATCATTTGGCCTTGTCATGCGCAAGTTGTCGTAGGCAATGAAGTTGTTTCGCTGTACGTAGTGGTCCTAGTCCCGCCTGCTTGAGGTCAGCAGATTTGTGCAGTGCCGTCCTAGTCGCGGTTGGTAGGCTTCTGAGCCAGTAACGGAAAAGTCTAGTGCCCTCTGTGCGGGAGTGTTAGGGTCCATTCATAGGATATGGCCTAACATAGACCATCTTTGTTCAGTGACCTTTGTGGAGAGGGGTTTTTCGTTGCACAGCTCGAATAGTGCCCTGTTGCTGATAATTTTTTTTCGGCCAGCAGTGACCTGTGATGGAACGGAGGTGTCTGCGGTGGCACGCATCCAGCTTGTCAAGCGTGGCTTTTGTTATTGCCCAGCTGTTGCTATTGTAGAGCATGATGGACACGCAGTACGCGTTATAGAGACGGGGTCTAGCTTAAGGGGTCTCAAGAACAAATTGGAATTTATAGAATCTTGCTTAAATGTGTGTCTAATGATATCGATCAAATGAATAATTAACTGTAAATCCCATATATTTGAATTTTCAAATGGTAGTTTGTACGTATATTATTGCCCTTAAGAACCCTTTTCAAAAACACCAAACTAGCTCAAATTAAGGGAATATTTATTAATTGATTTCTAATACCTATTGTTAAAATTCCACAAAAATAGGAGCTATCTAAATTTCACAAAAATCGGAGCCATCTAAAATTTCACAAAAATCGGAGCTATCTAAAATTTCACAAAAATCGGAGCTATTTAAAAATTTCAAAAAACTCGGAGCTATCTAAAATATCACAAAAATCGGAGCTGACTAAAATTTCACAAAAATCAGAGCTATCTAAAATTTCACAAAAATCGGGGCTATCTAAAATTTCACAAAAAATCTGAGCTGACTAAAATTTCACAAAAATCGGAGCTATCTAAAATTTAACAAAGTTCGGAGATATCTAATATTTAACCAAAATCGGAGCTATCTAAATTTTCATAAAAATCAGAGCTATCTAAAATTTCTCAAAAATCGGAGCTAACTTAAAATTTAACAAACATCAGAGCTATCAAAAAAATTAACAAAAATCAGAGCTATCTAAAATTTTACAAAAATCGGAACTATCTAAAATTTAACAAAAATCGGAGCTATCTAAAATTTAACAAAAATCGGAGCTATCTAAAATTTCACAAAAATCGGAGCTATCTAAAATTTAACAAACATCGGAGCTATCTAAAATTTCACAAAAATCGTAACTATCTAAATTTTCACAAAAATCGGAACTATCTAAAATTTCACAAAAGTCGGAGCTATCTAAATTTTTACAAAAATCGGAACTTTTTAAGTTTTCACAATAATCGGAGCTATTTAAAAATGTCACAAAAATCGGAGCTATCTAAAATTTCACAAAAATCGGAACTATTTAAGTTTTCACAAAAATCGGAACTATTTAAAAATTTCACAAAAATCGGTGCTATCTAAAATTTCACAGAAATCGGAGCTATTCTAGTTTTCACAAAAATCAGAGCTATTTAAAAATTTCACAAAAATCGGAGCTATTTAAGTTTTCACAAAAATCGGAGCTATTTGAAAAAATTTCACAAGAATCGAAGTAATCTAAAATTTCACAAAAATCGGAGCTCTCTAAATTTTCACAAAAATCAGAGCTATCGAAAATTTAACAAAAATCGAAGCTATCTAAAATTTAACAAAAATCGGAGCTATCTAAAATTTCACAAAAGTCGGAGCTATCTAAATTTTTACAAAAATCGGAACTTTTTAAGTTTTCACAATAATCGGAGCTATTTAAAAATTTCACAAAAATCGGAGCTATCTAAAATTTCACAAAAATCGGAACTATTTAAGCTTTCACAAAAATCGGAACTATTTAAAAATTTCACAAAAATCGGAGCTATCTAAAATTTCACAAAAATCGGTGCTATTTTAGTTTTCACAAAAATCAGAGCTATTTAAAAATTTCACAAAAATCGGAGCTATTTAAGTTTTCACAAAAATTGGAGCTATTTAAAAAATTTCACAAGAATCAGTATAATCTAAAATTTCACAAAAATCGGAGCTCTCTAAATTTTCACAAAAATCAGAGCTTTCTAAATTTTTACAAAAATCGGAACTATTTAAGTTTTCACAATAATCGGAGCTATTTAAAAATGTCACAAGAATCGGAGCTATCTAAAATTTCACAAAAATCGGAACTATTTAAGTTTTCACAAAAATCGGAACTATTTAAAAATATCACAATAATCGGTGCTATCTAAAATTTCTACAAAAATCGGAGCTATTTTAGTTTTCACTAAAATCAGAGCTATTTAAAAATTTCACAAAAATCGGAGCTATTTAAGTTTTTACAAAAATCGGAGCTATTTAAAAAATTTCACAAGAATCGGAGTAATCTAAAATTTCACAAAAATCGGAGCTCTCTAAATTTTCACAAAAATCAGAGCTATCTAAAATTTCACAAAAATCGGAGCTATCTAAAATTTTACAAAAATCGGAGCTATCTAAAATTTCACAAAAATCGGAGCTATCTAAAAATTTCACAAAAATCGGAGCTATCTAAAATTTTACAAACATCGGAGCTATCTAAAATTTAACAAAAATCGGAGCTATCTAAATTTTTACAAAAATCAGAACTATCTAAAATTTCACAAAAATCGGAGCTATCTAAATTTTCACAAAAATCAGAGCTATCTAAAATTTCACAAAAATCGGAGCTATTTAAGTTTTTACAATAATCGGAGCTATTTAAAAATGTCACAAAAATCGGAGCTATTTAAGTTTTCACAAAATTCGGAGCTATCAAAAAAATTAACAAAAATCGGAGCTATCTAAAATTTCACAAATTCGGAACTATTTAAGTTTTCACAAAAATCGGAACTATTTAAAAATTTCACAAAAATCAGAGCTATCTAAAATTTCTACAAAAATCGGAGCTATTTTAGTTTTCACAAAAATCAGAGCTATTTAAAAATTTCACAAAAATCGGAGCTATTTAAGTTTTTACAAAAATCGGAGCTATTTAAAAAATTTCACAAGAATCGGAGTAATCTAAAATTTCACAAAAATCAGAGCTCTTTAAATTTTCACAAAAATTATAGCTATCTGAAATTTCACAAAAATCGGAGCTATCTAAAATTTTACAAAAATCGGAGCTATCTAAAATTTCACAATAATCGGAGCTATCTAAAAATTTCACGAAAATCGGATATATCTAAAAATTTCACAAAAATCGGAGCTATCTAAAATTTAACAAACATCTGAGCTATCTAAAATTTCACAAAAATCGGAGCTATCTAAATTTTATACAAAAATCGGAGCTATCTAAAATTTCACAAAAATCGGAGCTATCTAAAATTTCACAAAAATCGGAGCTATCTAAATTTTCACAAAAATCGGAGCTATCTAAAATTTCACAAAAATCGGAGCTTCCTAAAATTTCCACAAACGGCTTCCACTCCATTTATACCCACTTTGATTAAAACTCAATTAAACGAAATAATATAGCTCACATTACCATCCCTTACGCTTGGCAGTTGTATTCCAAAATTCTTAATGGTCGGTTAATAAGTTTAGAAGTTTAGAATCTGTACATGCAAATATATGAATATAAACACATAGCTTACTTTATATGGATAGAGATTAACAATTTTGTTCAAATGTCTTAAGACCAAATAAACAGAATGAGGCGGACGATAATGTCACAAAGTACTTTGCTATTTAAGCCGAAGTCGTAATCTCAATCGCAATTTGTCAGATGTGCCTTCATTTATTTTTTATGAATAAGGTACATCTAAGTCGGGAGGACATGACGAAGGTCTGTGGTCGGTTGCGAGAGCGCCATTAAAGCCAAAGGCAAGACAATCAAGTGAAATCGGCAGGACAAGTCTTGAAGACAAACTGACCCAAGTTTCATGAATAAATTCGCAAAACAATGGAGCTACGGCGTTACTTTTTCCAACAAATATCGTCCGCACCCTGTATGCTATGAGAACGTTGGCTATTTGGCTAAGATCAGAATGTAGTATCTCTTCCGATGGATACTACACCCTATAGACCGGTATCGTCTTGGCCTTCGGGTCTTGATTCCGCCGGTCTGTAGGTTTGTCCTGTGCAGTTCTAGGAGGTCCACCGTCCCAGGCTTTGCCTCCCCTTTTTGGGGTGGAGTAAGTTTATCGCTTACTGCCTGAGGCGCCCCTACCGGGGAATGCCGACGGGGCTGCTCAGGCATTTTTTGTAGGCCAGAGTGCCCACCTTCTCGAGCGCTGGCTTTTCAAATCCCACTTTCCTGACCTTGTGTCACATCTTACCGCTGTGGGAGGTAGATAAATAGGGTCGTAAAGCGGGTAATGGAACCAATACAGTATCCATTTTGTTTTCCATAATTATTTCTAATTAATTATCACACATGTTAGACATCTCTGTAATAACGAGTATATTCAGCGCATCTTTATAATAGGCCCTGTCCGTCCATTAGTCTGCCACGATTCAAGTTGAAATATGATTTTCGTTGGTCTGTCACGCTTCATTTTGGCATTTTTGTAGGTCTGTCACGCTTCTTTTTTAGATAGAATTTTTATCGATAAACGCGCAAGTTGAATAGTCGCATCGCAAGAATGGATCCATTTTTTTTTCATGTCCGTTTGTCTGTCCGATTTCCGTCGCTGCCTTCGTCCCCTCATTCATCACTTTGACTTTTCTCTCTCCTCTGCAGACACGGATTCATCCCGGGGGTCATCTCCCCTACTCGTCTCAACACGCTATAATATTTAGTCATGCGTGTAGTTATTTGCACGTGTGCGTGTCAATCTATCTGGGTATCCGTTTCTATTACATTGTCGCAGCTGCGTGTATATATATATATATATACATATATATATATATATATATATATATATATATATATATATATATATATATATATATATATATATATATATATATATATATATATATATATATATATATATATATATATGGGAAATGAAAAAGGAAAAACCAAGAGATATTTTTTATATATTCATCAACGTTTCGTCTTTATTGTAAGACTTCCTCAGGATGATAATTTGAAGGAAAATGTCATGCAAGTACATAGAAGTTTGGGGTTGACATGATGGAGAAATGAAGGAAAGTAGTAGCCGTGGCTACTATGAGCGCTGGAGGAGAGTCCAGGCTGTGAGAAGTCACTGGTGGCGAAGAATTAAAAAAAAAAGGAATCTCTCCATCATGTCAACCCACAATTTCGATGTACTTGCATGACATTTTTCTTCAAATTATCATCCTGAGGAAGTCTTACAATAAAGACGAAACGTTGATGAATATATACAAAAAGTATTTCTGGTTTTTCCTTTTTCATTTCCCATTACGTCGGATTACTTTTATGCTTCCTTTCACTTATATATATATATATATATATATATATATATATATATATATATATATATATATATATATATATATATATATATATATATATATATAAGAATAAAGAAATGAGGAAAATAAAAATTGGATAAATTACAATATTTATTAATTCGTCAGATATTTAGGGAGGGTATATTAAAAAAATCCTTAATCCAAGGATTTTCAAAGATAAACTCTTTTCATCAGGAGAGAAAAATGAGTAAAATAATGTATTACTGGTAGCATACATTTTAAAAATATAAATGTCGTAAACAAAAGACATCTTCAATGAAAGTTGGGTAGAAAGTACAGGGGATTAAGCAGAAATAAAGTGAACATTGAGTTATAATTTTTTTTAATCCTTAATCCAAAGATTTTCAAAGATAAGCTCGTTTCATCAGGAGAGGAAAATGAGTAAAATAATTGTTTTTAAATCCAGATGACGAAGTCCAAAATCCGAGGATGAACTAGAATAAAGGTCAAAATCAAAATTCAGTTGACAGCAAAATGAATGTCCCACAGAAAAAATTAAAATTATATAATTTAAAATCTACATTGATATATATATATATATATATATATATATATATATATATATATATATATATATATATATATATAAGCCTATTTCTATTAAATAGTTTTAAAATATATATTGTTATCTTAGGCGGAGATCGTGAACAAACGGACAGTAACTACAGCATTATGTATATATATATATATATATATATATATATATATATATAAACATATAAACATATAAACATATATATATATATATATATATATATATATATATATTAGCCTATTTCTATTAAATAGTTTTAAAATATATATTGTTATGGAGGTCCCCCGCCAAAATCTTAGGCGGAGATCGTGAACAAACGGACAGTAACTACAGCATTATATATACATAGCATGCATATGCATATATATATATATATATATATATATATATATATATATATATAGCGAGAGAGATTATAGATAGATAGATGATACAGCAGCAAGAGAGAATGAGAAAGTGTGTGTGTGTGTGTGTGTGTGTGTGTGTGTGTGTGTGTGTGTGTGTGAAGGACACTCTTTTATCTCTGAGTGTACTTAACACAGCCCAAACCACCTGACATACCAGAACGGAATCTATTTATCTCATCGTCAAAGTTACCTGCTTTAAGACGCACTTCACAACAGGACGTTCTTGACACAAATAACCAACAAAAAAAATCGATCCATAAACAATTTAAAAAACAACATAAAGTCGTCGACTAAGATATGCGCTAACTCTAACCCTAACCCTAACACTAACCCTAACCCTATGCGCAACTGTAGATTAGTTTCTGTTTGGTCACTTTACGGTATAAGAATATATCTTTAGCGATCATGGCGGGAATAACCGTGTGATTCTGAAGCGTACAGCTGACCATGATTCAGGTCAGAAGTGAGAATCGATGTACTTCGGGATAAAGCTCCTGTTCAAAATGATTTGGTTACCATTATCAGAAATTATTTTTACATGACGTGATAGTCTCCTCATTTTCTTGCTCACCGTAAAAATAAGCCTTTATAATCGAATTCTTTAGTATTTTGTAGAAATGGAAAAATAGTTTTGCAGAAACAACCGCGCAACTGTTGCGTAGCGCGCACACGTCATTGACCTACTTTTCTGAGTCCTTTCTAGACCCAAACGGAGTATTGATTTACTCCCGTCCAGGAGTTAGGCATAAGGCCAGTTTTTTTTTTATCTTACTCCCACAAGTAAGATGTGACCCAAGGTCGGGAAAGTGGGGTTTAAAAATTGCCTGGGCAGCCCCGTCGGCATTCCCCGGTAGGGCGCCTCAGGCAGTAAGCAATAAACTTACTTCTCCCCAAAGAGGGGAGGCAAAGCCTAGGAGAGTGGACCTCCTAGAACTGCACAGGACAGACCCATAGACCGGCGTAAATCAAGCCCCGAAGGCAAAGACAATGTCAGTCTATGGGGTGCAGTATCCATCGGAACAGATACTACACTTTGATCTTAGCCAAAAGGCCAAGAACAAGTACCCAAACGGAGTAACGAACTAATAGAAGTTTTGTTTTGTTTGTTTTGCTTCTTAGTGTATCATACACCAAAAAGCTATGTTTTATATCGCGATGACATCATGTAACAAACAAAATGCTGTATGATTGATTTCCACGCATATCTGCAGTTGTTCAACGCCGACCTTTTGGCGCTGACTTGACATGTATCTCAGCACGATGTACCTGATTGGAGAAAAAGTGCTTCTGTGGTCTCCAGAGGTTATTATCTCATATTACGATCAAGACGATTCTGGAGAAGTACACTGGCCTTTCAGGATTGGAGCTTCTGGACGCAATGTGTGAGCGAGCATCATGGCGCACGAACTTTTTGAATGTGTCACTATCACTCGATGGATGACTCAAGTAGAAGACGTTTTGTTTTATGGCATATCAAACTTTTCGGTGATGTAATGCCGAATCCAATTATTTTTGGTAAATGTTTTTTATCCTTTAAGTTGTTAATGTATTCAAATATTCTATTTTGTATATTAATCGATTTTGGATTAATTTGTATGCATTATATATAAATATTCTTTAAATGATGAATTCGATTTAAATCATAGATAAGGCTCTGAAATGTACTACCACTCATAATAGATCTGCGAGTAATGACGACTCATTGGTCGACTCCACGCTAACCCTAACCCTAACCCTAACCTTCCCATAACTCTTAAATTAGTGTCTCATCGTTCAATGAAGTTTTGTTGCATACCTATGCCGATTGAGAGTAGAAAGAGCTTGACTGGTTTATAGGGTTGGGAAACAGGGTAGGCAGCAAAAATCAGAAAAGCGAGGTGGGACGAATGTTAATATCGCCGGGTAATGTATCTAGTATATATATGATTTTGCTTCATTTTACTTCAGTCGAAGTTCTCAGAAATCAAGAAGTCTCTTCCTGCGGCTAACACTGGATCTTTATATGAGATACATAGATATTCGAGTATTCCATTAAAGTTCTCTATTATCTTTCAAAGGTCGAGTTAGTAAAGAAATGAAGAACATTAATTTGCCTCTCTCCAACTGACCAGTTAATTATGTTATAGTATATTTTTCTTGCGGTCTCTTGGTCTTACCGGATTCCAGGACAAAAATTCATCTAGTCTGGTGGAGTATCCAGCTAAGTGTCGTTACTTGAGGTAACATCACTTGGAGAAGGTGCACAATTCCTCATATCAGCCAGTGTATAGCCATGTCGAGGGGATCTTATTTGTGTTTCGAATACTATGTTATTTTGAATATTTGGTCACGATGAAGTATCATCATGTCAGGTCGTCCTGACAAACCCATGTGCAGAGAGACCAAAGACACTGGAGGGTAATTCAAACTATTTTAATACATGTGTGTGCATGTGACCTCGTAGATTAGGTAAATTGTAGACGGAGGGTCAGTAGCGTTCAAATGAGTGACGGTTTTTTATTTTTTTATTTTTTTATGATATTTCACCCCAAACAAGGCAAGATGCCACTGTAAACGCAAGGGGCTACTGAGAATTAGGGAGTAGGTTTAGGGTGTCATTCTAAGTTGGGAGCTCTGCAGCGAGATTCTGTTCACATTCGTTTTAAACCTCTGCATGTCGGTACTGTCGGGGAAACAGGGAGCAGGGAGGGAGTTCCAAAGGCCGGCAGCACGAGGAAAGTAAATATTGGAGTAGAATGCTCTGCGGCATCTGGGGACCTCGACAGTGAATGGATGGGATTTTGCTGATTGTTGAGTTGGTCTAGTGGATTTACGTCGAGTTTAGATTATAAGCTGTATATGAGAATTGGAAGCTATGGGGCTTAGCCTGATGTTATCTCAGATGGACGTCGGTTAGGGTTTGGGTTAGGGTTAGGGTTGTAATAATGAGACTTGCGTAGACACCCGAAGAGAAAAGACGTGTTCTGACAAGTCTGCAAATAATGAAGCCATGGGTTTAAAAATAACTCTCTCTCTCTCTCTCTCTCTCTCTCTCTCTCTCTCTCTCTCTCTTTCTCTGCCTGGAGATGAGTACAACCTTTATTCTCATTAGGATGTGTTTAGTTAATTAATTAATTGATGTAATTATTGTTATGGGCAGTAAATGTTTTGTTTCAGGCGCGAATTATTCTTGGTTAGGGGAGACGGCAACCGAATAAGGTGTTCACACTGAGAAACCGGACAGAGAAAACGATATAACATAGGAGTGAAATCTTTGTGCCTGGAATAGATTCTATTCTACTCATAGATGTCACGCTGACAGGTAGAAAAAAATCCGTATCAGAGTGGACCGAGGAGTCATAGTGACTAAGGGATCGACTCCCCACCACCCGACCCCTCACCCCCAACCCTTCCTAAAAATCCCCAACTAAGGCCTTAGTGTTGGATATTGGTGGGTATATAAACTAGTGTTAATTTGGTTTAAAATACTCGTCGGGAGAAGTTAACAAATTAAGTCATAAACAGGATGTATTGCGGACAAAGGTCAGTCGGGCTCAGGCGGTTGACCATTTGGTGCAAATTGGTTCAATATGGCATCAAGTTTGGTGGAGATGACTCCAGGCGATTGATTTGAGAAAAGGAATTTGGAGGATTGTACATAGAATCTTTGGAAAGAACAGACATATTTTTTTATATGTCCTGATGGGTATTAAGATTAACGAAGCCACACGCTTCTAGTTAAGTGACTGTCTTTCTCTTTTGGCCTCTTTATCCACCTCGTTTTCGCTTTGCAGTCAAAGATGAAATTGAATGAATAAAGTTTCAATTCTTCTGTAATGACGAGTTACTTCATGATGATCAATTAGTTCAAGAAGAATTCCACCGACTTGGATTGCAGTTGCGAGATTGTCCACCGTCAGGCAAGATTACTAGAGGCTAGACACTAGGAAGCCAGCCGAAGAACAGCAAGGTAAGTTTGACTTGAGTCGAACAGTTAATTACTAAGCGGTGTGTTCAAAGTAACCAATAACGTGGGTATCGGAGAGATCCCCGAGTCGCCTTGATTCTATAACATCACGACAGGGTGTAATTCAAGGTCATACTAAGCACCGACGAATAGACGGACCAACGAACAGTGACACAAACATAATCCCTGCCCCATGTATATCGCATACCAATTAAATAGATATAAGTGTCGTTGGTGAGACTTGCTGAACAATTAGATTAATCTAAGTGGTTAGGGTTAGGGTTATTTTTTATCTGACAATCTCAGAAGACTCCCTGACCTATACAAGATAAGTATAATAATAACCGACTGAAATTCGCATGTTTTTTTTAAGTTTCATTTTTAAAAGGATTTTTTCTAAACTGGAAATTGGTTTATAAATAGCGATAAAAAATACGTAGTTCGTTGAGTCACCCTCTGAGCTTAGGTTAGATTGTTGGAATCGGGGGATAAATGAATTTGAAAGTCAGATAAATATAAATAATATATATATATATATATATATATATATATATATATGTGTGTGTGTGTGTGTGTGTGTGTGTGTGTGTGCTGCCATCGTCAAAATGATATTTATCATCTTGCCTAGACAGCCAGTTAACTCGGAATCACACGGAGACAAAGGAAGCAATGAAAAACAAGCGAATTCCATTTAAATAAAAATCCTTTATTCCCTGTAAAACAGGTAAAAAATCTGAAAATAAAAAAATAAACAAAAAGGTAACTCACTACGACGAAGAAGAAGAAACAAGTATTCATAGATAAACGAAAGGAAAAAGATGAAGCAAATCAGTACAATAAGATAGATGACTTAATTTAACTATTAGGGGGAGCGAGGCGAAGGAGGTAGAAATCGCAGGGGCCGTCGTAGGAAACCTGAGCGACGCCGGGAATGAGTTGTAACATTGTTACGACGGGGAGACATTGTTCATGAAAACATGAGAGGCATAATAAGGAGGATTAGCTTAGCAAGGAAAGGAGAGAATTAATTTATATACCTAGTTATGTTAGCGGGGTGTAAGAATCTGCGGCGCGAAGCGCCCTTGTGTTTCGTTTACAAACTGCAGGAAAATAGCGACGGTTGAAAAAACCGCCAAAAGAACAAGTCTCTAGCAAGTCACGCTAACGAGAGTGGGTGATAATTATTATTAGAAGAAATAAATCGAAAATGAAGAATTAAACCAGGATAAAAACTAGTTAAAATCCTCATAGGAGAACGCAGAATAAAAAAGGAATGAAGAAAATGAAAGACGAAAAGAAACATGTCGTAGCGAGCATGAAACGTAAACAAAAGAAAAAGCGGTGAAGGGATGAATCTGTCCCTGATGGAAAGAGGTACGAAACATGACAATATATATATATATATTTATAAATAAATATTAATTATTAATTACTTACAGACATCGACGTTTCCTGCTTACGCAATCTTCAGTGCAGGAAGCTAATTCCCGACGGTCGACGAGCGCGAACTCCGATCACAAATCACCACTCGCAGTCAATAGACTTACCAGTTGGCCACCAGAAAACAACTTAGAATTTAGGAGGAATTTAACTTTGTAAATACCAAGTCGGCGAGTATTCACAGCAAGCGGCGTAGAGTGATCAACAACAACAACAAATCGTGTTGGATCTCGCAATAAAGCTAGTAGTACTGCTTGTTATTAAATTCACTCAGAGTGCCCAGCGTTATTCAAGGGGGCTATACAATAATATTTATAAATAAATATTAATTATTTATTACCTACAGTCATCGATGTTTCATGCTTACGCAATCTTCAGTGCAGGAAGCTAATTCCCCACGGTCGACGGGCGCGAACTCCGATCACAAATCGCCACTGATTCGCAGTCATATATATATATATATATATATATATATATATATATATATATATATATATATATATTGGTACAGAAAAATAAATAAATAATATGCTCTTGATTTTTAACTTTAATTCTTAATTAATCGAGCACTCTGCTGGGATTTTTCCTACTATATTACAAAGAAGTTATATATATATATATATATATATATATATATATATATATATATATATATATATATATATATATATAATTTATATGTATATGTGCATAGGTATCAGCTTGTTTTGTATTTCCATTGACTGGATCGTATCCACCATTCACTTCCGTTTTGTCTTTTTTCTTCCTTGTTTAATGAAGAAGGCGAAGAATAAACATTTCTTTCCATCAGTTCCTAATCATTCTATGGTAAATTTGGCACGAGGAATTTTGAATCAGTGTCAAAATATCAGCTTTCGTTTCGTTTCATTTTGTGTTTCTCCTTTTCTTATCGCCCTTATGCGCGCCATTCACCGGTTGTTTCTATATTTACCGCATACCATTGTACAGTTCCCATTCGCTCTGACCATCTGGATGCTTGCTTATTTTAGCCATTTTTTTTCTCCTTCACTTTCTTTCCTTTGTTGATTTTGTTTCCTGCCACATAGTATTATTTCAAAAATAAAAACGTCCTTATTTCTCAAGAGACAAAAGGGGGGTGCCTTCTTTATAATGAAGCAAGGTTGCGCATTTACCAACTGCCCTTTCACGTATCTCGTCACTGCTCTGTAAAATCACGGCCCAAGAAGGGATGGATCTCACGGAGTTTTCTTTCTCCTAGATTTGTTTCCTTTCTATTAAAATAGTTTAACAAATCTTGAAGAAGGAAATAATGATGATGATGATGATGATGATGATGATGATGATGATGATGATGATGATGATGATGATGATGATGATGATGATGATGATGATGATGATGATGATGATGATGATGATGATGCACTACACCCAAAAGACGATACGGGCAGACTCTACATGAAACGAAACGAAGGGGAAAGAAGACAGCAGGTAAGTACAGAAGATTGTGTGGAAGACTAAAAATAAAGAACTGGAGAAATGAATAACTTAGAACACCGCAGCAAGAGACGGGAAGCACCAGAAACAAAAAGACAATAAAAGAAAAGTGTTTAGAAAAAAACAACAACATGGACGCTGCATGAGACTGAGAAGAGGAGAAACCAACTATAATAGCTAGGCATGGCTAAGAAAAGGACACCTGAACAGAGAAACAGAATCTTTAATGATGGCTGCATAGAACAACGCGATTAGGACAAACTACATTAAAGCTAAAATAGATAAAACTCAGGAAAACAGTAAATACAGACTGTGTGGACAAAGAGACGAAACAGTAAATCATATAATAAGTGAATGTAGCAAACTAGCCCAAAAAGAATACAAGAACAGACATGATTGCGTTGGCAAAGCTGTACACTGGGAACTGTGCAAACGATTGAATTTCGAATACGCAGACAAATGGTACAAACATAAACTGGAAGCATAAAGAAAGTCAGTATAATACTAATACTCGTAGGAGCACTCGGAACAGTCCAAAAAAATCTGGAAAAAAGACTGGGAGAAATTGGAATCAAAGGGACCACTAAAACTATACAAAGGACGGCAATGATCAAGACAACTGCAATCTTAAGGGAAATCTTTGAATGCGGAAACCAACCCGCATAAGCTACGAAGGGTCACATGGAATCTACAACAGGAAGAAAACAAAACCACCGAAAGAACACATCACAAACCAAGGAACAGAAAATGCAAGAAACATTACTTTATAAGCTCGCCCTCCCCCAATAAATTACACCGGCATCAGCTGCCACGACACAAAAATGAACAAATGAACAGAAATAGCAAGAAACAGCATAATCCCCCCCCCCCGCTCTCCTCTTCCGCCCCCCCCCCAAAATGGTATCAGCCTAGGCTGACACCACACAAAATATTTGCAGAGGTCAAGGAGGATGAGAAGACAGAGGAGAGACAGCACAAACCAGACCTCCACTGGAAGTGCAGAGAGTGCTGGGACCTCGGGGAGGCTTATTGCCACCCAAATCCCAGAGAAGACCAATGGTCCTTCCAGCGAGAAATCAATCGTAAACGGCTGTTACGATACTGCAAGGTCATTTGTGGTGGCTATCGAAAAGTGGTGGAGAATACTGGAAATCTGGGAAAACTGGTTGTCACTCAGAATCCATTACCCTAACCCTTACCCTAAACCCTAACCCTAACCCTCACTCTAACCCTAAACCCTAACCCTAACTGTAAACCCTAACCCAACCCTAACCCTAACCCTAACCCTAACCCTAACCCTAACCTTAACCCTAACCCTAACCCTAACCCTAACCCTAACTCTACGGATCAAAGAATAGAAGAAAGTGAAATCAGAAATCCTATTATATATCTTCTTGACATAAACGATTTAATGTATGCAGCGGTCAACTCACGAATTACGAGGTCAAAAATAGAAACAAAAAACCCTAACCTTAACCCTAACTCAGTCAAAAGATTGGATCGACAAAACGCGAATGAGAAACCAGATTAGAAACCCAAATCAAGAAATTACCCACACAAAAAAGATAAAGCTTAACGATGTAAGACTCAAAATATGGCTGACGAAGAAGAAAGACTGAACAAGAAACATGAAGAACTAAAACAAACTAGCTAAAGAGGGAAGACTGAGAAGATACAGATACAAATCTGAACAGTACAAACAGAATAGGATGTTTGAAAACAATGTAAACAGTTTTATCAAAGCGTAAACGGAATAAGAGCAAAAACAGAACAACCGAATCGGACAGAAACAAAATATTTCTGAGGAAATAATACTCTGTTAAGTAAGTAATTAGAGTTTATTAATAACTTTTTTCTGTTCATTGGTTGCTTATGAAAATTGGTACACATGTACAACTTATCTCAATAGTGCTGGTTACATAGAGTTTGTACGTGATTGTGGTACGAAGTGGCGACATTTGAGGAAAAATCCAATTAATCTCCGTACTGTGACATGGCAACATGACAATGCACGCTGTAATGTTTCACGTGAGACCAGTTCATTTGTCGAAAGTCGAGGAATTGTTACATTGAAGCAGAGCCTCTATTCACCTGATCTTAACAGATGCGACCGCTGGTTGTTCCATAAATTGAAGACAGAACTACGGAAAACTACATTTCATAATTCCGAGGAGGTGAAGATTGAGGCGCTGCGAGTGCTACGAGACATTCCAGAAGATGAATATCATGAGCAAATAGAAAAATGATGACGTCATTGTGAGCGTGTAATTAATGAACATGGTGGTTATATTACTGATTAATACATTTTTTTCATGTTAATTTTGCTAATATACTTTTTATATTACGACTCTCAGAACTTATCTAACAGAGTATTATATAAAAGTATATAAAAATGGAAGGTCAAAACGGAAATTCCATTCATTTACTAAAATAGGATTAAACAAGCATTTACCTTGAAAAAGATTGTTAGTAAAGAGAAAATGTACAAACAATAAATGAATATCACACGCATTTAAGTTTTTCAGCCTTACGAGTAAACTTTTATGCACTGACGAAGCCTCCTCAGTAATAATCGATGATATTTTGTATATCACGAAAAAAAATGTATGTTGTTGGGATAGGCAGAAACAATTGTATGTAAATAAAGTATTTTTGATGAATATATGGAATGTTGTTCCCTTAATATCTAAAGTTTTACATGATTTTATATATATATATATATATATATATATATATATATATATATATTATACCTCTTCCTTGTTTCAAAGGCTGAAACATGACATGTATCTATTATCTAAGGTAAATTCGTATTTTCCGTCCGTGTGGCCAAGTAAAACTCAGAAACTACCAAGGGTACATTCACAAACCGTACATATTTTAATATAGTATGACCCTGAGCTTCTTATGATAAAACGTACTCAAATATTCATTGACCTGAGGTCAGCAACGACCAAAACAGTGCATGGATGATAAAATACTTAATTCTATTCTGATGTTCGAACGGTAGGAACTGGGTCAAACTGTCGGCTGATGATGGATTTATCTGTTTCTTTTTATATTTTTATATTCTTTCTATTATATTGAACCAGTTGCCAAAAAGAGAGAGAAATGTGTTAAAAAGTAACGTGATTGAAGATGTGTAGAGAAAGCGAAAGAGGAAAAGCAAGAAGGGGGAAGAGAAAGAGAGAAAAGGAAGAGAGAAATGGCGAGAGAGAGATCGCGTGTGCGAGAGAGAGATGGCGCATGCGAGAGAGAGAGAGAGAGAGAGAGAGAGAGAGAGAGAGAATGAGAAAGATTTTAAAAGAAAGTTGTTACACACATTTTAACTCTTCTATTTTATTATTCAAGCTTCCGGGCAACGCCGAGTAGCCCTGCCAGTCTACAATAAAACTTCCATAAGGGTCGACTTTAATCATTATTTTAATTCGGCGCCATGCCGATATGCAGCATGCAGTTGGGCGTAACGCCCATTCCTGCGAAGTTTTTATTGACTCAACATTTGTCCCAGAAGACACGATGCTTTAACCTATAAACCTTTCTTGAAGCGACAAGTTTAATGCTCGACTGTTTGCACGATGATTTTGGCGGGAAACCTATACAATTTTGGCGGGAAACCTATACAATTTTGGCGGGGAACATATACAATTTTGGCGGGAAACCTATACAATTTTGGCGGGAAACCTATACAATTCCATTTTCTCGGTTTATTCTATCGTTTATATTGTTCTGAACAAAGGATTTATTCGTTCTAATCACACATCTTTCTGATCTGGTTCGCCAGCACGTAATACAATTTAAAACTCGACGTAAAATACAACAAGGGTTGGAAGCAAAATCATTTGATTGAAAACAAACTCATTTTATAAAAATTTAATCAAAAGCAAAAACATTTTATTGGAATTTAATTGAAAGCGAAATCGTTGTTTTAATTTAAGTGAACACACAATTGTCTTTATTGTAAATTAATTGAAAGTAAAATTAATTAATCGTAATTTAATTTAAAGCAAAATTGTTTTTATCGTAATTTGCTGCAATTTAATTGGCAGCAAAATGAGTGTTTTCGTAATTTAATTGAAATGAAAATGTTTTTTAAATAATTTTTTAAAGCAATTTTTCATTATAATTTAATTAAAAGCAAAATTGCTTTTTTGTAATTTAATTCAAAACAAAATCGTTTTAATCGTACTTTAATTGAAAACAAAAAATGATTGTTATTTTATTGCAAGCAAAATCGTTTTTATTGTGAATTAATTTAAAGCATAATTATTTTCATTATAATTTAATTAAAAACAAAATCGTTTTTATTGTTATTTAATTGAAAGCAAAATCGTTTTAATTGTAATCTAATTGAAAGCAAAATCGTTTTAATTGTAATCTAATTGAAAGCAAAATCGTTTTAATTGTAATCTAATTGAAAGCAAAATCGTTTTAATTGTAATCTAATTGAAAGCAAAAACGTTTATATCGTAATTTTATTGGAAAGTAAATCATTTTCATTGTAATTTAATTTAAGAAAATCGTTTTCTTGTAATTAATTGAAAGAAAAAATCGCGTTTATTGTAATTTATTTAAATAAAATCGTTTTTATTTTAATTTAATTAAAACTAAAACCGTTTTCATTGTAATTTAATAAAAAGCAAAATTGATATGTCGGCGATGTTTTGGAAAGACAAATCGATATTTTTACGATTTTATCTTACATATCAAATCATTTTCTCTAGTTTTCACAGTCAGACCAACATTGTATTTTAGTTTACCAAACTTTGCATCTGACAATTTTCATTTGTTAAAGTTGTGTTTGGGGCAATATAATAACGGGTTTTGCTACAATCTACATAAAAATTACACAGTTATATGAAACCTTTTAAATAATAACCTTAAAAGAGGATTTCATATATTAGAGTGAAAACTATAATAAATGTCATGTTCCTCATAACTAAAATGTTATTTCGTTTTTTCTGTATAAGTTTAAACAAATAAAAACTAAAAAATAAATGCATCCCGAGCAACGCTGGGAAGGGACAGCTAGTTATGTAATTGAAAGTAAAATTAATATTTCCGGAAATCTTGTTCAAATAAAATATATACTTTTGTAATTTTATTGAAATATAATCGATTTTTTGCGATTTAATTAAGATAACATCTGTATTTCTTAAGTGATTTAATTTGGATAAAATCGTTTTATTGTAATTTAATTGAAATAAAATCGATATTTTTTATTTAATTAAAATAAAATCATTTTTTGTGATTTGATTGTAATAAAATCGATATCATATGATTCAATTGAAATAAAATCGTTTTTATTGCAATTTAATTGAAATAAAATCGATATTTTTTATTTAATTAAAATAAAATCAGTTTTTGTAATTTAATTGTAATAAAATCGATATCATATGATTCAATTGAAATAAAATTGATATTTTTTATTTGATTAAAATAAAATCAATTATCTGTGATTTAATTGGAATAAAATCGATATCATATTATTCACTTGAAAGAAAATCGACAGTTTTTTGCGACTTCATGCGAGATGGTTTGTAAAAGTAACGTGTTGAAATGGTTTGTAAAAGTAACGAAATGTTGAGAAATGACTTTTCTGTCGTCGTTGTCATTTTCGCATCATTGATTTTCATTTCGTTTTTTTTTTGTCAAACTAAAAAAATATGAAAACGAATACAATGATAAATAAACCCTAACCCTAACCCTAACGAAAGGGTTTCGTTATCTGAAGCCGGCGTTTCGGTCGACCGATTTTTATGTGGTTTCTCAATGGATTTCCTTGCCGCTTTTTCTTTCACGACAAAAGTAAAAACAGATTTAACATCTCTAATAAGAACGATAAAAGTGGCAAGACTCCTCCGCTGCGGTAATTCGAGCCAAACATCTTTACGTATCGAAATAAGATATTTTGTTTGAAGGCCATTTTAAAAAAAGAAACGATAAAAAAGAAAAAACCCAACTAAATTACGTAAATTGCACCAATATATGAAACGCGGTCTACAATAATGTATAGGGTGACCCCCTTCCCTAAAAAATGTCACCTATGAAATAATATAAAAAATAAAATTCACTATCCTTTCTGCACTCAAACAATATTTAGCACAAGCTATGCAGTCTATGTCTGACTTATCCACCAAGTTTCAGACGTGAATACCCAACAGTCTTCGCTTTATCGCTATTTAATGATAGACACACCTGGATACACTGTGAAAAATTGTTAATAACTCTGACACCCTCCTCTCTTGACATATAGTCTCGGGATTATTTTGATATACATTAGCTTTGAGATAGCCACACTGATAAAAATCTGGGGGTTTAAGTCCGGTGAGTGTGAAACCCATTCAGGATCTGACTTGTACTCTTTCGTTTTGCCACCCCACGAGGGCGGAGTTAGACTTCAAAAATCACTTTCCAAATGGAAGCAATTTAAAGTTTATGAAGTTTTTTCCTTTTTTTTTCTGTAAACAACAATTATAAACAAATAAATAAAACTTCGCTATTTACTCGCCTCCCTACAAAAAGAAAAAAAAGTATTTTCATATAGCCCTCCACTTTTTCTTAAAATACACAACACGAAATATAGAATGTTCTGCGTTTAAAATTTGTTTTTTTTTAGTAAATAAAAGTAAAACAAAAAACGATAAATTGTTTTGTTTATTGCAAAACGAAAGATTACAAGTCAGCCGATTTTTAAAAAAGCGTATTTCGTTTATTTATTAAACTAACTTGCGTAATCTTCCGTTTTGCCTCCTCATGCTAGGAGCAAAGTGTAGTATGGAAAAATCCTTCTAAACTGAGGTAAGATCCAGAGTGCCCCTTTTTGGGAAGCTTGATTTTTCCCTACAAAACGGAAGATTACTTAAGTCCGGCGATAAATATTTCATACACCCCATTTCTGCCCTCGTGGGGAAGCAAGTAAATAGTGACACAAAAACATGTGACAAAACATCTTTTAAAAGAAAACATGTTTATATTTTATTTGTTTTATTTATGGACCATCTGCCTTAAAATAAATATTAACATGTTAAAAGAAAAAAAATTCCGAAATAAAAGGTTTATTTACAAGTTGTTTTGTAAATAGCGACCACGTGTATTGCGAGGTCAACCGGAAGACGCCGGTGACTTCCGGAATATGTTCCGCGTATTGTATTAATGAACTGTGGTTCTTATTGTAGTCTTGGTCCAAAATAAGCAAAGTCTGTTAGTAACTTATATAAAAATAATTTAAATAAAATATGTATAAATAAATAGTATTGGTTTAAAAACATAATTCTTGCGTTTTCGCAAAACAAGTTTATTTGAGAAAACACTGAAAACATTTTAAAGTCTTAAATAAAATGTCGTAATTTCTCTCACATTTCAATATCCCAGAAATCTGAGCATCAACTTTTGTATACAAATATTTTAAATAAAATATTTGTAAAAGACTTTTACCTCCAAATTTAATATATGACGATAGGGTTATTTCCTAGTTTAGTCACGTAAACATTGTCGATGTAAAAAACAAATTGTGACCTATTTTCGTTAATAAAGACATGTGTAATCTCTGTTCTGATACTATACCTCATCTGTTCTGTTCTCGGTCAGAGAAGAACTCCTTTTCGACTGAGGCAATTCGCAAAGGAAACGTTTGTAAGTAAAGTTATAAAATAATTTTGAAAAATGCTTGAAGAAGACATGAATAGTAGAATATTTTGTCGTGCTGACTACGACTAACAGTCTGTGTATTTGACACCCAATCCGATATTCCTTTATTTTGCGAATAGTCAGAACCTGTCCCGGCGTTGGGCTGGGAAAATTTAAAATATCGATTTAATTAAAGAATAAATAAATACCAAAGTATCAATTCTCAGAAGAAAAAAACTTATTGCAAAAAAAAAGAAAATAATAATCGGAAAAGCTTACCGACGCAGACGTCTAAACACTTAGAGAACATTTGTTGTTTTTCAGGGATGCGAATGTGAAGCGTTCGTTAAGTATTCTGGATAAGCGGTGTTCGTTTCATTCTTATGACATGAAAAAT
>OY744518.1:140349143-140384143 GCA_963556195.1 Sepiola atlantica
GTTAGTTTTATTAATTTTGACTATTAATAAAGAGAGAGGGGGAGAGTTACAGGACATACACCTCTCTCTTTCTCTCTCTCTCTCTCTTTCTCTTTCTCTTTTTCTCTCTCTGTCTCTCTTGCACTCTCTCTTTCTTTCTTTCTTTCTTTCTCTCTCTGTTTCTCTCTCTCTCTTTCTCTCTCTCTCTCTCTTTCTCACTCTCTCTCTCTCTTTCTCTTTCTCTTTCTCTCTCTCTCTGTCTCTCTTTCTCTCTCTCTCTTTTCTCTCTGTTTCTCTTTCTTTCTCTCTCTCGTCTCTCTTTCTCTCTTTCTTTCTCTCTCTTTCTCTTTCTTTCTCTATCTTTCTCTCTCTTTCTCTCTTTCTCTCTCTCTCTCTCTTCTCTCTCTATCTCTTCTCTCTCTCTCTCTCTTCTCGTCTTCTTTCTCTTTCTTTCTATCTCTTTCTTCTCTCTCTTTCTCTTTCTTCTTCTCTTTCTCTTTCTTTCTCTCTCTTCTCTCTCTCCTCTCTTTCTCTTCTTCTTTTTCTCTTTCTTTCTATCTCTTTCTGTCTCTTTCTCCTTCTCTTTTCGTCTTCTTTCTTTCTCTTTCTCTCTTCTCTCTCTCTTTCACTCTCTTCTCTCTTATCTTTCCTCTCTCTTTCTCTCTCTCTCTCTCTCTTTCTCTCTCTTTCTCTTTCTTTCTCTCTCTTTCTCTCTCTTTCTCTCTCTTTCTCTTATCTCTCTCTCTCGTGTCTCTATTTCTCTCTCTCCTCTCTTTCACTCGCTTTCTCTTACTTTCTCTCTCTTTCTCTCTCTCTCTCTTTCTCTTTCCTCTCTCTTTCTCTTCTTCTCTCTCTTTCTCTCCTCTTTCTCTCTCTTTCTCTCTTATTCTCTCTCTCTCGCTTCGTTCTCCTCTCTTTCTCTCTTTTCTCTCATTCTTTCTCTCTCTTTCTCTTTCTTACTCTCTCTTTCTCTCTCTCTCTCTTTCTCTCTCTTTCTCTTTCTTTCTCCTTTTCTCTCTCTCTCTCTCTTTCTCTCTCTTCTTCTCTCTCTTCTCTTGCTTTATCTCTCTTTCTCTCTCTCACTCTCTTTCTCTCTCTTTCTCTATCTTCTCTTTCTTTCTCTTTCTTTCTCTCTCTTTCTATCTCTTTTCTCACTCTTTCTCTCTCTCTCTCTTTCATTCTCTCTCTTTCTCTCTCTTTCTCTCTCTCTCTCTTTCTCTATCTCTTTCTCTTTTCTCTCTGTCTCTCTTTCTCTCTCTCTTTCTCTCTCTCTTTCTCTCTCTTTCTCTTTCTTTCTCGCTCTCTCTCTTTCTATCTCTTTCTCTCTCTCTCTCTCTCTTTCTTTCTCTCTCTTTCTCTCTCTTCTCTCTCTTTCTCTTTTCTTTCTCTCTCTTTCTCTTTCTTTCTCTCTCTCTCTATTTCTTACTCTCTCTATTTCTCTCCTCTCTTTCTTTCTCTCTCTCTCTCTATCTCTCTCTGTTTCTCTCTTTCTCTTTCTTTCTTTCTCTCTCTTTCTCTTTTTTTCTCTCTTTCTCTCTCTTTCTCTCTCTATTTCTCTTTCTTTCTCTCTTTTTCTCTTTCTTTCTCTCTTTTCTCTCTCTCTCTTTCTTTCTCTCTCTCTCTTTCTTTCTCTCTTCTCTTTCTTTCTCTCTCTCTCTTTCTCTTTCTTTCTCTTTCTCTCTCTCTCTTTCTTTCTCTCTCTTTCTCTTTCTTTCTCTTTCTCTCTCTCTCTTTCTATCTCTTTCTTTTTCTTTCTCTCTCCCTCTCTCTTTCCTTTCTTTCTCTCTCTCTTTCTTTCTCTCTCTCTCAATCTCTCTCTCTTTCTCTCTCTTTTTCTCTCTCTTTTCCTCCCTCTCCCTTTCGTACTGTGTCTCTTTCTCTCTCTTTCTATGTCTGCCTTCTCTTACATTCTCTCAATACTTGACTTACATACGCAGCGTAACAAATGCAAGCAATCAACGACGATGCAGAACAGATAGCCGGTTAGTGTTGGTGCGCGAATCGTGTGCTTTACATACGGTCACGAGTAGAAGTTTAATCGTCTATATCAGAATAAAGCTTGGCCTCCCCTAACCCGACACAAATCCAGAATAAAATAACAAGAACGCATAGTCATGAGATGCGACTCTTGACGGTCGGCGACGAATGTGCTCCTTCACATATAACCGTGACAGAGCGACGACACAACACAGTCACATTTGTAAAATTCATATATTTTGTAAACCTCGTAATTTAGGTTTAATCAATAATATTTGTAAAGAAAAATGGATAAAATATCAGCAGAAACTTTTAACAAATTTATTACAACTGAACACAATATAAAATAATGAGTTAATTGCCGCTGTAACGCGAGATGAAATATACAGTTTCCAGAAGTCGGTCTGTTATCTTTTCTCTCAGACAAGACTCCATCGACAAGGGCGATAACTCTGAAATGGTCCAAGGAACATAATTGCATTTTCTTGAGTTGTCCTAACAATATATAAAACTTGCAGACCGACGAGCATGCTATTTAAATCGAAACCGTGACAGAGCAACCGACAGTTAATAAGCAATTCATACAAATTGAATTATACGAGTGTTATAGTTTGCTTGAAGCATTGTGCGTATTGTATAAAAAGGTTTGAAATTCAGCAGGCTTTGATACTGCAACGTATGGTTATGGGCACCGGGTAAATTGAAAGATTGTGTGGGTGACAAACGAGATGATAATAGATATAAAGAAACAATATGTCATGTGATAAACAGCATAATCACGTTGACACCGAAGTTAAGCGACAGTGAACCTGGTCAGTACTAAATGGGTGACCATTTGGGAACACTAGGTGCAGTATGTAAAATAGCTATCTGCTTATCCCGGCATTATTTCTAGTCATCTTAAATTTCTCCTTGCCACTAGACACAAGCAATGCCGGTTCAGGAGAGGTGTGGTTTGAGACTACGCAACCCTTACTTCATAATAGATTCCTTGTGCAGTTAATCTTTACAGAGAGTATACATGGTCTCTTGAGACTTAACCGACGCCTTTCTATGTAACGATTGTCTTTTTCTTTTCTACTTACTGTTTCTTTTTCTCCTGGATGAGGGTTAACCCCTTTTTTACGAGCACTGATGATATCCTCTTCAAGAAAAATATCAATGTCTTATACATTTCAAACTTTATATATATATATATATATATATATATATATATATATATATATATATATATATATATATATATATATATATATATTCAAGTATCTAACAATGAAACAAAAACAGGGGACCTTAACTTAAGTGTGAAATATTAAAACAAGGATCATCATCTGTTTACCATCTAACTGTTTCGGAGATTTCAAAACAGAACAGTTATAATATTCATGGCTCTCCAATGGTACTGATCAAACGATCATTTTCCCAATAATCAAGTGTAGATATAATTCAGCTTAAATTTCACTAATATATACATACATAAATAAATAAATAATAATAATAATAATAATAATAATAATAATAATAATAATAATAATATAATATATTACCCTTAAGACTACCGTGTGATATGATAATTTGCATATCAAATAACATTAATTATAACAATAATAATAACAATACTATCTAAACACTACACCCAAGAACCATTCTGCGATATATATATATATATATATATATATATATATATTCAGACACAATTCTAATCTAAAAAGACTGAAAATCTTAAAGGCCTTGTACATAAAAACCAAACGTCCTTAAATAAACAACATTAATTATGAATCCAGTAAAAATATTTTAAAAGGCTAAGGAGAAGAAAAAAGACTCCACATTTAACCTTTTTAAATATCGTAAATTGTAAATTTTAAATATTGTAAAGGATTTTAAATATTATAAATTGTAATCAACCACGCGCTTAACACGTAACCACAGTTGCGTTATAATTTTACTGCACAACTCGAACTTAGCAGTCATGAAGATGTAAGTTCAACCTAAAAAAAAAGGTAACGGTCGCATAGCCTGGACGCGCACGAGAGTCGTTGCCGACATCGCACACACGTAGCGGCGGTGATTTGTTAAGAATCACCGTGTCTAGGGCACAGCATATGGAAGGCGGAGCCCATCCCTCTCCTTCCGCTGCCTTGAACCTTCCCTGAGTTTTAGTCAGGTACCCATTTACTGCTGGGTGGACAGAGGGAGTTTTCAGACCCGAAAATTCGCATGCCGTGAAAGACAAGGGCTATAACCACTCGTCCACAGGCCCTCCCTAAAGTTCAACCTGTAGACGATTAAAGGAAGTCACGTTTTACGGCTTTCCTGTATTCTTCTATGCTTACTTTCAGTGGGCGACATGTCTCACCTTTGTATATTTTCCCACACTTACATAGGATTTCATACACAGTTCTTAGTCATACATTTTTCCGTAGGGGGTTTGACTCTCACAAGATGCTTTCGGAGAGTTGAGTCACTCCTGAATACTATCCTGATGTCATATGACTTACATATTCTTTAGATCTTTTTCGACAAGTCCTTCATCGTAAATTCACTAGACCAACTCGACAATCGACTAAATCCCATCCATTCACTGTGGAGGTCTCCAGATGCCGGAGAGCTTTCTACATAGCTTCTTTCCTCGTGCTGCTGGCCTCTGGAACTCCCTCCCTGCCCCCTGTTTCCCCGACGGTACTGACATGCAGAAATTTAAAACTAATGTAAACAGACATCTCGCTACGCAGATCCCAATTTAGGTTGACCCCCCCCCCCCAACCTTCTCCCTTTTCTTTCTTCTCAGTAGCCCCTTACGTCTACAGTGGCGGCCTGCCTTGTCTGGGGTGAACTATGTTTATATATATATATATATATATATATATATATATATATATATATATATATATATGGTATGCAAACTGCGGTGAGTTTTCGGGTCCTGTCCTTTGGTGTTTGGTCTAGATATCTTAGAGCTGATGTCATGCTCTCAAGATAGTTGTTTCGGTATAAGGCTTCTCTCAGCTGTCCACCTCCTCTTGATATGTATTGATGTTACTACATATTGTCTTTGCTCGATGTTGTAGGCAGCGGACAATTCCTTTCTTCACATTATATGGATGGTGGGAGTTGAAATTTTGATACTGCTCAGTGAAAGTTGGCTTTCGATATACAGATTACCTAAACTCCTGATCAGTGCAAGTTATCAGAACATCTAGGAAGAATAATGTGTTATTATGTTCTTTTTCCATCGTGAACTGTATAGATGAACGGATAGAGTTCACATGGTCTAGTAATGTTTGAACATCTCCATGGTGAGGCTAGAGTATGAATGTGTCATCCACATATCGTAGCCACATTGTTGGCTTTAGTGGTGTTCATCCTAACGCCATTTCCTTGAAGTTTTCCATGTATACATTGACCAGTACAGGGGACAATGGTGATCCCATAGCTAGACCTTCTTCCTGTCGGTACATATCAGATCCAATTACGAAGCATGTGGTTTCTACACAGAAGGTCAACATCTCCATTAGATTATCAATTGGGATACAAGTACGTTCCTTCAGTGAGGTATCTGAAGTCAACTTATCCTGTACCGCCGTCAGAGTCATATCAGTGGGTACTTTCGTGTGCAGATTCATTACATCTAGACTCATTATCTTGTTGGAATGAATGTGAGCATTGTTGACTTTTTTCCGCGAAGTGAGCTGAATTCTTGACATACAATAGAGATTTGCTTGTGAGTAGGCTGATAATACCTACCAAGAACCGGCTCAATGGTTGGCATACTGAACCTCGGACGCTGGCAATAGGCCTTAATAGAATACAAGGCTGCCGCAAAAAAGGTTGGCTCCCTCTACCGTGCTAGTAAGCTCCTCACAACTGACATTATCCTGTATCTATACAAAGCCACCATCCGCCCATGCATGGAGTATTGTTGCCACATCTGGGCTGGTGCATCATCTACTAGTCTCTCCCTCCTTGACAAGGTCCATAAAAAAGTCGCCAACCTAATAGGTCCCTCACTGTCAACCAAGCTCCAGCCCCTGTCCCATCGCCGCAATGTAGCATCCTTATGTTTGTTTTACAAGTACTTCAATGGATTATGCTCTGATGAATTGGATACTCTGGTGTCCCCTCGACGTCAATTCACTAGAATAACTCGACAATCAACTAAATCTCATTCATTCACTGTGGAGGTCCCCAGATGCCGGAGAGCCTTCTACTCAAATAGCTTCTTTCCTTGCGCTGCTGGCCTCTGGAACTCTCTCCCTGCCCCCTGTTTACACGACAGTACTGACATGCAGAAATGTAAAACTAATGTAAACAGACATCTCGCTGAGCGGATCATGATTTAGGCTGACCCCCCACCCTTCTCCCCTTTTCTTTTTTCTCAGTAGCCCCTTACGTCTACAGTGGCGGCCTGCCTTGTTTGGGGTGAACCATGTTAAAAAAAAAAAAAATAAATAAAAATACCATCTTTGTGAATATTAGTATGGCCTTATAGGTGTAGTAGCTTGCTGTAATACTGAACTGGTTGTATGTATTTTACAGGTGGTATTAGGTCCTTGTTCTTATTGAGGATTTGTGACAGCTTCCTCTCTGGCGGACAATGAACTAGCTACTTTTTTTCTGATTTTTTTTTCCGACCTCACAAATAAGTAAATCTAAAGTTGTTAGAGATTAATTTCAAATTTACCTGAAATTATTTTAAAGGAAATACAGCTGGGAAATTAGTCCCAAACAATTTATTTGGGTTTACTTACTTATTTGTGAGGTCGAGAAATAAGCAGCCGATTCATTGTTTGCCATTTTGGCTGTGAAACGACTAAATCGCTCTCGTTTTATAATCAATCAATGAAAAAAAATAGCAAAGTGCAACAAGCCATGTAAATATCCACCAGGAATCGGCTCATTGGTTGGCATGCTAAACCTTGGGCGCTGACAATGGGCTTTAATGGAATACCGTCTTTTTGAATCTTAGGAAGGCCGTATAGGTGTGGTAGCTTGCTGTAATGTTGAACCAACTGTCTGTATTTTGCAGGTGGAATTAGGTCCTTGTTTTTACTAAGGATCTGTTTTCAAAGTCGGGTTCTTTTTTACTTTACAGTAACTACCAGATTCTATCAGATCTGCCATTTTGTTTATAAAATCTTCCATTCTATCCATTAACACTGTGACATTGCCTTTATCTGCTGGTAGTAGTATTATGCTATAATCACTGCGTAGTGACTTGATAGCCAAGACTTCTTCCTTTGAGACGTTAGGTATTAGAGTCTTTGAATTCTCGAGTGCTTGTCTCACCTTCCACCTTATCTCATCTCCGTGTGCGTTTATTCAAGGCTTCCTCGTCTATTGGAGCTATCATGTCTAAGTATGGAATCCGCTTGATCGTTGTGGCGAAGTTAAAGCACTGATTCCCCAGAGCAAGTCAGCTGACATTTATTTTTGCTGACAATGGCTCTTATTGGTGAATGGTGGGCATGGGGTCTTGTGTCCTTAGATTTCAGATTTTTCCATTTATTTATTTGGCGAGATTTGATCTCCTTAAATTCTTGCTCATATGATATGTCCAGATATTCTTGGATGCGAATGTTGTCATCAGTCAGTGATATGCTTTCTAGGAAGAGGGCGAGCTCGCTGGAGATTTTTTCTGTTGAGGATTCTATCTCGGACTAGCTCATGCACTACTCGTCCTACGATCTTTTGTGCTCTCCTGGAACTGACTTATCTCGGCCGTATTTCTGCATATTGTATGAAATATTCGCAAAGTTATGCCATGGAAACATTGATAACTCAAAAACTATTTCTCTCATCAGGCTTAGAATTTGCATTGTGGTTACTATCATTAAAGAGCATAAGATTCATACATCAAGTTTGATGCGGGACTTCATTCGCTACAATATGGGCCAAGTAACGAGTTTCAAAAGTGTGAGTTTCGCTTTTTCGTGATCTTAGAGATCCCCAAATTAAATCAGTTCTAAGTCGGACCATAACCGATATTTTGACCAAGTTTGGTGACGATTGGTCAAGCGATGAGGTCGCTAAGCTGTACACAAACAAACAAACAAAAAACAAACAAACTCGATCGAAAACATAACCTCCGGAGGTAACCACTTGTTAAAGCAGACGCAATGATTAAATATTTATTTATTTACATCTGAAAATTTGAAAATGATAGAAATTAAAAAAAAAATAAAACTGCACGTGGTAATATAAGGTTCCAGACTAGAAGCAGGAGTATACATTCATTCCCGGGCAACGTTGGAAGTGCCAGATAGTCTATGATACAAATGTGGCGCCTCTCTGTCTTTCTCTAGATTATGCAACCTAAACCAAAGTTCTATACTATGAACAAATATAGCTTTTCTCGATACTAAGAAGTTGAAGCATGTAAATCTTTACCAAAATGATTCAGTTTAAAATGAACTCGAATAGGGTTGATATGCCGTAAACAAAAGAAAACAACAAACATTGTGAATAAATGGGTAGTGGGGTGGAAACATTTCCACGATCAGGGGCAGTAAGGCGCCTCCTTCCCTCTGTTAGCCTGTGGAAGACCCTTGGGCAAGGTCGAGTACTCAGTTAGCACCCAATCAGGGTACGTGAAGTCATGGCAGGCAGGTGATGGATGGAGGGTTGAGCAGCCTAATGTATTTTAGAAACTGGTCAACCGTTCGTTTTGTGTTAGGCAGATGATACTGATTTTTGTACGATGGCTAAGACTTCTTGCTCTCTAAGAGCACTGCCCCTATAGGAGGTAATTGCAACCCACTATAGGTAACCTCTTGGCAAAGAACATCATGGTGAGACAAAATATTCAAATAAGAATGGACAGCTATGATCATCAATGTCTGCAAACAGACTTGATACCTGAAGAAGAAGAAGAAGAAGAAGAAGAAGAAGAAGAAGAAGAAGAACTTATTAAAAATGACTGGAGTCGGCATTAAATGATCCGGAAAGGGTTGATATGCCGTAAGACAACATAATCCGACCAAATGCCATGAATAAATATTTGGAGATATTAACAACTTGAACCATAAAACTTTTTATTAAAATGGCTGGATTCTGAACTAAATAATAATAAAAAGGTTTAATATGCCATAAAACAAAACAACCGAACAAAATACCATGAATAAAAAACTTGAAGTATAACAAGTTTTGGTACTCTTATAGCTGACGCACCATGTTTCCGTGACTTCGCGTCGTCAACGTTCGGGCAGGTCTCGGAAGCGCCCGAAAGTTGACGAAACTATTAACCAAGAAACATTTGCTTATAAACAGTTTGTTTTCGTTAAAATAAGAAAACAAAACAAAAACAATTTGATTAAAAACAGTTGTTGCAGTGTTTATGTTAACAAGAACAAAATGTAAAAAAAAACATTGAAACAAAATTTAAAAAATAAACAATATTTGCTTAACAAATCAAACAAAATCATCATTTGAAACTTTCCGGTGGACAAACAAAAAACATTTTATTTAAAAACATTTGATGAACAATGGTTCCTTTGACAAAAAACAAAAACAAACAAACAAAAATAAACATCTAATTAACAACAGTTGTTTGGATACGGTTTATTCGGGGGGGGGGGGGTAGATATATATTTTAGTTTGGTTTTCTTCATCGTAATTATCGGCTGCCAGTCTTTAATTTAGCGTTTGCCAGTTTTCGATTCGTGAACCCTCGGGTGCTTCCGTAACCTGCCCGAACGTTGACGACGCGAAATCACGGAAACATGGTGCGTCAGCTATAAGAGTACCCAAGTTTTAACGATGTGATTTCGCAATAAAATTATCACAACAGGGTACATTTGTATGACGCAGCATGCTACGACATTTTTTTAGCCGAATCCGTTATAGAATCAGGTACTTACAGGAGGAACCACGTGAAGGTCGCCAACATGCATAAGTTAAAGTGGAGCTCTGGAACCGACTGGATTCGAACTTGGCACGTCCAGCTCGTCAAGCCGCGTCGCTAAACACTTCACCAGCGCCACCTGCCGTAAAGCGAAACAACCATACTTACATACACACATACACACAAACAAATAGATAGCTCGGGAGTTTTTCTGGTTGTTTGTTTGTTTGTTTGTTTTTAAGTGTGCAAAAACTTTATAGAATCCGGCTGATGCCAAAAGTGGTGCCAGTCGGATACGGAGCCGTTAATAATCACCGGGGCGACGACATTCTCTCGGCTTTTTTTTTTTTTTTTGTTTTTTTAAATACTTTATTATTCGCTTTGGGGATTTCTTTTCTTTTCCGGTTTTTAACTTCTTTTATTTAACTGTTTTTCTCAATTTTTGCTTATCCATAATTTCTTTGTTTTCTTGGCTCGTCGCTCCGGTCCCAGATTACTTTTCTTAATCATGCAGAGCTGGCAGCTGAGTCTCCAAGTGACGACGGGCGGAAATGGTCTTCTCATGTGCGCAAATCAAGGAAGAAAGCAAGATAGCGGGGAAAAGATGGGCGCGCACGGAATTGTTATGGTTGGAGCAGTGCTTTTGGGCCTCGCGTAAACCTTATCTCGAGTGAATTGTTACTAGGCATTTGGCGCCATTTACACCCCAACACACACATGTACATACAAAGCTCAGTTTACACACACCCACGCACGCACACACACACACACACATATACATATATATATATATATATATGTGTGTGTGTGTGTGTGTGTGTGTATGTGTGAGTAGAGTATATATATAAATATATATATATATATATATATTAAGATTTTATATGTATATACATATATATGTATATATCCATGTGTTTATATAATGAATACACAAATATATTTGTATATTAAAGACTTTATACACACACACAGACACACACACACACACATATATATATATATATATACATATATATATATATATATATATATAGATAGATAGAGAGAGAGAGAGAGAGAGAGAGAGAGAGAGAGAGAAGAAAAAAGAGTGATAAATATGCGACGATTGTCCAAATTTATTTCAAATTTCAATTGTTCAATGCAAGGTGTATTCAGTAATAAACTAGTGTTATATATATATATATATATATATATATATATATATATATATATATATATATATATATATATATTTAGGCAGCATATTTTCATTTAGGCAAACATTATTAAATAACACGGAGTGGTTTTGTTTGATGCGACTTTTTTTCTTTTTTTTTCAATTTTCCGAATTGTCCATCTAATGTTTCGGTCCAATGTAAATATGATCCATGGGTTTCTTGTTCCATTCTTTTTTTCTTTTTTTGCAAGCACTTTCGATTTGAATCGTTAAATCATCATATATATATATATATATATATAACCAGAGAAAGATGATACGTCGACTAAATATGGGGTACGTAAAGCGAATTAAAATCGTGGTAAATAAGAACCATAGATAGATTATCGAATAAGGGGTAAAAAAAACCAACAACAACACAATTATATATGAAGGGGTATTTCAACGTACACCCATCAGTTTTAAACTTTGGGTGTACTCCTTCTGCTGGCAAGGACACGGTTTTCACAAATTCATAGTGACCGCTTAAAAAATCTTAAGATGATTTCTCGAACAAGCCCTGTGCAAGACAGTATATATATATATGTATACATATATATATATATAATGTATTTTTATGTAATTATTTTTATTGATGATTGCAGCGTTCGTTGTTTTTTTTGGGGGGGAGGGGGTTTGCTCACTACTACTTCGATTGTCTCATTTCCAAAGTGATTAAGATGCAGAAAATGTTTTTCATTTATTGTATTCGTACATAAACGTAATCCATGGACATGTGTTTCTGGCTCAAGTTAGCCATGCTGATAACGGCTGTGAGCCAGAAACACGTGTCCATGGATTACTTTTATGTACGTATAATATATATGTTACACAGCCGTTATATATATATATATATATATATATATATATATATATATATATATATATATATATATATATATATAATTAAAGTTTTTAAAAAGGTTGAAGGCAATGCGAAGTTCCGGATCGCTGGAAGCTGTGAAGAACAAAAACAAAACAAAACCGAAATAAGTCGGATATAGATCGAAAAGGTTCGTTTATTTTTCTAGACAGCAAGAGTGTTAGTTTGTAATATTCCGGATTATCAAGGATCAATTTGATATATTTCGAGAGATTTTTTTTCCTCTCCTTGTCAAAAATAAATAAAGAAAAGAAAAATCCCGGATTCCGAGAAAATGCCAGAAGCGCTGGGGGGTTAAACCTTTTTAAAAACTTTTATTATTACCCCCAGCAATGCTTCCAGCAAACTACCAATTATATATATATATATATATATATATATATATATATATATATATATATATATATATATATATATATATATATATATATATAATTAAACTGGACTTTCACTACACTACCAAAAAATAAAAACAAAAAAGAAACTCCCATAATGAAGTGGAAAATCTTGAAAAAATCTAGCACCTGCAAATCAATAAACTCACCATGTAGATTATGTTTAAATGAAAAACTGGAAATTATCCGTTTTAAAGACAAAAATAAACTCCTAAATCGAAAACAAGAGACATCTATCAACTGTAAACATAGTAGACTCTACCTCCTTAGCAACCCACATACCCCACCTTAACCCACACCAACTCCCCACATAATTTAAAAAAATTTTTTTTACAAAAATGAATGATTACATTAACCCCCCATTATACACTACCTCAAAACACATTATAACCCCCTACTCACCCACCCAAATTTACCACCCAACCCCACCCCAACAAGTCCCGATGAATCTATAAATATATAACCACCCCACTAAACTATCAATAACATCAAATCTCTAAGTATTACCTATAATGCTCAGCCTCAATAGCCTCTCAGTCATACTATCAATTCTACCAAAATCATCTCCCACATAAACCCATAACTGGGATAGCTATTAACACTGATATCACTTAAACTAATCTAATCTCAAGTACTTAATCCTTCGATTACTATCTTGAACACTTAATTATTGACTGGTACTTAGACCTTGTCATTGGTAGTAGAACTATAAAAGCCTGCCATCACTTGCAGACTTATTTCGCCCAAAGACTTCACAAGTAGCAGGATGGTAATAATGGTGATTATTATTATTATTATTATTATTATTATTATTATTATTATTATTATTATTATTATTATTATTATTATCTTGTTATTTTTATTTTTATTTTTATTTTTTTATTAATGCTATTATCACTGCGACTATCGTAGGTATGATTGGCATTGTTATTATTATTGTTATTGTAATCGATTTTATTAATGCTAAAAATGGTAACACCATTAAACTTCTTTTATATAATGATTCCACTAGTATTGATCTTAGTATAATATAATCACAATTAAAAAATATTATCACAACAAAATTCACTACAATTAATACGCAAGCCATAAATAACTATATTAAAATAGAATGCAGAATTAATACCCTAAATTAACATTATCAAACATTTTTATCTACATGATAATTACCTATTACAACAAAAAGGACAGTTATAACTCTAGAATTATAATTTTATTCTCATTTTAAATTTAACCCACTCTGCCCCCTCCCCCGCCCTGGCTGGAATTGAGGTCACGATGGCCCAGACACGAGAAAACCTCCCACGCAACTTTTTGAAACATGACTGGTTGGGGTCTCACCCTCTCCCCTGCTCCCTTCTCATGTCCCCGTTACAGGCAGAGCTCCATCTCTGTCCCTCCTCCCCCCCTAATGCAGCTTCAATTTCCGGTTGAGGTGAATTTTAAATCTATACCATTTGATTCCATTATAGTCTGAGAAGTTGACGCTCCTTGCGAGTGTTAATGAAACAGAATATGTTTTGTCGCAATTAATGGAATAAAATCATCAACAAATATATATATATATATATATATATATATGATAGACTGAAGGCGTGCGAAGTCTAGGTTGACTCTGTGAACCGGGTTCGTGCCCTGTGACCGTCTGAAATTATCACTTCATACAATGATGAGAGCACAAGATTGAAACGCCAGCATATGTAGGCAATAAACATTTAATATGTATTTATAAATATTGTTATAAAGCCCCTTTAAGAAATTAAAGTTGAACACTGTCACTTAGGTATACGACAGGTTGCGATAACGTTCGTTGAACCTTCTCGATTATCTGCTGTTTACTGCCCGCTGTATTTAGGCACAACTAGAACTAAATTTTTCGCAGATGGCCTTAGGGATAGAGCGAAAGCGGAGTCTAGGGTGACTCTGTGAACCGGGTTTGCGCCCTGTGACCGTCTGAAATTATCATGTCTTACACCGATGAGAGCACAAGCTTCAATCGCCGGCGTATATAGCTAATAATAATTATATATATATATATATATATATATATGTATTTTTTTTTCTTCCTTTCTTAAGTGACCTCAATTAAAGCAACACCACATTGTGTATTGCCGGTTGTTGTAATTCTTATTCCAGGTACTTAATTTCCATGATGATCTGCCAAGCAAGGACCTGCTTGGTAGTGAAACACGTGTAGGTAAAAAACGCTTTAATTTGAAAATGATAAATAAATAATCTTTGAATTAAAAAGTCTTTTGTGGTGTTGATTGGGCTCCTGAACGGAATGCTTTGGTAAGCCTTAAAAAAATCACACACACACACACACACGCACACACACACATGTAACAATGCAGTTCGGTATCAAACACGGTTGGATATAAGACAAAGTAAACAGAATACATGCCAATATTGAAAAATTCAATGATTTTCAATTAAATATGTATTTACTAACGTAATGTGTTGAACCAGGATGGTATATCTCGTGTCACGTTCTGTAAATTTTCGAGGTAAACTTACTTTTTGGAAATATATTTTGATCAGAACTATAGTAGTATTATAGAAAAATAAATAAATATTACGCTTTTATTATTGAATGATCGAGCCCTCTATTGGATTTCTTTCTAGCCAACAGAACCAAGACTATATATATATATATATATATATATATATATATATATATATATATATATATATATATATATATATATATATATATATTTGTTTTTTGAAAAGGAGGTTTACCTCGAAAATTAAAAGAACAGGACACCACCCTTACTATCCCGGTTCGACGCATAAATATTTAATTGAAACTTATTTTTTTTCATTATCTTGTATCCAACGGTGTTTTCTACCAAATGTATTGTCACCTACCTCGCCTAGTATTCACATTTTTCTGCCACACTGTATTTTCATAGTCTTCAAACACAACTTCTTACACACTAGGCACAATGCTTTAAGCAAACTACACCATCCTTCTGATATATATATATATATATATATATATATATATATATATATATATATATAATTATTTTCACAATCAGATAACGCCGCTGCCCACACAAACCATGAAAGCCATAGACCAGAAGTCCCAGACTCCTTTGGGCCCATCAGTAGAACATATCAATCGATTGCATTAATAGATATCATATTTTATACAATATTTATTCTCATCGTTTACTTGTTTATATAATTGCTCTATCTCGTATATAGAGCAGCAATTTTTCATGATAGGTTCTACTTTAAAGTAATTTATCATATATTTATTTTCCTGTTCTTTTATATATATATATATATATATATATATATATATATATATATATATATATATATATATATATAAAGTAGACTGATTTTCTCCTGTGATTTCTTCTTGTAACTTTGACCACACTAAGAAAATAACCACATGCATGATACATGATATGCTACACATTTCCGCTCAACACCAACAGCAATTCCTAATGCGTGTTTCACGAAAAAAATAATTACATTTCCATTTCTAACAAAAAATATTACAATTATTACGAGATTTCTTTCTCTCCCCAAAACATCTTCGAATGAGAGGGTAGCCATGATTATCGCTCTTCACTGGCAACCCATCAACCCCGGGAACTTTGTTTATAGAGGGGAAAAAAAGTTATCCGCACCGCCCGATCCATGATTCTGGAATTTCTCTACTTAATTTCTGGCTGCATGATAATTACATATTCCATTGAATTTTAACGAACGCATTCAACAGCAGCCATGTTGATAGGCCAGTACAATTTTGGACGGGAATTTATTTTTACAATTTCCGCCGATATATTTTTAATACTTATCTTTATAAGACACATAACTCCAATTTATTTAGTAATGCAGTTACGTAGCATGGTAAAACTTACCCGCCATCCAGGTAGTAATTAATCGGAAGTTTTTTTTCGCTTATCACCGAAGTAGAACCTCTTTTTCGGGGGCTAAGGGTGTTAATCTATCATAATACTTACACTTTTAATATTTTTATTCATGTCTTAACAATAAGATATTTAATTACAAACAGCTTTTGCCTCTTCATAAATTGATAACCGAAAACCCCTTTCAAGAACAATCTTCACTTTAACCAAGTTAATTAACCGCCAACACTAACAGCGAAACGTAAAGTATTCCAGAATACACACATATATCAACACATAAAAACTTACACGACTAAACTAGGATTTATTTTTAAAAACGTGACTAAACTAGGAATTATTTTAAAAAACGTGACTAAACTAGGATTTATTTAAAAAACGTGACTAAACTAGGATTTATTTTTAAAACGTGACTAAACTAGGATTTATTTTAAAAACGTGACTAAACTAGGATTTATTTTTAAAACGTGACTAAACTATGATTTATTTAAAAAACGTGACTAAACTAGGATTTATTTAAAAAAAACGTGAGTAAACTAGGATTTATTTAAAAAACGGGACTAAACTAGGATTTATTTAAAAAACGTGACTAAACTAGGATTTACTTAAAAAACGTGACTAAACTAGGATTTATTTAAACACGTGACTAAACTAGGATTTATTTAAAAAACGTTACTAAACTAGGATTTACTTAAAAACGTGACTAAACTATGGTATACTAAATAAACTGCTGACACTTTCTGTTTCTTTATTTGAGACTGCTTCTACACCCTATACATACATTCAATTACCTCGATACTATCACTGGGCAAGTTAGGAATACATCAGGGATGCATGTAGTGCACATAGACTAATACAAATGACTAGGATGCTACTTTGCAAGAAGCATTTATATCCGAATATTTTAAACATTTGTTTGCCATCATGTTTACTACATGTGCAGTGTCTCATCCAAAACGACCAACCGCATGTGCACGCATCAATTGTTCGGGATGGTATTGCACAACTAAAACAATGCAGACTTCCGACAAACACTTTCTATTGTTCCACGTGGAAATCCCGCTGATGAGTTCAATGCTGTCATTAAATTGTCATATTTGTGAAAGTACGTCAAGGCTTTAACATTATCTACAAACATGCGTGTGCATCTCAATGTCAAGATTGCAACAACTAACCATTGCAAGAGTGTTATAACTCAACGTATTGCATTAATTGTTTCAGCTGCTGTTTTATATTAACATTGTTGGGTCTGTGTTCGCGCTGGTCAATCGTAAGCACCAAATAATTAAATAGTTACAGATTTTGTAAGGAGCACCAGGATCAGTTCCGAAAAACCTGGAAAAATGGTTTTATCCCTGTGCTTGTTTTACAAGTCCTCCCACATAGTGTGGTCCGACGAACTTACTGCAATTGTACTCCTTCAACGTAAACACCTCCAACCAACTTGACTAGCAGCAAATTCAAACCCCTACATTGTTGCAGTCTCCAGATGACGGAAAACTTTCTACTATAGTAGCCTCTTTACTTGGGCAGCTTGCCTATGGAATTCTTTCAATTCTCCTTGTTTCCTCGACTGTACCAACATGCAGAAATTTAAATGTAATGTGAATAAACTTATCTATGCACAACTTTCCACTTTCAACGGACGTTGTCGGGGAGTAAGGCAGATACTCTATATGTTCTAAGTTTTCAGTAGGCATGATATCATCTGGTTAAATTTAATTCGTACATTTGAGCCTTAACAGCTTAAGTTGTCTATGTAGATTATTATTGAAAAATGTTCCTAGGCAAATTTAATGTTTTAAAAGAAATCAAATCGAAATTCAGTTTTTTGTTCTTAAGAATCGTGACCACCCATCCATTCATATAGAATGAAACTAGCTACCGGAACAGTAGCAGAAACTCGCTATGAAGCGGGCTGATAGTTGTTTGGAAGAAACAGCTTACCTTGTGGGCTGGTATATATATATTTCATCGGCTAAAATATCTCATAACGTCAATGGACGTCGTCGGAGAGTTATGCAAATACTCTATCTGTCCTAACTTTTCTGTGGGCATGATAGAACCTGGTGGGCCCCATGTCCTCTCCAGGCCACATACAGCACCTGGTATTCCCAAATGGTCACCCATTTAGTACTAGCCAGGCTCAACGTCGCTTAACTTTAGTAATCTAACAGGAACCGGTGTGTCAACGTTAGTATGCCGTATGCTACTTAGAATGCTACCAATTAATCTCGCTGACGTCTTAGTGACAATATGCCTTGTTTGGGGGGAATACATTTTTTTATGACCAAGCAATTGAAAACAATAATAGAAAAACAATACAATAAGTTTTTCATTTATTTCTAGCATTAAATATTTATCCGTATTTATCCCCTGACTGTATGTTAATATAATTGGCGTTTTGTTTGTTGTTTTTTTCCTAGTTCGTACTCAATACTTGCACTTAATTCCATGCCTGGGAAATGTAAGTAAAATGTATATTTTCATTACTTTTTAAAGAAATGAGGTGTTATTTATCACCCAGGCGGATAGTAGAGCTTAAAAAGAGTTTTATTTCTATATTAGTGGTAAATGTATGCATTACATGGATTTAATGTGTACCCAGATAAATAGATCAAGAGGAAGGCCGATGATGAGATGGGCTTTCACTTGTACCACGCCTGTGATCGTGCCAAGTAAAGCGAAAAATCCATCATTACAGACTCCGCCGTAGATTGGGATTAATGCGAAAGAAAAAGAATTAAAAAATTCGTGGAAAATGTATGCATTGCGTGGCTTTTACAGGAATTGGTGCATATAGTTTATTTATTTATCGAGTAAATCTGCGGCATAATCCAACAAATTAGGATAAAATGGTAGAGTCGCAAGTAAAACTGGACACCATTTGCTTCAGTATATTTGTATTTCAATCAAATACTTTTTTCGTACTTGTCCAGATTAGGACCCAAGCTAAAATCGGCTTGTCTTTGGTAGCTTTCAGATGTTTACGTAGACGACCGGAAAATGCCGAAACGCTTATCCAATATAAATGCAAGAAAATAAGTAGACGACAAGTTTACATTTTAATTGATTGAATTGCGGAATTCATTTATTGGAAATAAAGATTGATTAAAGCGATTATGAATTTTAACGAACCCTAACCTTAACCCTAACTCTGAGCCTTAACAACGTTTTAACACTTGTTCAGTGATCAGTGAAAAAAAAATGTTCATGCAGAAAGAACATTTTATAACCCTAATCTTAAGCCCAACCCCTACAAATTAGGACCCAAGCTAATATCGGTTAAGGTTAGAGTTAAGGTTAGAGCTAAGGTTAGGATTATGGTTAGCTTGGGTCCTAATCTGCATAAGCACTCATAACCCTAACCCTAACCATAACCATAAGCCTCATAACACTAACCCTAACCCTAACACAGTTTTTACACCTGTTCAAAAATATTTTTCAATTTTACGTGTAAAAAAAAACATTTTTCTAGTTGTACATTCAAACTAGTTTTGGATATTTTGGACGCAGGCAGCTTTTTCTTGGCCGTTTACGTAAACATCCGGAAACTACTGACGCCAAGTCAATTTTAGCTTGGGTCCTAATCTGCACAACTACAGTTTATTTAATACCATTACATTGTCTATTATTTCTTTGATTAAATTTTTATTTGTTTATATATCCTAAATTTCAACCACGGACTAAAACTATAAAACCTCCTCGCAGATACCTTTACAGAGACTATCCATTGTTTCTCGATAATGAAAGGAGGCCTCGCACAAGTATGCGCCCTTTTCTATTCTTTCCAATTTATTCCCATACACGTGTACACACTTCTCATCATATCTGGAAACATGAATGTAAAGTGCTTCTACATCCCCCACCCCATTCTCTATTCCTCATCCCCCATCCTTCTCCCCCTACTTGCTCACTACTCCCTACCCTTCCCTCTCTTCCACTAGCTCCCTCTTCCATTCCACCTCCGTTACCCTTCCCTCTCGACCGCTCACCCATTCTAATCACATAAAGAACACGTGCTCGCATGCCTTCACACCTGTTCAGGTAAATGTATATACTGTTCTGCGTGCGTCCCCGAATGCCTATGAACTGCTCGGTCTGTCAGGCGCAGATAAAATGCATCTATCTATCTATCTATCTATCTATTAGTAGTAGTAGTAGTAGTAGTAGTAGTAGTAGTAGTAGTAGTAGTAGTAGTAGTAGTAGTGCCAACATACTGTTGGGAGTAGTAGTAGTAGTAGTAGTAGTAGTAGTAGTAGTATTTTCCGCACTATAAGTTTTCACACATGATATTATCAGTGATTGTTCACTGAACATAAGCAGTGCTATTCCCCTGGACTCTGAGTGACAAGTCTCCTAAAGCACCCCTAAAACTTTCCACCCCTTTCAATAAGCTTTGCAAATGATTTTTCTCTGTTGCAACAGCCCATCAATTTATCGATAGCAACGGCAGTTGGTCTTTTCTGAAATTTTGAGGAAGTACATCCAACGAGCGACGGACTTAACAGCGCTAAGCCTTATTTAGTCTCGGTTTGATCACAGGAAGTGCACCCTTCCAGGCATTACCTTCTCTTTCTGAAGGGGTGAATTATTGTCGACCTGTTAGATAATAAAAGTCATTATACGAATAAACAGAATGAGCGATAGAGCTGGCGGAATTATTGACGGAACAGGGGTTAAAAATGTGACCCCAGTGAATGTACGGAAGTTAAGAATCTGACGTCATTTCCAGAAAAGAATATTGTGGCCTCTGTTCCGGCCAGCCTTTCAGACGAGCGGTCACGAAAAACAATCGCTCGTCCCATCCCTAATGCGGGTGAAGGGAGGACAAGCTATTAAATGAATCTCATGTATTAGCCTCTCTCTTTATATATATATATATATATATATATATATATATATATATATATATATATATCTTTCTATGAATAACTTTATGCGTGTCTCTCCTTCGGTTATTAATATGTTCCTTATGCTAATAAATCCTCCATCAGAAAGAAGTCATGTGTGTTCTGTGATAAATCAAAGACGGAGACGAGACGACACGTGGATCATAATTGCAAGGGTCTATATAATGGGTTATACACGCATCAGGAGGCGCAGTCAGTATATAACACTGATGCATTATTATACTAAAGCTGAGCCAATCAACGTTTGTTTTTTTGAATGGCTCGTTTTCCTATATATTTTAATGACACAATATAAATAGATGCCAAAATATTCTTTGGTGCTGGGATTGTATAATGATTGAAATTTTCTGTAATTTGTAATTAACTGAAGAAGTAAACCATCTCTTACTAAATGTTTGTCTATCACCCTCATTCGCCTTCTCTCACTATATGTTCATTCAACCAGTCTCTGATATTTTTAATGTCTCCATTAGCGTTTAGAGAAAAAGTGACTGTTTTTTTTTTCAGCGTTGTTTTTTAATTGCTTTATTTTGCCATCTAATTTACATCGTGTGTTCGTGCACAAATCCCCAACGGGATTAAGGCGAGTGAAAAGTTAATAGTCCAAGCATAAGGTCGGCTAGTGCTTCTCTCTCTCTCTCTCTCTTTCTCTCTCTCTCTCTCTCTCTCTCTCTCTTAACCCATTGAATAACTTTATAAATTTTAGTTATAAGGGAAATAACATTTTTTCTATGCTTCAATTAAAAATATAAGAGTTATTGCCCTTGCCGATTTTAATTTTTTGGTAATAATTGCAAAATGTTTCCATATTCCTAGTTGTCCGGGCAGGACTACATATTCGTTTTAATAACATAAAGTTTGGTATGTGTATATCATTATCTATTTGCATGTGCTGTATTCGCTACATAACTAATTAACTGATCACTATCTGTTTTTGAAAATAGCTGCTAGGTGTAAGGGATCGTTATGTGGGATATCTTTAGTTTAATTTAGTTTTATGGAAAAGGGTGTAAAATAGTGAAAATTGAGATATGTTCGCTTTTGTGAAATTTTATAAAAAGTTATTAGATTAATAAATGTTGTTCAAATTTATGTTTTTTGTGGCATAGTATTTCTCATTGAAAATTCAAAATTTAAATATTTCAGATTTGCATTAAATTTGATCCATATTCACTAGACACCAATTAAACAAGATTCCCTGAATTTCAATTTTCTTAAAACATCTTAAGCTTAAGCCTTAATTTTTAGACACTTTCTATACTCAAAATCATGTTTGTCTTTTAACATAGTGTCACACCAAACAAGGCAAGTTTCCACTGTAGACGTAAGGGGTTACTGAGAATTAGGGTGAAAGTTCTGGGGGTCAACCTAAATTGGGAGCTGTGCAGCGAGATGCTTGTTCACATTAGTTTTACATTTCTGCATGTCGGTATAGTGGGGAAACATGGATCAGGGAGGGATTGTCAAAGGCCGGCAGCACGTGGAAAGAAGATATTAGAGTAATTGGCTCTCCGACATCTGAGGACCTCCACAGTGAATGGATGGGATTTACCTGATCGTCGGGTTGGTCGAGTGTATTAAGTTCATCGGAGCACATTCCATTGAAGTACTTGTAAAACAAGCATCCGAATGCAACATTGCGGCGATGGAACAGGGGCTGGAGCTTGGTGGATACTGAGGGGTTTATTATGTTAGAGACTCTTTTTGGGACCTTGTCTAAGAGGGAGAGACTAGTGGATGGTGCACCAGCCCAGATGTGACAACAATACTCTATAGATGGGTGGATGGTTGCTTTGTGGAAATATAGGATGTCAAATGTGAGGAGTTTACTAGCACGGTAGAGGGAGCGCACCTTCTTTGCAGCAGCCTTGGCAATGTCTTCTATTTATGTGTTCTAATTCATGTTACCTGTGAATGTTAGGCCGAGAAGTTTAAAAGTTGGACTCTCAGGTAGGGTGTTATTGCCATGGCAACCGGTGCTTGAAGAGTTTAGTAATTGATTTTGATCAAAATTGGAATAAGGATTCTTTACATAAGGTTTAGTATCATTATATCTTGATTTTAATCTTCATAGGGGCACATAAAAGTGGTGCAAAACTGTTCTGAATCAATTGTACCTGCCCTGGGGCGGGTATTCTTCTAGTTTTGTTTATCTATCGTTGTGAAGTACGTTATTATAATATTATAGTGACAACAATAACAAATGAAAATTGGCTAGTCAGAATCAAAGATTTATATCTCAACTTAAGTGCTATTTAGGTCTAACTTTGAAAAGCTCACAAGATAATTTTAGATTTTAGATTCATGAGACAATATGACGTGTGTGTGTGTCTCTCTCTCTCGCCTCAACGTAAGCTTGATGATACATTCTGATGAGGAAGTATATCTTCGAAAATTAAATTGAAAAAAAAGAAGTTAATAAAACTAAAATGCATTGTATGGCGTTCTAATTGCTCATTATTATTTTTGATAATTAATATTATTAATTTAAATATTATTTTGATTTATTATTGATCGAATATTTATTGAAATTAAAATTTCAATATCAATTATTTTGTATCTATGACCGATAAATATATGAATGCTTCATAAATTCAATTATCAATACAAATTCAGTATTATCATTAAACTAAGTAAAATGCATCTTTTAACCATTTGAAATCATTTCCTTTACACTGATATTCTGTCAACACAATGCTGACTACCGTACTAAAGGTCGGGTTTCGAATGTCAGCTTGAAACACTCGTCTAGCAACAGGGAATGGCCGTGATACGGCGAAAATGATGTCTGCGGACGATTATATCAACGAAATGTTTAAAATCCTATTTTAAAAAATTAATTTCGAAAGAAATCCACCAGAATGCATTTCGGTTTTTTATTTGTATTGTAAATCTAATTTCGTTACAATCAACATGTTGCGGTTTAGGCTGTTTTGTTTAGTGGGGGATAATTTTTGAAAACAACAGTACCATAACATGGGGTGCAGTGCTAGGAGCACAGGTGGACGCAAAGTTTTCGATTTACTCCTTGGCAACGACGGGTGTATAGTACAGAGGTGTATAATTTCGATGAGTGGAGAAAACAAGTCCTCAGCCGTTTGGCTAGGAGCAAAGTTTAGTATCTGTTCTGATGCTGCATAGTATTTCCTCTTCTCGGTCGGTAATGGAGAAGCAATTTAAATTTTTGTTCCAATCCAGGCTGCCCGTTTTGGAGGATTTGATTTCTCCCCTGTGGGGGTACTAACGTATTCTATTCTTGTTAAACATGAAAGAACGAGCAAAATACGCCAGTAACGAACACAAAAAGATAAAAGGTAAGAAAGCCATCACTCAAACATTCATACAAACATAACAATTTATTTAACATGGTTCATTTAATTTGTATAAATTCCTCAATGAAAGTCTGAGTTTGTGTACAGAAATGTCCCTTTTACTGTTTGTATAAAATGTCTCTTTTAAAGGTTTGTTCTTGGAAACACACGTGTTATGGTGTGCGCGTGAAATAGAGAAAATGAGCCGTCTCTCAGCCCCTTTTTGCCGTGTAAGGATGATACCAACTTGCGTTCGACGGTACTTAAAAAAGAGAAAAGAACCGAAAGGGTTTAAGCTTACTATTTGTCCTGCGTCCGATGAGGAGGAAGGGGGAGACGGCGTGTAGTGACAGTAAGACAGTAGCAGGCAGCTTCGTGCCCCATGCTTTTTGAGTCTTTTTGAGTCTGTCTTAATCGCTGGTCGTAGGGAAAAGAGATAAAAAGAGATAGAAAGAAAGTGCGTGCCTTCTTTTATATCACTCAAACCACGCGTGGTCAAGCTGACCTGTTGGTCCCTGATTGGCCGGAACCCTCTGGCAACATGATTTTGCGAGATCAACCCCTGTTCTCTCCCTTAGAGACGAAGAAGGGCTGAGTCAACAAAGAAAGAAAGGTCGTACATATATCCCCTTAGTTGTGGCGTCTGCCACTGGTGTGTGTTCTTCCGCCCACGCCGGTATGATAACATATTAGGATGTTAATCCGATACTCCCATTAAAAACCGACCTTGTGTCTAACTTTACCTTCGTGGGGCGGCACGTAAAAAACACTATACAATAATACGCGGTTCAGTGCTGGGAGCACAGGTAGACACAGAGTTCCTGATTCCTTTCCCGGACAACGCCGGTTGTTCCTGCTAGTCGTACATATAGACGAAGACAACTACCATGGAATTCCCATGAGGTTTCGCAAGTCATATATTATTTTCGCTCTTTTCCCCTCTTCTATGCAACCATCTCGTCATCGTATTTCTGTGCACTGATGCGATGCTCCACAGCGAGCAAGAGGTACTTGACTCACAAGTGTAGAAATACCCATTTATCTTGATACCAGCCGGGATCCTCATTCGTGGCACGCACGTACTTTTCCATCGTTCATGACGAAGACGCTAGCCTTCTCGAGGATCGGCGGGGCCCCGCGCGTTGCAAAACGCCGAATTTGCGAGTGGTGGCACTACTTGGCATGACAAGGCGGCGGAAAGATGGTTGGGGGAGAGTAGTGGTATGACTGTGATGATGAAGACGAAAGGCGATGGAAACGACGCAGCGGGAGGAGCAGGGAGGCGATGTTGGGGGGGGGGGCGTTTATTTCATGAAGGAAAATAACAGCAGAAAACGGTTCGCGTGTATCCCTACCCTTACCCCCACCCGAAAAAAAAAGATGTTTCTCTGCATGAATGGGGATGGAAATGTTGATAGAAACTCGAGAAAAGAATGGTCACCCAAATGGAACAAAAACGTATCTAACATATAAAGTTATCTTGTCGAATTTTCTAAGTCAGACCCAAATAGCATTTAAGCTGATGAATCAAGCTCTGCTTCTGACTAGCCAATTTTCATTCGGTATTTTTATTGGCATGATAATAACATACTTAGTTACAATTTATTTTTAAATTACTTAGTCCAGCCCAGACAACTGCTAATATGTAACAGTTTTAAATAATTACCTACAAATAAAAATACACAATTGGAAATAACTCATATTTTTCATTAAAAGGATAAGAGTTGTCAACCTTATTTTCAAACAGATCAAAATTAAAAAATAAAAGTACTTAACTTTTTGTAAATTCATCTTATATATAAAGTTATTTTGTTGGATTTTTTTAATCAGACCCCAATAGCATTTAAGCTGTCAAATCAAACTTTGCTTCTCCTTTGCAAATTTTCATTCGTTATTGTAGTATTGTGTTATCGGCAATACAATAAACTCCAGTCTATCCCTGACTTGTCCACCAAATTTCAATCATGAAATTCCAACAGTCTTTGTTCTATCCCTATTCAATGATTAGAATAGCTTGGAAAATTGATAATAACTCTGACACGTTCCTCTCTTAGTACTGCTCTGATTAGGGTTGTGATGGGTTAGGGTTAGGGTTAGGGTTAGGGTTAAGGGTTAAGGGTTAAGGGTTAGGGTTAGGGTTCAGGAATAGTCTGGAGAGTGTTTCGATAGACATTATCTTTGAGATAAACCCAGATGAAAATCTGGGAAACGGGGGGTAAGATTCGGTGAGTGTGAAGCCGATTCTGATGAAACAATCACCAAAGTGTCCCGGCATATAATTGGATGGCGATAAAACAAAGACTGTTTGAGATTTATGACTGAAACTTGGTGGACAAGTCCGGCATAGACTGAAGTTTATCTCGACCAAATATGGTTGGATTATAGAAAAGATTGTAAATGTTAATAACGATTTCATAGGTCGCATTGGGTCACCACAGATAAGAAAAATATTGTGACAAGTATAGTGACACTTTTGTGGGAGCTGAAGTTCCTCACATTTATAAGCCTTGTGCCTGACTTCCATTGTCATCGTATGAAAGCAAGTTAAGTGAAGGAGGTGTTACTGTGGCATTAAACATGGCGAATGCAATTCATGGTTTCTATAACTTCGTGGGTCACCGGGTGCTATCGAGATGAAAGCCTAAATATCGTCAACTTAAACTGCCGGCTGCCGGTTTAAAGATCGAATCAACTGTCACCGGAACTTATGAATTGAGAGCATCAATAATTTTCTCTCTATCTCTTTTCCTTTTTTATGCAAATTGTGTCCTTTTCCTTTTTTTCCAGACCTTTTATTCTCCCCCCTCTCTCTCTTTCTCTCTCTCTCTCTCTCTCTCTTTCTCTCTCCCTCTCTCTCGTTTATCACAGCGAGATTTGCAATTAGATTTTAGACTTCGTGCGCATCGGTCGCGCGTGGCCTAACCTAGCCGACTTTCGAGTTTTTAATAGTTATTTTCGGAAGCTGAAATGAATAAAGAAATTATGTTTCTATATATAAAATGGTTTGTCCACTCCTTTATACAAGCATTCGATGTAAGTAAGCCGATGGTCCCAGACAAGTAATTAATTCTCTCCAGAGAATTAATTCTCTGGAGAGAATTAATGACACCTAAATCCCAACCAAAGACCCGTCAAGACTATGGACGGGATTAACCCCTTCATTGAACGGTATGGGCCCATCGTTTGCCACTTGGAGAGCTGGGGACAAATAGAGCCCTTTCAGAAAAGTCCCCAAGGCATCGATCACCAAGTTACAATCTCCCGGCAAGCGATAGTGGTACAATAAGGGGTTAAGATCCGGTGAGTGTGAAGCCTATTTAAGATCACAGTCCCTACTGATGCGACGGTCACCAAATTTGGCATGCATATCATTGAACTGCAGTAAAGGAAAGAATGTTTACTGTTTTTTGTAACAAGATTAGAGACGATTGTGTAAAAATAATGTTTGAAACGGTAGTTTTCCACACGAGGCTAGAGTAAGCATCAGGTTAAAGCAGTGGAAAATTCAATTAGACGTTAACAGACTAGAGTTATGATTGCGTCACAGGATATGACGTCATGGTAAAAAGTACGCGGCAGAAAAGCGAGATCAATTCTGGTTTCTTTTGCTTTTACGACGTCTGAGTGGGCGTTTTTAACGAAGTGCACCACTCCTACGGGGATTGGACGGGAAACTACAGTCCTATCTAGTACATTTCTTGTAAATTGCTGGGTAAGATAAAATAAACCCAAGAAGCAAATAATGGCCTATTTGCTGCTTTTAATTCCTGCCATTTTTACAGATACCAGATAGAAAAGAGAAATTTATGGCGTGTCAACAGAACAGAGAGGTTTGTTGCATGGTTAGTAGCCACAGTGTATGTAGAAACACCAGACCCAGGCTTATTTTACCTGTTATTCTGTCACATGGATAGTGTTTATATTTATATATATATATATATATATATATATATATATATATCCGATACGTAAGCATTAACGGTACACTATCACAATATATGTTAGATGCTTACAATAAAGAATGTTCATTAGTATTTGCTTCAAGGGTGTTTCCAGACATGTTTATGGGGACTTTTTCATTATTTACACACATCGTACATAATTCCCCCCCCCCCAATTTTTTATACTCCCCCACCCAAAGAAATAGTTTTAGTTTTAAAAAAATTCCCCCATCCCAAATTTTTTTTACTCTCCCCCACTCAAATAATTATTTTTAGTTAAAATAAAAAAAATTCCTCTCACCCAAAAATTTTTTTGTTTCCCCCACCCAAAGAATTATTTTTAGTTAAAATAAAAAAAATTTGTTTCCTCCACCCAAAGAATTATTTTTAGTTAAAATAAAAAAAATTTGTTTCCTCACCCAAAGAATTATTTTTAGTTAAAATAAAAAAAAAATTGTTTCCCCCACCCAAAGAATTATTTTTAGTAAAAATAAAAAATAAAATTTTGTTTCCCCCACCCAAAGAATTATTTTTAGTTAAAATAAAAAAAAATTTGTTTCCCCCACCCAAAGAATTATTTTTAGTAAAAATAAAAAAAAATGTTTGTTTCCCCTACCCAAAGAATTATTTTTAGTTAAAATAATAATTTTTTTGTTTCCCCCACCCAAAGAATTATTTTTAGTTAAAATAAAAAAAATTCACTCCCCAAAATCTTTTTTTTACTCTCCCCCACCCAAAGAAATATGTTTAGTTTAAAAAGAAATCCATCGATATTTCAAACACTATATAAATATAAAAAGTATTTTTCTCTACAAAATCTTCAAAATTAATGTTATGCCAAATATTGAATGGGCATTGCCAAATTAGTAATGTTTGAACACCAAATTCTTTTGTTGAAGTCAAAATTTGATCCAAGTTGCAAAAAATAGAGATAGTAAACGAGAGGAAAGAGTAGGTAATAAACTGTAAACGGATGATAATAATCTAAATGAATTAATGCGAAAGTGTTATTACCACCAACACGGGTTACTCTTATTTAAATCAATAATACAACATAATATTATTAACTATGATATATATGGTACTGATGAAAGACCCTTAGACAAAAAGTTAGGAATCCTAATTTGCATATCTATTTTGTAAATTAGGAATACTAATTTGGGGGCCGCTGCGGGGGCGGGTAATTACTATTTAATTAATTTCTAAGTAAAAAAGATAAGAAGGGCACATCTTAACAACTAAATAAACAATAAATAATTTCGACGGCAAGGTCGTGATTTGAACTCGCAACCTAAACATTAAAGAGTAATTTGGACGAATTGTCCGACACGCTACCAACTGAGCAAACGTCACAAAGTTAAAAGAACGATTTTAATTTAACTACTTATACTAAAGTAATGCTTCTTTTCATTGTTTTTACTTAGCAATGAATGATCTGGTTCTTCGATATCGTGTGGGGTCTGCGTTCGCGCTCGATTTTTTTTAAATTTCGCCCCCCACCGCCAAACTTTTTTTTTCCTTTTTAAACAAAAAATATAGGGAGACAATTTTTTTTTTTTAACTAAAAATATTTTTGGTCCGAAACAAAGAAAATCAATGTCTCACCACCGTCAGCAGCCTAGCAAAAATAGACGACCGTTAGGGAGTCTATTTTCGCTAGTCCACTTATAATATAACGAACACTTAACAACTAAATAATTTTGACGCCGAGTTCGTCACTTGAACTCGCAACCTTAACGTCACAAAGTTAAAGAACGATTTTGATTTAACTACTTACGCTAAAGGAAATTTTATTTGTTTTACTTTTTTTACTTAGCGATAACGAATATTCTTAAAACGAGGCTATGTATCAAAACTGGTTCTTTGATATAGTGTGGTGTCGGCGTTCGCGCTCGATTTTTTTATTTTGGTGGGGTCGAAATTTGAGGGGGGGTCGAAATATGTTTTTCTTTTTAAACAAAAACTATTTTTTGCGTGGGGGAGGATAAAAAAATAATTCTGGGTGGGAGGTGAGGTATGGTGTCGACAAAAATGTTTTTTTCTTTTTGTAACTAAAAATATTTTTGGTCCGAAACAAAGAAAACTAATGTCTCACCACCCAAAAAATATGACTGGTGCTCTATCGGATTACGGGTGAGCGTTCATTTCAGAAAAAGAGAGAAAAAAGAAAGAAAGAGAGAAAGAGAGAGAGAGAGAAAAGAAAGAGAGAAAGAGAGAGAGAGAGAAAAGAGAGAGAAAGAGATAGAGAGAGAGAGAAAGAGAGAGAGAAAGAGAGAGAGAGAGAAAGAGAGAGAGAAAGAGAAAGAAAGAGAGAGAGGGAGAGAGTCGACATTTACAGAATTTTCTTTTCATCGACCTTTGGTCTAAAACTCGAACTAAAATGCACTTTATTCACCTTTGAGCTAGAATGAAAGTATAGTACCTGTTTTGTCCTCGGTTGGAGAAGGAGAGGATTACTTATTGACTAGACAAGAGGAATAGGAGAAGGGAGGGGACATACGGATAGATAGACAGGAGGGATGAAGAACGGTAGAAAGAAAAGTTTTAAAAGAAAGATGTACACACTCTTTTTTATGCTTCTATTTTGTTAATAATGATCCCCGGCAATGCCGTGTATCCCTGCTAGTCTACACATAATGAATGTTATAACGCCCAATAACACTATGAGATATGTATGCTCTCTTAGTTGCTATATGCCTCCACGTGCTACTACAACATCGGTCCTTGGTTTGTCACACTTAAGTTCAATTATTAGTTTTGTGACGCAGTCTTCCCGATTAGCAACTAGTTACTGTCGCCGTAACCCTCGTGCACTTCTTTCGTGTCTCGGGCTGATATCTTCGGTGGTGGTTGATGTGGCGTCGTTGAATTTTGGGCCGTACTCACGGGACACAAGCGACTAGACAGAACCTTGTGTTTGTTTAATGAGAAAATATACTTCGGTGTTGTCCGGGCGATTCACCAACGAACAGGGGAATGGTACATGTAAATAATATAAAATTAACGATAAATCAAACAGACGGTCCTGATAATAAAAACGCGACAATATTTGTGATTTTTGTTGAAGGATAAGAATATGTATCTTGCTCCAATCTGATATGTATAGGAACTCAACGTCTTTCGTAGACAGAGGGGATTAATTGTCTTTGGTTCTGAATGCAGCTTAGAGATTTTAAACTTGGATTTGTCCCTCGCTAATATAGGAAAAATCAACTCGGAAGACTTTTACAAATCGAAGTTTAAAATCCCAAGACTTTTCTTTACCGGGCTTTTAGACGAGTAATTCCTTTGAGAAGGGTCAAGTGGGTTAGGGTTGAGGCAACCCTCTCAACTACGTTTAAATCTCTCTTTTCTGATTTGACTCTCTGACTCTACAACTCTCTAACTGTTAAATTCGCGCTCCGCACCACTTTATATATCCAGGCAATGTCACTCGGCCTCGCCCGGAAAAATGTTACTTGCCTCAGCCAGCAAGCGACCCGATTGGTCCTTAGTTTACACCGACCCACCTTGAAGACTAAAATTTCCGTGTCAATCGCTCGTCTTGTTCTCATGTGGTCCAGATTTCTCGTGCACTCAACTTTTTCTTGGATTCGACATTTGTCACTTATGACAGCTATTACATTCGAGTTGACTCTTGCCCCCCTTTATGGGGTCACACCTGCGAGTCTAACCCAAACAATGTGTCGTCAGGCCAACAAATCAAATTAATTTCATCTAACCACAAACTTGATTCTCATAAATTCGTGCGAATATAATTTTAAGTCTCCCGACTTGCATACTAGCGATATAATCAACCTCCGTAAGATGCCGGCATTTTGTCATATTTTCATCGCTAAACGCATAGATTGAATAGACACATCTCATTTTAGATGCGTCTAAGTATCTCTATTAGACGCTCTGTCTGTCGGTCCGTTTGTCAGGCTTACTTTTGGAATAGCAGTTTCGTCAGTCAAACACAACTATGTAGAAAAAGAAATGATCATATTTGTCAATGATATACCCTAACACTAGCCCCTAACCCCTAACCCTAACCCTAACCCCTAACCCCTAACCCCTAACCCCTAACCCCTAACCGTAACCCTAACCCTAACTCTAACCCTAACCCTAGCCCTAACCCTAACCCTAACCCTAACCCTAACCCTAACCTTAACCCCTAACCCTAACCCTAACCCTAACCCTAACCCTAACCCTAACTCTAACCCCTAACCCTAACTCTAACTCTTAACTCTAACCCTAGCCATAACTCTAACCCTTAACCCTAACTTTAACCCTAACTCTAACCCCTAACCCTAACCCTAGCCCTGACCCTAACCCTAACCCTTACCCTTACCCTAACTCTAACCCCTAACCCTAACCCTAACCCTAACCCTAACTCTAACCCTAACCCTAACCCTAACCCTAACGCAGTCGTTTCCAGTGTGATTTCAGGTGGAATTACATCGACTTTGTCTCTGATTATTTCCTATACATCGGTAAGCGTTTGAGGACAGGTTAGGGTTAAGGTCAGGGTTATCGACAAAATGTTCATTTATGGTCGTTTTCATAGTTATGCATTGTTCACTGCAACTTCCAGTCAATCAGAGTTCTTAGTTTTTATTACCCCGACACTACCTACTTGGCTCCTTAAACCAATGAAATTGAAACGTTCTTCAAACAAACAAAGGACAAGTTATATTATCATCACTATCGAAGCTTTAATTTATTTTTTAGTGTTTATCTTTCAATCTATGGGATATCTAATTGAAATAACTAACGCACTTAAAAAATAAAAACGAATAAAAATAAGGTGAATCAATAATTTTAAGATAACTTTTTAAAAAGTAGATCGAAAAACTAAAGCAAATAATCAAAACTTTTACAATGCTAATAATAATAATAATATCTTCAATCGCATATATTAGTGTGTAAAGTGGATAGTAAATCAAATATGTTTCATTGAGGAAAAACGGAAAGCTGGAAAGTTGTCCTTTATTTGCTTGAAGTGAACAGCACTAAAAAGTTTTTTGAAATAAACGTTTCACAATTCATCGTACAAAGTAACTGAATAGGTAATAAAATCGAAGACTATTGTTGACTATAAAAACGACCTTAAAATGCAAATCCATGTATTTAGAATCGTTGTTTATTTCAGTAATGAAAACCAAAACCTTTCGGTGTAGCTTACTTGCCATGAGTATATATATATATATATATATATATATATATATATATATATATATATATATATATATATATATATATATATATATATATAAGGAAATGGTAGTTTGCTTGAAGCATTGCTAGTAAACAAGTAAATATGAAGATGAGAATGACCAAAAATAAATGACAAAAGACGGTAAATCTCAGATCAATTCATTTATATTTCAAAATTTAAATACAAAATTTAAAATGTATTTAAATTTTGAAATATAAATGAATTGATCTGAGATTTACCGTCTCTTGTCACTTATTCTTGTTCATTCTTATTCCACCTTCCGGTTTTTCAACATTGCATTGCTCCTGTCTCGGAATTCTCACCTTCATATATATATATATATATATATATATATATATATATATATATATATATATGTAAAGGAGTAAGGCTACCAACATTTGTAGAATGTTTTTTTCAACATTTATTTATTATTTTGTTGTTTTACCATTTTATGATTTCATATATAACGCGTTTCAAGCGGTAGCCCGCTTTCATCAGATATGAAAATGGATTTTCATATCTGATGAAAGCGGGCTACCGCTTGAAACGCGTTATATATAAAATCATAAAATGGTAAAACAACAAAATAATAAATAAATGTTGAAAAAAACAACAAAATAATAAATAAATGTTGAAAAAAACATTCTACAAATGTTGGTAGCCTTACTCCTTTACATATATACTTTTCTCTCGTTGGAACTGCACTAATACTGCACTACCCTTATTTATATATATATATATATATATATATATATATATATATATGAATTAATTTGTAAAAAGAATCAAATCCTCTAAGATTATCAATAGCGTAAAAAGTAAATAAAAGCAAGTTGAATCAGTGCGTAAAGCGCCTTGGACAGTCACTATCGATGGGGGTTAGAATCTCGAGCTTGGTGCGCTCTCTATCGGAAGCCACACTGATAAGTCTTGAAAAGACGAAACAGTTATATATACATATGCGTGTGTATGTGTGAATGTGAGTGTGTGTGTGCTAGTGTACACCCCTCGTCAAAATTTACAAAATGTATGTTTCGCCAATATCCACACTATCTATTTATCTAGATATAATGCTAAAATATCTATATAAAATATCATAGAATAACTATATATATATATATAACTTTTTTTTATCAATTTTAATGACCTAGAGAAAAAAACGTTCACCGTTGACTTTTTAATTATAAAGTGTAAGATTTAAGGCTAAGGGTTAGCGTTAGGATTAGGATTAGGGTTAGGGTTAGGGTTAGAGTTAGGGTTAGGGTTAGGGTTAGTCTGAAGTTGTTGTCTGACTTTTTATAAGCTTTTTCGCACTCTTCTTACCACTTGAAATAGTTTCGACCGAGAACAAAAAAAAATGCACGTGTTATACTCGCTAACTTTTGCGTGGCGGGATCAAAATATCATATATATATATATATATATATATATATATATATATATATATATATATATATATATATATATATATATATA
>OY744518.1:140389143-140394143 GCA_963556195.1 Sepiola atlantica
CGACTTGATCTTAAATGAATCGTTTATGATAGATGAATTGTATTGCGGCATTAAATAACAATAAAAGGGTTGATATGCCGCAAACGACAAACAGATGAAGCAATGAAAACTTTATAAAGTCATTTATATCTTTGAAAATAATATTTTGAGACTGGCGTATTGTTGTATCTTAACACTAAACCTAAGGTTTTGATCGATGTAATTAAAAGGTTATATTCTCAGTCTGACAAGAATATCCGTTCTCCGTTACGTCACGGTTCCTTGCGGACAATTCTCGTATGAATTTTAGGATCTTTAAACCTGTTCTTGTGTTTTAGATGTGTAGTTTTACTAAATATTGTCCAGTGAAAGTTGCCTTTCGACATATGAATGACCTAATCTGTGCGGGTTATCAACACATCTAGGAAGGACAATTTGTTATTCTGTTTCATTTCTATGGTGAACTGAATAGATGGACGGATGGAGTTCATATTGGCCCAGTAATACTTGAACACCCTCTTGATTAGGTTAGAGTATGAATGGGTCATCCACATATTGCAGTCACATTGTTGGCTTTAGTAATGTGCGTCCTAATGTTATTTCCTCGAAGTATTCCATGTATATATTTGCCAGTACTGCGGACAATGGTAGTCCCATAGCCAAACATTCTTCCTGTTGATATATGTCAGATCCCATCACGAAGTATGTAATTTTTTTTTCACAGAAGATCACCATCTTCATCAGATTATTTACTGAGATGCAATTCCGTTCCATCGAGTCAAGTATCTGAAGTTAACTCATTACCTACAACAGTTAATGTCTCGTCAGTGGGTAATTTCGTGAACAGACTCACTACATCTATGTTCACCATCTGATTGGAATGAATGTGAGCATTATAGAATTTTCCACGAAGTCAGCTGAATTCTTGACATACAATGGGGATTTGCCTATGAGTGGGGTGATTATATCTACCTGGAATCAGCTCAATGGATGGCATGTTGAATCTCGGGTGCTGACAATGGGCCTTAATGAAATACCGTCTTTGTGAATCTTATGGAGGTCTTATAGGTGTGGTAGCTTGCTGTAATGCTGGACCGTATGTGTTTTGCAGGTGGTATTAGGTCCTTGTTTTTACTAATGGTTTGTGACAGCTTTTTCTCTGCTTTCAAAATCGGATTTTTTTTTACTTTACAGTAGCCAACAGATCGTGTTAGTTCTGCCAATTTTTTTGAATATTCCGCTGTATCCATTAACACTGTAGCATTGCCCTTGCCTGCTGGTAGTATTACAATATCATCATCACTTACTAGTGACTTGATAGCCAATAAGAAAAAGTATATATATATATATATATATATATATATATATATATATATATATATATATATATATATATAGTAATATGTAGTAATCTATAGTGATAAGTATTAAGATTATACAGCTAAAAGACAAGAATAGTTTTAAGGCTCCTAAAATTGTCCGCAAGGAACCGTGATGTAACGGAGAAAGTAATAATCAGTTGTAAATGATAGTCTTCTGAAGGTTGAAGGTTCGATCCTCATTGCGGGCGATACTAAGAATACAATAACGAATTATGTAAGACTTCTACCCGGTCATGGCTGACGGAATGGGAAAAAGCTACCCTCGTGGATTAAATAAAGGGTTCCGTTTCGAAATTCCGTACAAATTCCCGAGTTTTACAAAGGTGCACCTGAAGACGGTCAGAGGTTACATCGATCGAAAAGTTGTGAGAATAACATTTAAGATGAGAACAGTAGTCTGAATAATCCAAATTATACAAATTATCAATCGTCATCTAAAAAATTCCGAAATATGCTTTGAAAATGTAAAATATTATTTGAATGTATATATTTATATCTTAAGAAATATAAGTAATTTTAGAAATAGAGAAATTTTGTAAAAATCGGAGTACGATCTATAAATGTATGTATTTTTAGAAATGCAAAAAAATATTTGAAATAGGGGTATTTGTTTTAGAAATGTGGGAACTCTTGGAAATGTACGTATTTTTTATTTATTTTTTGTAGAAACGGGCGCAGTTTTAGAGATAAATGTATGCTAGAATCGGATTTTTAGAGTAATTTCAGAAAATATTTTTTAAATATGGATAATTTTCGGAGAGTTATCTTTCATAAATTTAAAAATTATTTTGAAATGTATATCTTATTTAGAAATTTAGGTATATTTAGAAATAGGTACTTATATCAAATATAATCCAGTTTCCGTGAATTACTCGTCGGCAGCGTTCGGCATGTTACGCAAACACGCGAGAGATGACGAGGCAAATGGTGGCAGACGATAACTTCGATACGTTGCTGCATCGTATTTTTTCAATTTTATTTTGAAGAAAGAAAGCAAATAACAAAAAAGTGCCATTTCTTACAGGATTCCATGCTCTACATTTAGTGTTTGTCCACCTCCATGAATACTTGTCCGTTATTCCTTTTCTTTCTATCAACCGGCACATCTAATAACATTTCGGACATTTTTTCTTTTTTGCTAACAGCTTTCTTTCCCGGCAGAAAGAAATGACTCCTTCGGGAGCTCTTAGTAATTCGTTTATCTTTGGGTGTGTGTGTGGGGGTGGGGTTTAACAGGAAATAAACATGCACTGGTTTTGATCAATAACTACTACCTTTAATAAATTTCAATACTGGTTTGAAAATCGTTGTCCGGTAGCTGACAGCTGATTAGCTAATCGCTCAGCATTTCTCGGGTGTTTACGTAACATGCTCGAACGCTGCCGACGTGAAGTTCACGGAAACTGGTTCATATTCGATATACGTACCTAGAAATGTATGTAATTTGTTAAATGTAGGTATTTTTCATAAAAATATGTATTTTTTAGAAAAAGACTATTTTATTTTGGAAATAGATGTATATTTTATAAAATGTAGGTGTACATAAGTATATTTTGTGAAATGTAGGTGTAAGTAAGTATATTTTATAAAATGTAGGTGTACGTAAGTATAATTTGTGAAATGTACGTGTACGTAAGTATATTTTATAAAATGTAGGTGTACGTAAGTATACTTTTTGAAATATAGGTGTACGTAAGTATATTTTATAAAATGTAGGTGTACGTAACCATATTTTGTGAAATGTAGGTGTAAGTAAGTATATTTTATAAAATGTAGGTGTACGTAAGTATATTTTGTGAAATGTAGGTTTATGTAAGTATATTTTATAAAAATGTAGGTGTACGTAAGTATATTTTGTTAAATGTAAGTGTAAGTAAGTATATTTTATAAAATGTAGGTGTATGTAAGTATATTTTGTGAAATGTAGGTGTAAGTAAGTATATTTTATAAAATGTAGGTGTACGTAAGTATATATTGTGAAATGTAGGTGTAAGTAGTATATTTTATAAAATGTAGGTGTACGTAAGTATATTTTTTGAAATGTTGGTGTAAGTAAGTATATTTTATAAAATGTAGGTGTACGTAAGTATATTTTGTGAAATGTACGTGTACGTAAGTATATTTTATAAAATGTAGGTGTACGTAAGTATATTTTGTGAAATATAGGTGTAAGTAAGTATATTTTATAAAATGTAGATGTACGTAATATATTTTGTGAAATGTAGGTGTAAGTAAGTATATTTTATAAAATGTAGCTGTACGTAAGTATATTTTGTGAAATGTAGGTGTAAGTATATTTTATAATATGCAGGTGTACGTAAGCATATTTTGTGAAATGTAGGTGTAAGTAAGTATATTTTATAAAATGTAGGTGTACGTAAGTATATTTTGTAAAATGTAGGTATTCGTAAGTATATTTTATAAAATGTAGGTGTACGTAAGTATATTTTTTAAAATGTAGGTGTACGTAAGCATATTTTGTGAAATGTAGGTGTAAGTAAGTATATTTTATAAAATGTAGGTGTACGTAAGTATATTTTGTGAAATGTAGGTGTAAGTAAGTATATTTTATAAAATGTAGGTGTACGTAAGTATATTTTGTAAAATGTAGGTATTCGTAAGTATATTTTATAAAATGTAGGTGTACGTAAGTATATTTTGTGAAATGTAGGTGTAAGTAAGTATATTTTATAAAATGTAGGTGTACGTAAGTATATATTGTGAAATGTAGGTGTAAGTAAGTATATTTTATAAAATGTAGGTGTACGTAAGTATATTTTTTGAAATGTTGGTGTAAGTAAGTATATTTTATAAAATGTAGGTGTACGTAACCATATTTTGTGAAATGTACGTGTACGTAAGTATATTTTATAAAATGTAGGTGTACGTAAGTATATTTTGTGAAATGTAGGTGTAAGTAAGTATATTTTATAAAATGTAGGTGTAAGTAAGTATATTTTATAAAATGTAGGCGTACGTAAGTATATTTTGTGAAATGTAGGTGTAAGTAAGTATATCTTATAAAATGTAGGTGTACGTAACTATATTTTGTGAAATGTAGGTGTAAGTATGTATATTTTATAAAATGTAGGTGTACGTATGTATATTTTGTGAAATGTAGGTGTAAGTAAGTATATTTTATAAAATGTAGGTGTACGTAAGTATATTTTATAAAATGTAGGTGTAAGTAAGTATATTTTATAAAATGTAGGTGTACGTAAGTATATTTTGTGAAATGTAGGTGTAAGTAAGTATATTTTATAAAATGTAGGTGTACGTAAGTATATTTTATAAAATGTAGGTGTAAGTAAGTATATTTTATAAAATGTAGGTGTACGTTAGTATATTTTATAAAATGTAGGTGTACGTGAGTATATTTTGTTAAATGTAGGTGTACGTAAGTATATTTTGTGAAATGTAGGTGTAAGTAAGTAGATTTCATAAAATGTAGGTGTGAGTATGTATATTTTATAAAGTGTAGGTGTAAGTAAGTATATCTTATAAAATGTAGGTGTACGTAAGTATATTTTGTGAAATGTAGGTGTAAGTAAGTAGATTTCATAAAATGTAGGTGTAAGTATGTATATTTTGTGAAATGTAGGTGTACGTAAGTAGAAAACGAACATAGGTTCTCAACAT
>OY744518.1:140399143-140471643 GCA_963556195.1 Sepiola atlantica
AAGTTCATCGGAGCACATTTTGTAAAAAATGTAGTTTTCAACGTTGAAGTGTGATAGTGATTTGATGTCTTTCATCACTTGGTTGGACCTGGTCATCTTTGGTCGTTCTGAGGGTCTTTTGGTAGGTGTAAGGGTTAGGGTTAAGGTTAAGGTTAGGGTTAGGGTTAAGTGTAGGGTTATGGTAAGGGTTAGGGTTAGGGTTAGGGTTAAGTGTAGGGTTAGGGTTAGGGTTAGGGTTAGGGTTAGGGTTAGGGTTAGGGTTAGGGTTAGAGGTTATGGTTAGAGGTTAGAGTTAGGGTTAGGGTTAGGGTTCGGGTTAAACTTAAAGGGTTAATGGGTAGGGTTAGGGTTAGGGTTAGGGTTAGGGTTTAAAATGGGCAAACAATGACAGTCTTCTTTTGAGTATAACAGCACTCCATGTTTTTGATTCGGTGCGAATGTACAGATTTTGGTTCGAGACTATCTTTGGCCAGCTGATTTAGATAAATCTTCTCGGTAGGTTCTTTTGAAAATTTAATTCAATTAATTTGGCAACAAAATAAAACTATCATGCTCTAGTTGCCATGTTGGTAAAGGGTGGTAGAAATTTACACAGAAGAGGATACAGTCGCCCAGCACCTGCCCAAATTCACCTTGAATTGATACGTTGTTGGTGCATTTATTACCTCTCTTTGGGAGTCTATTCTAAAGTCCAGAGATCCTGATTGAGAAAGTGGCCTTCCTCTATTTCAATGGAAATCGATGGTTAAATAGTCTCCGGTGGTGTCCGCGCAGACCTCTTTCTGGTGCAGGAGTGAATAATACGTCCTGCTGTACATCGTAATGACTATTGAGGAGATTGTAGACCAAAATGAGAAAAGCATTATTGTTGTATTCTCATGTTTTGGTCAATGTCCGCCAATTCGAATTATTCAAGAACATGCTTTCAATGTAGGTTGTGCTTCAATCTTGCACTGACATGTTTGCTGTTGAAGGCGGATGCGTCGGTCTTCATCGTTTGATGTCTTCCTCTATGTCTATTAGATGAGTCAATGTGTTTACATTTTCTCTAATCCACACTTATCTATGTGATACTTCTCTGTCTTGTTTTTCAATAGACCCTCTTCGTGTACCATGTTTTATGCAATCACGGATTATGAAAATATTTAATGTAATCTTTGATACTGGATACCAACCCTTCTAAAAGATATCTACATATCTAAAAAAATACCTACATTTGTATAAAAATACACTCAGTTCTAAAAATACACACAGTTCTAAAAATACGCCCAGTTCTAAAAATACACCCAGTTCTAAAAATACACCCAGTTTTAAAAATACACCCAGTTCTAAAAATACACCCAGTTCTAAAAATACAATCAGTTCTAAAAATACACCCAGTTCTAAAACTACACTCAGTTCTAAAAATACACCCAGTTCTAAAAATACACTCAGTTCTAAAAATGCACCCAGTTCTAAAAATACACCCAGTTCTAAAAATACGCGCAGTTTTAAAAATATGCCCAGTTCTAAAAATACACCCAGTTCTAAAAATACACTCAGTTCTAGAAATACACTCTGTTCTAAAAATACGCCCATAAGTAAAATAAAAATGCCCAAAGAAATATTTTTTAAATATTTACATTTAAAATCTATATCTGCATTTTAAACTATTGTTTACATTTCTAGATCGCACGCTTCATATAACGTTCTAAACCAGACATCTAGTAACAATATATAGAGAAGAAGGAAGGGCTAAATAGTCCCACTCCTTTATTCTATTTGATAAAGAGCTTTATCTCGAAATATCATTGGAAAATAAAAATTACTATTGACATGTGAGTTATTGTTTTTGATTTAACTAATAATTCACCACTTGTGAAAGCTAAAAGCCACTCAATTATAAGGGTTAATGAAATTGATATATTGCCAGTTGAATGATGACGAATATTATGGGAGGATTGAAAATGATCGATGGAAATGATAAAATTGTATTATTTATGATAAGTATTTGTTTACATTGTATCTGAAGACGACGATGTGGGAAATCATTCTCGTGATAACGCGTTCCACAGATACGAAGTTGTTGGAAAGAAACTCTGTTCATTGAGTAACAAAGGTTATGCTGTTTACAGTTGTGCCAGCTAGACGAGATGTTGCCATCTTATTTACATAGGTGTTTGTAGTGTATACAAACACAGGTATGTAAATTAGATGGCGGCGCTGAAAAAAGAGAGTCAGTCTGATATTAAGATATATTAGATACTGGTTGGACTAACATAGACTGAGGGGGACGAGGGAAAACATAGATAGCTAAGAGAGAGCGATGCGTGACTTTTTCAGTTAATTATAAATTACGATTATTTAGAACAATTAAAACATAATTTTCTCAACTATTAATCAATCCCAGAACTAAAGTATAGTTTAGCATGTGTTTTGTGTATATAGAAAAAAGCTGAGAAAAGCAAACGTTGCTTAACTCGCATTTAGTATAATATATATATATATATATATATATATATATATATATATATATATATATATATATATATATATATATATGTATACATAATATATATTATACATATATATTATATATTATATTATATATATGTATATATATAATATAAATATACAATATATATATATATTATATATAAATATATGATATATATATAATATATATATTATATATATGTATATATATATTTATATATATATATATTAATTGTTCAAGTTCAAATATGTTAATAAAGTGAACATAAAACCCTTTTTAAGAGTGATCAATACAAAGTAGAGCATTTATAAATTACATAAACAATATTATAGCCTTACGTTAATCAACCAACGTTTGATAAGATGCGGTAATACGCATTGAAACGTTGGTTGATTGACGTAAATCTATATTATTGTTTATGTAATTTTATAATATATATATATATATTAAACAAGTAAAAGATGAGAATAAAGATTGTAAGAATACAATATATATTACGTCCTCAGGCGCTCAAAACAAGGTGTTTAAAATAAAAGATATTTATTTTTCCTTCCTTAAGCCATGGCTTTTCAAAGAGTTAAATATTATCATAAGCGGAATACAAAGAGATAAGTTGGTCGAGAAATTACCAAAAGTCAAAATGTGTAAAGATATAAATAAAATAAGATAAATACAAATATAGAAAGTATAGAAAATGTCCAATGCAAAGAGAAGAGGTTGAAAATATATGAAAAAGTTCACCGTTGATGACGTCATGGAAATATATAACATAATTTTGGAAGTTTTTCAACCTTAAAAACTTTAATCCCAAGTCCTTCGTTGGAAATTCCCTTTGCTTGCAAATCAGTTAATCTCTTGTGATCACTGTATTAGTTTGCTGCTAAGAGATTACGCTAGACTTTATATTATTTTAAGGACTATCAGTTGTTTACATTGAAAAATTGTTTAAGGGATTTACAAACTAAAGAGCATTTTATCTCATGGATTACAGCAGTGTTGATCAAACACCACACCCCTTAAAAAAGAAATATATATATATATAAAATAATTACATAAAAATACATTAAATATTTAGGTGATAAAAATCGTACATATTTCTAGACGGAGCGTCTTGGTCCAGTGGTAGAACGCTGGACTACAGACATCAATATCGAAGGTTCGATTCTTGTCTAACTTAGCCATGCTGATGACGGCATGGATAACTTTTCTGTACGTATAAAATAAATAAATAAATAAAAGAAAATATATATATATATATATATATAGTCTAAAAAAGCTTTGAGTCATTTTAAAGAAAGAATATGCAGTTAAAATTCCCAGAGAAACTAACTAAATCCAAGATATCGCAGACTTAGCACTTGCATAAGTCAACCCACCGTTGGAAAATTCATAAATAAAAAAGGGGATTCAAATATCTAACAGTGAAATAAAAACAGGGGACCTTAATTTAAGCGTGAAATATTAAAACTGTGATCATCAGCTGTTTACCATGTAACTGTTTCGGAGATATAAAAACAGTGCAGTTATAATATTCATTGCTCTCTAATGGTACTGTTCAAACGACCACTTCCCTAATTATCAAATGTAGAAATAATTCAGCTTTAACTTCACTAATATATATAAGTAATAATAATAATTATTATTATTATATTATTATTATTATTATAATAATAATAATAATAATAATAATAATAATAATAATAATAATAATATATTACCCTTAAGACTACCGTGTGATATGGTAATTTGCATATCAAATAACATTAATTATAACAATAAGAATAATAATAATAAGAAGAAGAAGATGAAGAAGAAGAAGAAGAAGAAGAAGAAGAAGAAAACGAAGAAGAAGAAGAAGAAGAAGAAGAAGAAGAAGAATGCTATCCAAACACTACAGCCAAGAACCATTCTGTGATATGGTAGCTAGCAATAAAATTATATCGGAATAAAAGTTGCATTTAAAAAAAGCTTAAGTACCTTAGGTACCAGATAGGCAAGTAGATAAGAGGAAGGAAACCTAGGAAATATATATATATATAGTTGCTGATGATCTGACCGTCTGAAATTGTTACTTTCCTGCACTGATGAGAGAAATAAGATTGAAATGCTAGCGTCTGTAGGTATAAATAATTTCATATTTATTTATAAAAATATTGTGTATATATATATATATATATATATATATAGAGAGAGAGAGAGAGAGAGAGAGAGAGAGAAAGAGAGAGAGAGGGAGAGAGAGAGAGAGACTGACAGACAGACAGACAGACCGACAGAGAACAGGAATTAAGAAGTAAAACAAACCGGACCTTTGTTCATGAGAAGCCCAACGATTGGCTAAGAGAACAACAAAGAATCTGATTGGTTAACTAGCTAGCCATGTATATAAAAAAAACATCCGGCTAAACTAACTGCATACATTTTAGTCTGAAGATTCCCCCGGGGATGAAACGTGGGAGCCTCTGTGTAGCTTAATTGCCATAAATATATTTCATAACTTACTATATATATATATATATATATATATATATATATATATATATATATATATAAAACATAGTTATCTACAGACACGTGTTTTGTCGTCTCTCTGACTCAGCATCTATATATGATGGCTCAGATTTTTTCGTTCATAATCTGACACAAGGCCAACTCCCTGTCCCAGAAGATTGAAATCGCAGCACTCATTTGAAGGGTGCCATAGTAAGGTACCGAAACACATGTTGATATCCGTTTAAGATGTTGAGGGGACATCATTAGATAAAAGTACAACTTGTGTTTGCTTGTGTGTTGTGGTGGTGGTGGTGGTGGTGGTATTGGTATTGTGGTTGTGGTAGTGGTGATGGTGGTGGTGGTGGTGGTGGTGGTGGTGGTGGTGGTGGTGGTGGTGGTGGTGGTGGTGGTTGTGGTAGTTCAACGTAGGTAAGTCGGTATGCAGCTAGAGTGTGTCTAATATGTAGATAAGGAACCAAACTTATTCCGGACTGCATGTCTCTACCCGTATTACATATCAAATGAATTTATACGATGAATGTATTGATATTCCCAAAGCATTTAGAAACGACACATCATTTTAAGTCCCTGTCTCTTTATTTCGCTCTCTCTCTCTCTCTCTCTCTCTCTTTCTCTCTCTTTCTCTCTCTCTCTTTCTCCCTTCTCTCTTTCTCCATTTATATATCTAGGCTTCCCTTCCTGCCTATAATTGCCATCAATACCAAACAATTCATTTACTACTACTCCTATTACTACTACTACTACTACTACTACAACTACAACTACTACTACTACTACTCTTATCGTTGTTGATGATGTCACTTTTCTCCCTCTTCCTTTGTTTCTTCATCTTTATCTTCAGTTTATTCTTTTATTTCCTCCCCATCCCCCTTCTTCTTCCTCTTCTTCTTCTTCTGCTTCTTCTTTCTCCTTCTCCTCCTCTCTTTTCTATCTTATTATCCCCCTCTATCTTCTTTTTCTTCCTCCTCTTTTTTATTTTCTTCTTTTTCTGTGCCCTCCCCCTCCTCTCGTTCCTCTTCTTTTTATTCTCACTTTCCTTCTTTTTTAATATTGTCTTATTTGACTCATCCTCTTCTTTGTTAATTTCTCCTCTTCTGTCGTTCCTTATTCTTCTTTTTTTTCTTCTTCTTCTTCTTCTTCTTCTTCTTCTTCTTCTTCTTCTTCTCTTTCTTCTCTTTCTTCTCTTTCTTCTTTTTCTCTTTAATTTCTCCATTCTTATTCCATCTTCTGTTCTTCCTCTCCCTCTCATCCTTTTTATTTCTTTCCATTTCTTCTTTTCTGCTCCCAGTTTCCTCGACTCCTTCCTCTGTAATTCTACTACCGTTCATCCCAACCCACCACTCCCCACAACAGCCCCTAAATCTCCCTTGTCTACCCCATTCAAACCTCTCGTCTCATTAACTTAATAAAATCACAGTCATTATGGAAACGATAAAAGAATTGAACTCTCCAAAACACAAAAAGAAAAACACAAATGCATAGATATATAAATAAACGAAAAAAGGAATAAAAATACGAAATAAAAATGAAAAAATAAAAATTTTAAAAAGACAAAATAACGAATACAAAAAACGAGAAAAAGGAATAAAATTAACGAAAAAAAGGAAAATAAAAGGAAAAAATAGAATAAAAAACGAAAAAATGGAATAAAAAAACGAAAAAAATATTTAAAAAACGAAAAAGGAATAAAAACAGAATAAGAAAGAAAAAAACGAATAAAAAACGAAAAGAAATAAGAAAAAACGAAAAATAATTTTAAAAAAAAAGGATAAAAAAGAACGAAACAAAAATTTAAAAAACGAAAAAAAACGAACAGAAGAAATAAAAAATCGAGAAAAGGGAATTAAAAAAATCCGAAAGAAGGAATAAAATACGAAAAAAAAGGAATAGAAAAACAAGAAAGTATAAAAAAAGAAAAAAACGGATAAAAAAACGAAAAAAAGTATAACAACGAAACAAAGAATAAAAAACGAAAATAAAAATTAAAAAACGAAAAAAGAATTAAAAAAACGAAAAGAAGGTATAAAAAAACGAAAAACTGGAATAAAAAACAGCTAATTCTTTTATCTTTTAGATAAGAGTACATTTGGGAAAGAGAGAGAGGAAGAGAGAGAGGAAGAGAGAGAGGAAGAGAGATCTAACCTGCCATTCTTCTTATCTCACAATCTTCCACACATTCGCCTTATCCATCAGCGTTTCCTCTTCCTTCACTCTCTCTATTTGACTATCTCTCTAACCTCTCTCCTCCACTCTCCTTCCCTATCTCTTTCACCACCTCGATACATTTTACTCTCTCTATCTCGCTCCATATCCACCTTGTTCTCCTATTTTGCCAACTGCTTCTTTTGCATAAAGAATGTTATAACATTTATAATAAACAGTCAAGCTATAAAAGATAGCCAATTTTATAGATAGATAGATAGATAGATAGATAGATAGATAGATAGATAGATAGATAGATAGATAGATAGATAGATAGGCAGACTGTTATATATATATATATATATATATATATATATATATATATATATATAATGGTGATAATCAAGGTAAAAAATATCCACAGGGTGGTAATCCAGAGAATTTTAACCGGGTTTATAAAAAGTGCTCAATAGAGCTTTATATATGATAATTTTTTTTATTTACACAGACATTATTGCAACCACTAACCCATATCACAATATCGGCAAACATTATCTTATTATTTACTATTATTACGATTATCACTACCTCCTAGTATTTCTAATATTTCTTAATTATTCTATCTCTTTCCTAAACTATTATTTTTATAAACTCTTAAATATTATTGACCACCATTATCGTTGTTGTCGTCGTTGTTATTATTATTACTATTTTTATTATTATTATTATTATTATTATTATTATTATTATTATTATTATTATTATTATTATTATTAATTAATTAATTAATTAATTAATAACGTCGGCATTTTCTAGTTATTCTTAAGTTATATTTATTTTTCTAGTACTTTTAAATTAAATTAAACTATTATCATTATTTTTATTATCATTCATTATTATTTTCATTATTTCATTTCAATTATTATGGGTGTTTATTATTATTATTATTATTATTATTATTATTATTATTATTATTATTATTAATACTGTAATACTTAACTAATATATTTATTCGATTTATTAATTTATTAATGGTAAGCTAATAAACTCTAGACAAAATATAAAGATAATATAAATTCAGAATCAGCAACACATTTGATACCACCCCACCTACCACACCAATTACACGCGTCTACTCACTACTAATGCCGATTATAGCTGATCGGTTTGTCCGCACGCTCGCATACACACATATACACAATATTATAGTTCACATGAAAAATACATTTATCCGCTCGACTTTAAAATAACTGTCGGTTTTTGACACTTGAATCGTGCATGTCCACCTCCCCCCTCCTATTTTCTATTTCCTATCTCTTCTCTCTCGGTCTGAATCAACAGACGCTTTTTTTCCTTTTTCTTTTCCTTCTTTTCCTTTATTTGTCTACCTTTCTATCACTTTACCCTACCCCCTTCATTATATGTCTCTATTTATTTATTTATTTATTTATTTGTCCTGTTTGTTTCAGATTTTAGATTTTAAAGTTTTTAGATTTTTTGATTTTTGATTTTTAACGTCCCTAAATCACGTGACCCCCAATTTTTGAAATGTTAAATTTCTTTTCTTCTTCTTCTCTTTCTTTATCTCTCCATTTAATTCTCTCCAAATATGATCTGAGGCTAAGATCGGATTCTAACTCTGCCTGATGAGATCTCAGTTTATAGTAACTGTTGATCGATAACATCGACATGCCAGTGTCGCAGATTTTGTACTTGTCTGTGTAAATAAAAAAATTATCATATATATATATATATATACTAGCGGGACCCGTGTAAATTACACGAAATGATGTTTTTAATACTAATTATCTTGTTCCTAACCTATACATGTTTGAATAAAATATGATAAGCTTTGGACTTGTATATATTTTTTTTTAAATGAACAATGCATGAAACAATTTACAAAACTTCTTTATATACAATATTTCTAGTGAAGGTAATATTTCGACGACGGAACCTTACTTTGTAAATGTTTTCGATTAAATTAAATTTGGCTCCAATTCATGAATATTTATTCACTCCTCTCCAGGAGTTAGGCACAAAGCCAGTTTTATCTTACTCCCACAAGTAAGATGTGACCCAAGGTCGGGTCGGAAAAGTGGGGTTTGGAAAGCCAGCGCTCGAGAAGGTGAGCACTCTGGCCATTAAAAATTGCCTGTGCAGCCCCGTTGGCATTCCCCGGTAGGGGCGCCCCAGGCAGTAAGCAATAAACTTACTCCTCCCCAAAGAGGTGAGGCGAAATCTGGGAGGGTGGACCTCCTAGAACTGCACAGGACAGACCCATAGACCAGCGTAAATCAAGCCTCGAAGGCCAAGACAATACCAGTCTATGGGGTGCAGTATCAATCGGAACAGATACTACACTTTGATCTTAGCCAAAACGCCAAGCCAATTCATGAGTAGCATACAAAGATTCGTACGGTCGTTGCTTTTGAGGTAAGCATGACACACAAAATCACACACGCTATTGTATTAATATGTGTCTTCCCGGTCGTCCCCTCCCTACCTCTCTTCCCCTCGAAATGTAGAAAAAAGATCTTAGTGGTTGGTTGGGATCGAACTATAAACCAGTCGGGCTGAAGTCAAAAATACTACGTCGCTAACCGTTGCGCCAAAGGAAAATTAGGCGAGTTGAATGTTTTTTAAAATCTAAGTGCGGCACGCATGCGCAGAGCTTTTGCCGGAAGCGTGACACACGAACACACACGCTATCGTATATATATATAGTCTAAAGAAGCTTTGAGTTATTTTAAACAAAAAGACAAAAAAAAGGAAACTAAATCCAAAAAAGTGCAGACTTAACATTCGTTGGAAAATTCATAAATAAATAAAATATATAATAGTAAGTAAATAAAATAAAAAAGGGGATTAAGTATCTAACAGTGAAACAGAAACAGAAGACCTTAACGTTAACACGGGGATCATCAGCTGTTTACCATGTAACTGTTTCGGAGATTTAAAAACAGGACAGTTATATGCATGGCTCTCCAATGGTACAGATCAAACTACCATTTCCCCAATCAAGTGTCGAAATAATTTAGCTTAAAATGTTACTTATATATACATAAATAAATAATAATAATCAAAATAATAATAATAATATACTACCCTTAAGACTACCGTGCGATATGGTAATTTTCATATCAAATAAAATTCTTTATAACAATAGTAATACTAATAATAATAATAATAATAATAATAATAATAATAATAATAATAATAATAACATTCAATCTAAACACTACACCCAAGAACCATTCTGCGATATGGTAGCTAGAAATAAAATTATATAGGAATTAAAGTTGCATTAAAAATAAAAAAAAGCTTTAGTACCTTAGGTACCAGAAAGGCAAATACATAAGAGCAATGGAACCTAGCCATACAGATCTAATATATATATATATATATATATATATATATATATATATATATATATATATATATATATATATATATATATATTGTGTGTGTATTTAGGCAGCATATTTTCATTTAGGCAAACATTATTAAATAACATGGAGTGATTTTGTTTGATGCGACTTTTTTTTTTTTTTTTCAATTTTCCGAATTGTCCATCTAATGTTTCGGTCAAATTGATATAAATATAATCCATGGGTCTCTTGTTCCATTCTTTTTTCTTTTTTGCAAGTACTTTCGATTTGAATCGTCAAATCATCTTCAGGCGGTATTAGTTTTAGTGTCTTTACAAATTATGACTTTACTGTTGTGCTCATTTTTGAATTATAACGGCGAGTAGATTATAACTTGAAAAAGCGTCGTAAAGTTGAAACGTACATGAGAGCGTGATGGCGTTCTACACATATGGGAGATTTAAAAGTGTGACTGTTTAAACCGTTAAGAAATTGATGACGTTAAAGAAAGTGCATACAATTCAAATGCATAACTACCTAATTGTTAAGAATTTGGTAATGTTAATTATTATGCTAGACACTTTAAAATGTTGCGACTAGTTTCATAATTGTCATTATTAATTGTGGGATGTTTAGTTTTTATGTAGAGGGGTTCGAGTATTTTTAATTTTTTGATATTGGTATCGTGGTGTATTATTTTGGTATTGTTAACAAGGATGTTTCTATATTGGGAGGGGGTACAATTATGTTTTTTAGGTGTTGGCATATAGAGCTAGTGTTGGAGAGATGAAGGGTGAGTCTATGTAAGAATTAGTTTTTTTTAAAACTAATTCTTACATAAGTTTCACTTCCACAACACTATCCCGAAGACTCACCCTTAATCTATCCGACACTAGCTCTATATGCTAACACCTAAAAAAAATAATTGTACCCCTCCCAATATATATATATATATATATATATATATATATATATATAATTACCTTTCTGGTACCTGAGGTGCATAAGCTTTTTTTTTCTAATTTGTTTTGTAATGCAACTTTAATTCCTATATAATTCTATTACTAGCTACCATATTGCATAATGGTTCTTGTGTGTAGTGTTTAGATAGTATTATTATTTTATTATTATTATTATTATTATTGTTATAATTAATGTTATTTGATATGCAAATTATATCATACGGTAGTCTTAAGGGTAATATATTATTATTATTATTATTATTATTATTATTATTATTATTTTATTATTATTATTTATTTATGTATATATTAGTGAAATTTTAAGCTGAATTATTTCGACACTTGATTATTGGGGAAATGGTAGTTTATAAGTACCATTGGAGAGCCATGAATATTATAACTGTCCTGTTTTTTAAATCTCCGAAACAGTTACATGGTAAACAGCTGATGATCCCCGTGTTAATTTTAGATGCTTAAGGTCTCCTGTTTTTGTTTCACTCTTAGATACTTAACCCTCCCCCCTTTTTTTTTTTTTTACTTTTTTTTTTATTTATTAATTTTCCAACGAATGTTAAGTCTGCAATATCTTGGATTTAGTTAGTTTCTCTGGGAATTTAAACTGCATTTTACTTCTTTTTTTTTTAAATAACTCAAAGCTTCTTTAGACTATATATATATATATATATATATATATATATATATATATATATATATATATATATATATATATATCGAGAGAGAGAGAGAGGTGAAATAGATAGATAGATAGATAGATAGATAGATAGATAGATAGATAGATAGATATGTAAAGATAGATAGATAAATAGATAGATAGATAAATAGATAGATATGTAAAGATTGATAGATAGATAGATAGATTGATAGATAGATAGACTGTCATATATATATATAAAGAGAGAGAGATAGATAAATAGTAAGATAGATAGATAGATAGATAGATAGATAGATTGATTGATAGATAGATAGATAGACAGACAGACAGACAGACAGACAGACAGACATACTGTCATATATATATATATATATATATATATAGAGAGAGAGAGAGAGAGAGAGGTGAAATAGATAGATAGATAGATAGATAGATATGTACAGATAGATAGATAGATAGATAGATAGATAGATAGATAGATAGATAGATAGATAGATATGTAAAGATAGATAGATAGATAGATAGATAGATAGAGTGTCATATATATATATATATATACATATATAAATATATAGATAGATAGATAGGTAGATATGTAAATATATATATATATATAGTTAGATAGATAGATAGATATGTAAAGATAGATATATATAGAGAGAGATAAATAGACAGATAGATAGATAGATAGATAGATAGATAGACAGACAGACAGACAGACTAACAGACAGACAGACAGACAGACAGACAGACAGACTCATATATATATATATATATATATATATATATATATATATATAGAGAGAGAGAGAGAGAGAGAGAGGTGAAATAGATAGATAGATAGATAGATAGATAGATAGATAGATAGATAGATAGATAGATAGATAGATAGATATGTGAAGATAGATAGATAGATAGATAGATAGATAGATAGATAGATAGATAGATAGATAGATAGATAGATAGATAGATAGATAGATATAGCGGTTTGCAAGGATAGATGAATTATATGTGTGTAGATGTGCATATCTGGTGGTGTATGTATGTATGTATGTATGTATGTATGTATGTATGTATGTATGTATGTATGTATGTATGTATGTATGTATGTATGTATGTATGTATGTGTGAGTGTGTACCCATATGCATATACGAACCTAGTTGCTATACTATGAGTTAAGTGTGAGTTGGATCGACAAAAATTAATAATATATATATGTATATATATATATATATATATATAGAGAGAGAGAGAGAGAGAGAAATAGACAAGTAAAAGATGTGAATAAAGATTGTAAAAATACAATATATATTACGTCATCAGCTGCTCAAAACAAGGTGTTTCATAGGAGCCAGGGCTTTCCATATAAAAAAGACGCATATCCAGCCACATTCTCTCTTTTAAAAGTAATAACGACCAAATTATAGGGACTTACCTAACTAATTTAATCAAAGATGTTAAGCGTAAAACATCTCTTACTATCTGCACTGGTCGATCTTGAATAAATCTAGGTCTTATACACCAGGATCTAGGTTGTGTCAATTATGTACTTTAGAAACCGTTAGGGTAATCACTGCTGTCAAGAGTAAAAATATAATCAATTCTAAAAGCGAATTTCTTCTGGCATGCAGGCATAAAAGAAAATTTAAATATTACAACTTTATAGCCTAACTGAAACTGATACCCCAATCCAATACCCAGCCTTTCCAAGCTAACAATAACTTGCTTCAATTACCTAAAACAATTTCGTTACCCTCGATTTTACCACCTATTAAAGACAACTAGTACTTTTTACATCCATAAGTTTAGAACTCTCTTTTGTATGGAGGGTCTTTTAACCCATAAATCTCGATATCAATCTTTAACTATAAGTAAATAAGTAATTGTATCTTCCAATTCAATGTTTGATTTTTTACGTACCCCTTATTATTGACTGTTTACGTTTATGTATCCTTGTCGTATGCTACCCTTATTAAACTTAATTTTACTTAATACCCCTAATCCTTTACTTTGACATATTATTCTTTTATTTCCTTTTTGGAATCTATAAAATTTACTGTTTCCACTAACGGTTAATCTTATTTTTTTCTCAAAGCATACTCTACAGAATTTACATTTTTTATATTTGTAACCGACCGCCAACTTTTTATAGCTCTATTTTGACCTATATCTTCCTCTCATCTGATTTATCACTTCTTCAGTTCAGTTTATTTAATTTGAATCTAAATCTTCCCTTTTTACACACTTACTTCTAATTATCTTTACCCAAACTCTGACCCATGTATATTGATCTCCCTAGCATCGTGAGAGTAAAACACCTCACCCTAAACATTAGTAATATTGTAAATACTCGTATCTCGCCATTTTCTCTTACGGCTCTTTTTTCCTTATTGAGATAGTACTTCCTTTATTATTCTTCATTTGTTTAAACATGCGACAATCATTTAATTTTCCTTTCTATTTTTAACTTTAATTACTTACAATTTAATCATTTTTATTTGGCCTTTAGTTTTTAGTTTATTTTACCTAACTCCTGGACCCTGCATTAACACTTTGCCAATCCCAACATTAATTCATTAATATTAATCTCATAACCTCACCCTCCCCTTTTGATACAACTTCTGTGGCCTTCAGTCACTTATTATAAATTAGTCACTTTATTGTCCTACTTAACCACTTACTGCTTTAAAATATATGGTTACATCTGAAGCTGGCCTGTATCCAGGCCGACCCCAACCCAACTTATTTTTACATCACCCGTCTAACCCTTTGCACCATTCCATCTCTGCTACCTCACACCTCTTTAAACGCATTTCAGTTTCAATTTCTGTAACGACTTAGTCAAGTTTTTTATGTCTGCAGAGACGTTAATTTTTACCAACTCTTTGAAAACTACCTCATATTATCTCACTTTAAATTCAAATCCATAAATTCTATATCTGGAAAATCCATGGGTGTTCTTCAAATGGATTTTAATACACAACTTATATCCTCAATTTTACATTGCAACCGGATTACTTGGGCCTTTAATGGTTTGAGTTCTCCAAAATTCAACGGATTTTAAAACTTTTGACGGGAACCTTTCCTTGATTTACCGCTTTTGAACCCGCGTCGACAATTTTCATGGCGCCTTCAACGGTGAACCTTTTCATTCTCTTTGGATTGGACATTTTCTATACGTTTTATATTTGTATTTATCTTATATTATATTTATATTTTTTCTAAATTATGACTTTTGATACCTACAAACTTATCTCTTTGTATTCCTCTGATGATAAGATTTCATTCTTTGAAAAGCCATGGCTTAAGGAAGGAAAAATAAATGTATTTTATTTGAAACACCTTGTTTGGAGCAACTGGGGACGTAATAGATATTGTATTTTACAAGATTTATTCACATCTTTTACTTGTATATATAATTGCTCTATCTCGTATATCGAGCATCAATTTTTTCATGATTGGTTCTAATTTAAAGATATAGTTTATATCTTTATTTTCCTGTTGTTTACATATATAATTGATTAAACAAGTTCAGATGTATTTATAAAATGCACTAAAAACAATATTTTAAAGTGCTCAATACTATGTAGAGCTTTATAAATATTTATTATATACATATTTAATTTGGCTTACGCAACTACAGTCGCGTTTCTGTGATTACACCCCTATAGTAACTCAAAATGTTTATGAAAAAATGAATTAGGACAATGGGTAGATAAGAAATAAAAACAAAAAGACAAATAACAATAAAAATAACAGCACAGTGAGTTATAAACCATGCCATCAAATACACGAACAAATAAGTTCGTTTAGTGTCAGCATCCGTACGATTAGGTTGTAAGAGGTGGTCATACGATAGAATAGATGAAGGGCTAGTGTTAGGGTTAAGGTTAATGAATGTTCAACATGGCTTTTTCGGAGATAGTGTGCTACTACCCTCACTTACAATAAAAAACACACCGGACTTTTCGTGATCTCAGTTTGGCTTGGCTGATGGTGGATCTAAACAATGAAAAAGAAGGAAAAAAACATTGTAACCACTGTCTGTCAAAATATATGATCAAAAAATAATAAATATTTCATTCATTAAAAAATCTCGCATCGCTGTTTGGTCCCCCGATTTATAAAATCGGGGGACTTATGTTTTGAGGCATGTCTGTCCGTCCGTCTGTCCGTCCGGATTTTTCCCCGCAACCATCCATTGAATTTCTCTGAAATTTTGCATGAAGTTGTAACTTTGGTCAGGTTAGAAAGTGACATTCTCTGATTTTTGAAAAAAAATCTGGTTAGACCCCCAGGGGTCAAAAGGCCCCGAAATGGTAAAAATTGACATTTTTTGCCCCATAACTTTTCATCCATCAATTCAATTTCTTTGAAACTTGGCCAAAATGTCGAGGCAATTGTTCCTAATAGAAAATAAGTATCGCTGACCTTGGAAAAAATCTGGTTCGCGCCCCAGGGGGTCAAAAGCCCCCCAAATGGCAAAAAATTACCCTTTTCTCCCATAACGTGTGATCCATTCAATTCAATTTTTCTGAAACTTGGCTAAAATGTAGAGGCAATTGTGTTGGTTATAAAATGAGCATTCTTGAGTTCCGGAAAATTCTGGTTCGCGCCCCCAGGGGGTAAAAGGGGGGTCAAAAATGGCCCAAATTGCCCGAATTTATTGCATTTTACACTCGCCACATCGAGTCACATACAGAGGGGGACCACACACGCGCGGCTTGTCTGATTTTGAACCTGATTAAATTTTAAACTCGTTTATGCTTTATAAGTCGCCCCGAACGGATTTCTTAAACCACCGGGAACCAGTGTGTATGCTACTAACCTGACTTACACAAAAACACAAACTCTATTATAATCGGAATTTTTCGTGAAATTAGTTCGGCATCTATAATGCCCCTTCTCCAAGTGTATATGTTGCTCTCCCAAAACCCATACCTATCCCCAATGGAGCATAAAAGGGTTCTCCCATTTATTGTGTTAAACAGAACTTAACCCTTCCATAATCGTTACCCACTGACCTGTCCCAGCAGACGTAATGTATTACCACCTCCATAAAAGATAACCTTTTATCAAATGCAAAAATCTTAACTTCTCATTTCTATGTACCCACAATGTTTTATATCCGTCTTTTGGTTTGACTATAAAGCTCAACTTTGAAGATAAAAGATGTACGTATAAGCCTTTAGCCTATCTAGCTAATTGGTTGGGATTGGTTCGGAAGCACTATATATATATATATATATATATATATATATATATATATATATATATATATATATATATATATATATATATATATATATATATATATCAATGACATCGTCATCCTAACACTTAAAGTGTTAAAATAAGTGCCCTTTTACATATTCATGATATATATATATATATAGTAAGTTATGAAAATATATTTATGGCAATTAAGCTACACTGAGGCTCCCGCGTTTCATCCCCGGGGGAATCTTTGCGCTAAAAAAAAGAATTATATATATATATATATATATATATATATATATATATATATATATATATATATATATATATATATATATATATATATTGTGAGTGTATTTATGCAGATTATTTTCATTTAGGCAAACATTATTAAATCACAGGCAGTGTTTTTGCTTGATGATTTTTTTTCTGCTGAAGAGAGCTTATCTTGTAAAACCCATGGATAAAGGAAAAGTTATTTTTGTATACCTTGTTTGAATATCTGATGAATAAATAAATATTGTAATTTATCTAATTTTTAGTTTCGTCATTCATTTTCTTGTATATATATATATATAGAGAGAGAGAGATATGACGTTGCTAGCTATAAATGCATCGTTCATTTCATTAAGTTGAACGCTCTTATGACGTCAAGCCGCCGAAATAAGTGTTAAAATCATCACATTTACCGGTGGCCGAGTGGTTCTAGGTGTCGTGATTTGAGTTGTACATACTCGTAGCCCGAGGTTTCGAATCATGCGACTAGTAGTTTATAGTCTCTATACGTATGAGTCCCGATTAAAAAGGACGTAACGTATACATACATAGATAATAAACAAAAACAAATATATATATATATATATGTATATATTTGAAAAGTCCATACATTCTTTAAAGCATCCAAATTAAATTTAAGAACAATGGGTAAGGTAAAATAAAATACCTTTTAAAGCAAGTTTAAAGATGCGATTTTTTTTTTTATTAAAAAAAAAAGAGAAATCGAAACCGATTTTTTTTTCTTTTTTTTATATAAACTTCATTTGGATGCTTTAAAGAAGGTATGAACTTTTTCAAGTGTTTATATATTTATCAACGTTTCGTCTTTATTGTAAGATTTCCCGAGGGTGATAATTTAAAGAAAAATGTCATGCAAGGACTTAGATATTTGGGGTTGACATGGTAGAGAGATAAGAGAATGTAGTAGCCGTGGCTACTATGAGCGTCGGAGGAGAGCATATATATATATATATATATATATATATATATATATATATATATATATATATATATATATATATATATATATATATATGAAGCTCCTCGTTAAAAAGTAGAGCACTGTAAATGGTAGTAATAACACAGTGTGACGTCACTTGCTTTATATGCACTATTCCTTCACTTATAGAAGTTGAATGCCTGTACGTCTCGCCGCCTTTAAAAGTGTTAAAATTATCATTGTTTATAAGCTGTTCAGAACTGGCCTATCGGTTAGCGACGTTGGATTGGGGTTGAAAAATACTTGTAATCCAGGGTTTCGAATCGTGTGACCGGTGGTGAATAGCCGTACTTCTATGCTGATGAGTCTTGATTGAAAAGAGACGAAACGTATACGTCCATAGATAAATAAACAATAACAAATATTTATATATATATATATATATATATACGTTCATGTTTCATTGGATTGTGCATATATATATATATATATATATATATATATATATATATATATATATATATATATATATATATATATTATGTATCCACGTGGGAACGTAATAGTTGGCTCATTGGATAGCGACGTCTTCAGCAATGAGGACAGAATGATTCGTGGGGTTTATTAAATGTTCTTCTCTTGTTGGTTAAAGTAATAGAAGCAATTAAAAAAAACCAACGGATAACTACATTAATTGCTCTGAGATTTGATTTTTTTTGCACTAGTCAACTCTTATTAAGGATTTAAAAACTTGAGGATAAGGGTTAACGAGATTGAAGATTTACAGTTAAATGATTATAAATACGACCCACTCGAAACAAGAGCAGACCCCAAACAGCAATTCTTCCCCCTTTGTCAGGAAAAATATTTAAAAAGACACTTAGATAGTAGAGTAAATTAGTCCCGACCCTATTTTGTTTTTCAGTATTAACCCTAACCCTAACCTTAACCCTAACCTCCAGAGATGCCCACTCCCCGCACTTTATTTTGCCCTCGGACGCCCCTATTGTTTCATATCTTGGAGGAAGCCATCAATTCCCACGCTCCAACCAGATCTGCTTTATTTTTTAAATCCTACTTAGCTCCTACTCCCATTTAGAGACCTACCTCCTTGTTTTCAGTGGACTTAGCAGAGGATTGGGCTGTAAATATTGTCTCACTCATCTGTGACAATATTAACTACGAAGGTCGGCGCCCAGCATACACGGCTAATATAAATTGGCCCAGTAGAATATAATATAATTTCTGGTTTGAAATAAGAGTATCAATTTATATTGTCAGAGTGACCTATAGACCTCTTCTGTATCCATAAACATTAACCAACATTGGACCTCAAATAAACAAAATGAGAATTAGCTTGATTAATAACACTTCGCCACTGAATATAAACAAGTTCATATATCAATTTATATGATCAGTGACCTCAGATGGCATTATCGGAATTGAACCTTGTTGTTTCGAATTGGAAAATAGTGGAAATGTAATATACTTATAATTTGAATAAGGATAAACAATGTTCAAGTTTGGTTTATATTGTCAGAGTGACCTATAAACATCTTATGTCTCAATAACATTATCGAAGTTGAACTTTGTTGTTAGATTCACAAGCGATTTCGATATAAGTGAGTTGAAGTTGAGAGAGTTAGCCAGTCGGTGATAAGCATTGGGCGAGGACGAGCCAGTCGGTGATAAGCGAGGACTAGCCAGAGTTACACCAAGCAGACCGTGAATTAATCAATGAGAGAAACGGACATAAGAACCCTTCTCTATCTGTGAAAGATATCACACCTATCGGGATACGTGTGTCCTCGCCCAAGCTTAGAACAGCACGCCACTGATAGAGGGATAAATTGTCCATCGGTCCAATTACATTCCAGAGTGAACTCAAGATTATCTGGCCAACTGGCCTAGTGACTCAACAAGTGTATATTTTATTTCATTATTCATTATTCCACCTCAACGGTCACCCACTTATCTAAACAAACACAACGTGGGGGTGGATGTGACCTTATGAGAGGCCTCTTCGACAACCGTGGCCTTCTTCGGAGCAGCAACTTTTGTACCAACAGGATCACGTGACTAACCAGCCCAGGAGCGGCCAACTGGTGACGTCACGGGTGGGTTAAAGGGCTTTTCACATCCACGATGATTTCTTTTTTTTTGTAAATAAAATCTTTTTAAAACAAATTGTGGATCATCTAAGTAGGACCAAATAATAGAATGAATGTGGTATTTTGGGATTTTGGTGAGAGTGTCTAGCGCAAAAGTGTTTTATAAGCAAAATTTGATGACCACAGACCCCCCCCCCTCCCTTAACTTTTCCTACGGAAAAGAATGGATTAACAAGATCATTGATTTTTGTTGTTTTTTTGTTGTTATACAAAATACTTTGTTATTAATTTTTTTTAAATTGTCTTAATAAAATCGCTCATAGAATGTAAAGACTAAATAGGGAAATAGCGGGAAATCGAGAGTTACGAGATTGGCGGGAGTACACCCGATGTGCACTTCCTAGTCGCCATACTATAATTTACCGCAATTGCATCCAGATAAACTGCCCTTTCTCCTGTTGCATACCTTGCTTTTCTCCCTCGTCGTGTAGAGGATGGTCGTGTCGTCTAGTGGATGAATTCTTTGTTCTTTCCTTCCTGCCGCGAACCACGCCGTCCGTGTCTGCAACAAAAGCCTCATGACGCACTCCGAAGACAAACTCTCCTTTTTTTATTTAATTCATTTTATTACAAGTGTTGTTATTTCAACTGGGAGTCATTCACTACGTCGAGAGAGAAGGAGAGAGCAAATCACTACTTTATCGTAGTTAGTTAACAATGTTTTCTTAACCATTCATAGAGTGGGGGAAAGGATTTCTCTCGCTTGTATTCCCTTAGGGGAAATATTTCCCTTATTTTTACATCGTGAATCGCACGTCCTGCTCGGTTCGCCTTCCGAATCAGACTGACGAAAACTCGCTTCTCACGAGAACGAGTGACGTCACGGATCCTCTCTTTCCCACGCAAGGCCCGCGACGTCACAGAGCCTCTCGCTGGTGCAGACTGACCCTTGATCTGGGGTTTCGTCACACGGTAACCTTGTTACGTCTGTTAGCTCTGACTGTGAGAACAGGCCTTAATCTGCACTCGACTGCACCCGCGTTAATTCGCGCAAGTCAAACCAACGATTCCCAACAGATACGTCCATTTCCATAGGGCCATTATCCAACACTCCTTTCAACCCGCGTAGGGTATATAAAAGGTCCCGAACCCCACGTTCGATCACTTGAACGTCTAATAGATCAAGGCAGAAACTCTCTAGCTTTTTTTTTCTGCCACGTACTTCCGACAATAACGTCATATCCTGCCACGTAGTCCTGAATCTAAAACGTTAAACTTCTAATGCGATTTACAACTTTCTGACTTAATCTATTCTTATGAAGCAAATACCGTTCTTAACATTATATTCGCACACCAGCACTTAAAGATTGCAGTAAAATGACCGAGAAGCTGCGCGCTTGTGGGGTAGCCATTGTTTCCCTTCTAGAAAAAGTAGGGAGAGAAAAAATAATAAGATAAGAAAAGAATGGAAATAATGAAGGTCAGTTTGCGTATTCACCATTCAAATAATTTGAGTTGAAAAAATATCTATGGATCAAATTAGTCTCAAAAGAGGGTATCAGGTGACCCGTGACTCTTGTACGAAGGTCACGTTTACACGAGCGTTATGTAGATACGCTATGGTTACGATCACGTGGTAACACCGGTTGTCGTCGTTAGATCACCGAAGTTAAACGACGTTGAGCCAGGTCAGTGACAGATGGGTGACCATTTGGGAATAGCAGGTACTGTATTTGGAAGGACGACCATATTTTCATGGGGTCCTCTCTCTAGATCTGACCACCACAAATAGGCGATTTTTATATATAGGGATACTTTAACAATTTTGAAAATGGCGTCTATCGCATTTTGCATTCGAACTCTTCATATATATATATATATATATATATATATATATATATATATATATATATATATATATATATATATAATATAATGCAGCAACATTTTTGTAAGTAACGGATACATTTTATTAGACAGACGAACAACACAGGTAATGAGGACTTTTTTCTTTTTTTTAATAACTAATATAAGTTAGCAAAACATTTATACGGAACAAAACTTAGGTTTAGTATTCGGTACGTTTATGTTTTTGTCTTTTGGGGGAGGTGGGGTCTGGTCAACTCTGCTGGGAAGCCATGAAATTGAATACTGTCTTGTTTTTAAATTCCCGAGATATTTTTTCATGGTGGACGGCTGATGATTCCTTAAATAATGTTAGAAGCAAGCTAATATAATGACTGAAAAGTTAAATTGACTTACATGAGTGATTTTCCACTGAACGACTTGGGACTAAAAGTTTTTTTTGTTTTTTTTTTTAATATAGTTTTAATGGCTGAGAAACTTCCAAGACTATATATATATATATATATATATATATATATATATATATATATATATATATATATATATACTAGTAAAATACCCGCCTGAGGACGGGTATAAGCATTAAATATAGCATTAGTTTTAATTTTTTTTATCTTTTTGTTTTTTTCTTTGTAGGATATATAACGCTTTCAGTTACACCCCTTAATGGCCTAAGTTAAGAAATAATTAATGAGTCCACATTTTTGTATAAACTTTCTCTTACGGATAGACGACGCCAATTTAATTTTACAATAACTTGAAATGTTTATAATTTAAATAAGGTAATCATCGAATATTGGAAATGTATTCCATTTGATTGTAATTTCATCGATTCCAAACACATACTGATTGTTAGTATTAGCATCGAATACCAGTTGTCTTTAATTCTTTCTGTATTTCTCCTTGCCACATGCTTTCTATTTCAGCCGCAAGCCGGAGAATAATAGAAATACAATAGTTTATAATTGGTCCCCCGATTTATAAAATCGGGGGACTTATGTTTTGAGGCATGTCCGTCCGTCTGTCCGTCCGGATTTTTCTCCGCAACCATCCATTGAATTTCTCTGAAATTTTGTATCAAGTTGTAGCTTTGGTTAGGTTAGAAAGTGACATTCTCCGATGTTTGAAAAAAAATCTAGTTAGCCCCCAGAGGGGTCAAAAGGCCCCGAAATAGCAAAAAAATGACATTTTTTGCCCCATAACTTTTCATCCATCCATTCAATTTCTCTTAGCCAAAATGTGGAGGCAATTATTCCTAATAGAAAATAAGTATCGCTTACCTTGGAAAAAATCTGGTTCGCGCCTCCAGGGGGTCGAAAGCCCCCCAAATGGCAAAAAATTACCCTTTTCTCCCATAACGTTTGATCCATCCATTCAATTTTTCTGAAACTTGGCCAAAATGTAGAGGCAATTGTTCTGGATATAAAATGAGCATCCTTGAACTCCAAAAAGGTTCTGGTTCGCGCCTCAGGGGGTTTAAAGGGGTCAAAATGCCCCAAATTGCCCAAATTTATTGCATTTTACACTCGACACATCGAGTTACATACAGAGGGGGACCACGCACGCGCGGCTTGTTTCTATTTGGTAATTATCGAATATTGCAAATCTATTCCTTTTGATAGCAATTTCTTGGTTTAAAACACGTATTGAATGTTCGTATTAGCGTTGTTGTTGTTGCTATTATCGTTAAACCGGAAGTAGAATTCTTTCCCTCTCAATCGTATAATAATATTTCTAGTTTCTCAATTTAATTTCATAATTGTAAAATAGTATTAATCTCTCGGCCCTCGAGCTGAAACAGAAGGAATGTATAAACAGAAACAAAGAAGAAGCACAAGACGAAACACGTTGTTACCACTTTGATCACCGGACTCGTAAGGGACACGTCAGCGTTGCAGGCATTTATTTATATCAAGATTCTTTACAAGGGGAGATTACTCTGATCGCCAATTGAAATCATGGCACCCGCTGTAAGGGAGACAATCGAGATACGACACCTCTCCTCGTCATTAAAAGTTTGATATATACATATATACATATACACAGTACATGCGTGTCTGCGTATGTGTGTGTTCGTACATAGGGGGGTTAGTCTATCATTGTCCATCATTTTGATATGTATAATATGCCTGGAAGGCTATGGAGATCTACTCTGATTTCAAGTGAACCTTTCAAAGTACATTTCGCCAAATTAATTAAATTTATTCGCCTTTTTCTCACAGTCAAGGAGGAATCGAAAGTTTTTTGGGGCAAAATACAGAACTGAAACTTCACTTATCTAATAAAGTCTTCAAATCTAACGAGAGGGAGCCGCTTCCGCATTGGATTGCGTCTTACTACTGGTGGATTATGTCTCGGAATTGTGGGTATTTTGGCTGGTCTCTCCGGATTTAGACGTGAGCGGTACTCACGTTGGGAGCCTGATTCTTCAGGTTGTGGATGTGGGCGGAATTCATCTTCGGAATCTGATTCTGAATCTACACCCTCTTCCCCAGGAGAGCTGTCCGGATCTATCCGCTTAAAGAGCGAGGAGTTACGGCTGATTTGGTAATCTCCTCTCTGTGCTGTCACCATGCTACCCTTTATACTGATAATCGTTAGTTGTCTGGGGTCGAATGGTGGAGATAGCTTGCTGAGACGTTTCTGCCTAAAAAGTGCTTTGTCACCTAAGCAGAGGGGTGAGACCTTTGTTCTTCATTTTGTGTCGGCATAGGTCTTCATTTTCCTCTTCCCTCGTGCATCATTTTCTGCTACGTGGGTGTGGATTGACTCTGGCATGGTGTCTTTTTGAACAACAGGTATGCCCATATTCATTTTCCCTCCAGTGAGAGCTTCAAATTGATATGTTTGGTTGTACTGTGGGGGTGGCCCTGTAATGCCTATATCAAGGTAGCCTTGTCTGACAAAGATTGCGTCGAGGCGAGCAATAGCCAATCTTGCTGATATCGAGGGAGTATTTCTACCTCCGGGAATCTGCTGTAGTCGTCGATAGCGACTAGCACGTGTTCTCTAGAAGGAAAAGGACCAGTGAAGTCCAAGGATGTATCAGCCCATGGGACAGCAGGGGGGGGGGGGGTGTCGTACGTGATGATGTTGGGTTGGAAGCCTGGCAGGGATTGTAGTTGCGCACCGTCTCTTCCACTAGTTTACCCTAACGAGCTGCTTCGTCTTGACAATACTCTTTTCTGCAGGGTTGACGGGATCACCAGGCGGTGGCCTCAACGTGTGAAACTGGATATCTGCGGGTAATTCCAGTTTCCGTCTGAAAGTGCAGTTATCACTTCCTGCAACTGGGGGTTTTCTCCTATGGCTAGCTTCACCTTTCATAATGACTTGAAATGTTTGTCATTTTCATTAGGTAATTATCGAATATTGAAAGTTTATTCCTTTTGATGGTAATTTCTTGGTTTTAACACCGTATTTATTTTTCGTATTTCCGTTGTTGTTGCTATTATCGCTCAACCGTAAGTAGAATCCATTCGTTTAATAATGTTTCTAATGTTAGATAATGTAGGTGGTGGTGGTTGCAGATATAACGACGCCCTTAGAGAGGGTGGCAATAGCAGAGGAAGTCGCGTGATGTCACTTCCGTTGCGATGATATTCGAGTCTCTCGGTTCCTGACGCTTGAAGAAGACGGAGGGGGGGCGTGAATGAGTAGTGAAGATAGTATGATTATGTTGCTCCAGTAATTCTCTCTCTCTCTCTCTCTCTCTTTCCCTTTCTCTCTATTGTAAATTTATTTCTTTTTGATTGCCATTTCTTGGTTATAAACCACACGGCAATCTTCATTTGCACCAATATTCTTGTCCTTATGTCAACCAAATATTTCCATAAGTTTCTGAACAAATTTATCCTCATCATTCGACCAAGTTTCCCGTTACAGCTGTTTTCTTAGCGTGTGATCGAGTCACGGTACACGATTTAAGTATATATTTAGCTTATATTTATCTTTATTTAGCTTATATTTATCTTTATTTAGCTTATATTTCTTTATTTAGCATATATTTCTTTAGTTTATATGTATCTTTAGCTTATATTTATTTTATTTAGATTATATTTATCTTTATTTAGCTTATATTTATCTATTTAGCATTTCTTTGGCTTATATTTATATTTATTTAGCTTAATTTATCTTTATTTAGCATATATTTCTTTAGCATATATTTATCTTTATTTAGCTTATATTTCTTTATTTAGCTTATATTTCTTTATTTAGCTTATATTTATCTTTATTTAGCTTATATTTCTTTAGTTAGCTTAAATTTATCTTTATTTAGCTTATATTTCTCTATTTAGCTAATATGTCTTATAGTTATCTTTATTTAGCTTATATTTCTTTAGTTAGCTGATATATATCTTGAGCTTATATTTATCTAGCCTATATTTATCTTTATTTAGCTTTTATTTATCTATATTTAGCTTATATTTATCTTCATTTAGCTTATATTTATCTAGCTCATATTTATTTATTTAGCTTATATTTATATTTACTTAGCTTAATATTTTCTATATTTTTATACATCGTTTATTATTGTTCACTTTCACTCCCCCCTTCATCCTATTCTCTTTCAGCTTCTCATTCTTTCGACCCTTTTCTGTATCCTTTCAACATACTTACGTTTTTTTCCGCCCACCCCGCCATTGCCTCAACCCATTTTTCACCTTCCTTGTTTGTCGTTACTCATTATCATAATTGGCAAAAGTGAAATTACATCGTCCAATGCCTCCGTTCTCTTCAATGCCAACCTGGCGCCTTCCGTTGAGGAATGCACAGCACTCCATTGGAATGGGCACGTTGCCGAGGTTCGAAATACCGTGACCGAACGACAGGTGGCGTGCAGGTGGACGGAGGGGGGGGGCTGCTGGTAGAAGCAAAAACAAGAAACATTTTAAGAACAAATAGAAACTCGTGTATGAGAAGAAACACTGCCATTAATTCATATATAACTTTTACTAAAAATAAAAGTAATTACCATTATGTTTTATTAATTCATTACTAAATATTACCTAGAATTAAAATACACTAATTTATCCCCCCAAATAATTAAAACTAAATGTTGATAGGTCGAAATATAATAGCCTAATTTATTAATACTACTGTCATAAATCTATATACGATTTTTACTAAAAATAATCATCACTATATTTTATTAACTCATTGTCAAATATTATCTAGAATTAAATTTATTTATCACCAATAATAATTTAAACTAAATATTTTTTGTCGTGGAAATTTAGCCGTCTGCACTAAATAGGTCTAAACATCTCTATTCCCTTGACACGCGACAAAATATCGGTCGCGTCAAGCTAGACACCTTAACCCCCTCCCGTCCACAACAACTCTTAAATGGCTATAGACATCCACCCCTAACACCCCCTCTACCTCTCTTTCTTTCTATTTTCTTTCCCTTTCTTTTCCTTTCCATCGCCCCACCCTCCTTCCCCAGCTCAGCGTTGAATAAAAATAAAAATATGAATTATTGTAAATTAAACTTTTCTAACGGCCATTCTTTTTTAAAAATTGGTCACATGACTATTATTCCTTCTTCTTCTTTTTGCTTAACTCCATTCTTCCTGGATTCCACCGACCGAGTTGGATCACAAAAAAACTTCTGCCTGATGAGACCTTAGCTCTTGATAGCTGTAGATCGATAACATCGACATGCCAGTGTAGCAGACTTTGTACATGTTTGAATAAAAAATCATTCATAATACAACTCTATATTTTTATTGAGCACTCTTTTATAAGCCCGGTTGGATTCCCTTTGGATTTCTACCCTGTGGATTTTTCCCTACCTGGATTAATATATATATATATATATATATATATATATATATATATATATATATATATATATATATATATATATATATATATATATATATATATATATATATTATTAGTTTTTATTTATACATACATATACATAATCTGCGACACTGGCATGTCGATGTTATCGATCAAAGCTGTTAAAAGCTGAGATCTCATCAGGCAGAATAATAATCTGATCCTCCTCTTTGGTCATATTTGGAAAGAATGAAGTTGGAAGAAAAAAAGACAAAAAGAAAACAAAATTCAGAATTTAAGATTGGAAGGTCACGTGGTCAGATTTGAAACCGTCGAAAATTAAATATAATGTAAACTCATGTTTTTAATGAAGAGAAGAATAGAAAACGGGTCAAATTCCTGGGACGGGTATGCTCATTATTTCTTCATTTTCCAATCATCTGTACGTTGTGCGCATGTGCAGTTTGCCAAAAAAAAACACAACGTTAAAGTGACCTATTTTCTTATAAATTTTGTTCTATGTGTCGGTAACATAACAGTTACAGATAAAGAACGATGACCAGGAGGTCGAGCATTAGAATCCAACGTACTCATAAGAATTTTTTTAACGATAACTCACATATACATCGAAGGGGGAAGAGACAAAGAAAGAGATGATACTTTTAATAGAAATATGTCACACTTTTGCCCCGGAGAACGGGAATAGACGGGCGAGGGAGAAGAGGCGACCGGGGAAGAGCTTTTTTCTCCGGGCAACGGTGAGAGGGGCCGGAGGTGAAAGGGGCGACCACGGAAGAGACAGCTTTCGCCCAAGGCAACTAGAAGAGGGGGCAATGGAGAGTGGGAGCGATGAAATTGAGCCACCAGGAAAGAGAGAGCACCGGGCAACGCCGGGTACCCCTGGATTTTGATTTAAAAGATATTATGCTACTGAAGAGAGTTCTTTATCTATTTGAAATTTTTTCTAAAATGTAATTTTGATGATGAATAAAGCTGCATCTCGGAAACGTGCGTACGTATAGAGGACGTGTTAAGTATCTATTTCCGGAACTCGATTCGAATATTTGAAATTCGAATATCTTTGAATTTTGGCACTAATATATGAAAACTCTAATTGATATAACTTATTAATTATTGAGCTAAGTATTGAAACATCTCTTAAGTATATAATAATATCGATATGTTTTAACAAAAAGTATTTAGCTCATCACTCAATAAGTCCCGGGCCTAGCTAATAAAAACAAAACTTTTAGACGAAATAGATTTTATTCAATATAGATAAGTATTAACCATGAGAATCAAATAATTTAATTTAGTTTATTAACTGGAATCTTTCCTAATGTATATTTTTTTGTTTCATCATACTTCAGTCGAAGTTCTCAGAAATCAAGAGACCCGTTTCCTGGGGCTAACATTTGATCTCAATATGAGATACATAGAAATCCGAGTGCTCCATTAAAGTTCTCCTTTACCTCCCAAACTTTTAGTTTGTAAAGAAGTGAAGAACATTAATTTTCCTCTCTTCAATCAACCACTTAACCATGTCACGGTATATTTTTCGTTTTGGTCTTTTGGTCTTACCGGATTCCATGACAAGGATTCATCTAGTCTGGTGGAGTATATAGCTAAGTGCTGTTAGTTGAGGTAACATTACTTAGAGAAGGGGCACAATTCCTTGTATAGCCGGGTCGAGGGTATCTTATTTGGGCTTCGAATACTATGTTGTTTTAAATATTAGCTAGGGTTTACTTTTAAGGTGAAGTATCCTCATGTCAGGTTGTTCTGACAAACGCTTGTACAGAGAGACCGAAGAATAGTCGATGATGGTGTCTAGTAGGTATATTCAAACTCTCTTAAGTATATATAAATATATATATATATATATATATATATATATATATATATATATATATATACATATATATGTATGTGTGTGTGCGTATGTGTTAAATTATATTTATGTCAATTAGACCGCAGTTTTTCTAATTAATTTAATAATGTATCCATGTTTGCTAGGTATAGGATGTTTTAAACGATGTTTCTAGGTTAACTTCTTCCATGTTGACAATTTGAATTATTCGAAACACCATTCTATTCTTGTTTCTTATTTTTACACCATTTAAGATGACGTAACCTCTGACTTCCTTATTTTCTTATTTTTACACACTTTGAGATGACGTAACCTCCGACTTCCTGATTTTCTTATTTTCACATCATTTCAGATGACGTAACCTCCGTCTTCCTACCTTTCTTATTTTCACACTATTTAAGATGACGTAAACTCTGACTTCCTGATTTTCTTATTTTCACACCATTTAAGATGACGCAACCTCCGACTTCCTGTTTTTCTTATTTTCACACCATTTCACATGACGTAACCTCTGACTTTCTTATTTTCACACCATTTCACATGACGTAACCTCCGACTTCCTTATTTTCTTATTTTCACACCTTTAGAGATGACGTAACCTCTGACTTCCTGATTTTCTTATTTTAACACCATTTCAAATGACGTAACCTCCGACTTCCTTATTTTCTTATTTTAACACCATTTCACATGACGTAACCTCTGACTTTCTTATTTTCACACCATTTCACATGGCGTACCCTCTGACTTCTTTATTTTCTTATTTTCACACCATTTCACATGACGTAACCTCTGACTTTCTTATTTTCACACCATTTTACATGACGTAACCTCCGACTTTCTTATTTTCTTATTTTCACACCATTTAAAATGACGTAACCTCTGACTTCCTTATTATCTTATTTTCACACCATTTCACATAACGTGACCTCTGACTTTGTTATTTTCTTATTTTAACACCATTTCAAATGACGTAACCTCCGACTTCCTTATTTTCTTATTTTTACGCAATTTCACATGACGTAACCTCTGACTTTCTTATTTACTTATTTTCACACCATTTATGATGACGTAACCTCTGACTTCCTTATTTTCTTATTTTCACACCATTTCATATGACGTAACCTTTGACTTATTTATTTTCTTATTTTCACACCATTTCACATGGCGTACCCTCTGACTTCTTTATTTTCTTATTTTAACACCATTTAACATGACGTAACCTCTGACTTTCTTATTTTCTTATTTTAACACCATTTCAGATGACGTTACCTCTAACATCCTTATTTTCTTATTTTTAAACAATTTCGGATGACGTTACCTCTGACTTCTTTATTTTCTTATTTTAACACCATTTCAGATGACGTAACCTCCGACTTCCTTATTTTCTTATTTTCACACCATTTCAGATGACGTAACCTCTGACTTCCTGTTTTTCTTATTTTCACACCATTTCAGATGACGTACCCTGTGACTTTCTTATTTTCTTATTTTCTACACCATTTCACATGACGTAACCTCTGACTTTCTTATTTACTTATTTTCACACCATTTATGATGACGTAACCTCTGACTTCCTTATTTTCTTATTTTCACACCATTTCACATGACGTAACCTCCGACTTCCTTATTTTCTTATTTTCACACCATTTGAGATGACGTAACCTCTGACTTCCTGATTTTCTTATTTTCACACCATTTCAAATGACGTAACCTCTGACTTTCTTATTTTCTTATTTTTACACCATTTCAAATGACGTAACCTCTGACTTTCTTATTTTCTTATTTTCACACCATTTCAAATGACGTAACCTCCGACTTCCTTTTTTTCTTATTTTAACACCATTTCAAATGACGTAACCTTCGACTTTCTTATTTTCTTATTTTCAAACCATTTCAAATGACGTAACCTCCGACTTTCCTTATTTTCTTATTTGTATACCATTTCACATGACGTAACCTCCGACTTCCTTATTTTCTTATTTTCACACCATTTCACATGACGTAACCTCCGACTTCCTTATTTTCTTATTTTAACACCATTTCAAATGACGTAACCTCTGACTTTCTTATTTTCTTCTTTAAACACCATTTCAAATGACGTAACCTCCGTCTCACTTATTTTCTTATTTTCATACCATTTCAGATGACGTAACATCTGAATTCCTTATTTTCTTATTTTCAAACCATTTCACATGACGTAACCTCTGACTTTGTTATTTTCTTATTTAAACACCATTTCAAATGACGTAACCTCCGACTTCCTTATTTTTTTATTTGTATACCATTTCAGATGACGTAGCCTCCGACTTCCTTATTTTCTTATTTTCACACCATTTCACATGACGTAACCTCCGACTTCCTTATTTTCTTATTTTCACACTATTTCAAATGACGTAACCTCTGACTTTCTTATTTTCTTATTTTAACACCATTTAAAATGACGTAACCTCCGACTTCCTTATTTTCTTATTTGTATACCATTTCAGATGACGTAGCCTCCGACTTCCTTATTTTCTTATTTTAACACCATTTCAAATGACGTAACATCCGACTTCCTTATTTTCTTATTTTAACACCATTTCAAATGACGTAACCTCTGACTTTCTTATTTTCTTCTTTAAACACCATTTCTAATGACGTAACCTCCGACTCACTTATTTTCTTATTTTCATACCATTTGAGATGACGTAACCTCTGACTTCCTTATTTTCTTATTTTCAAACCATTTCAAATGACGTAACCTTCGACTTCCTTATTTTCTTATTTAAACACCATTTCAAATGACGTAACTTCCGACTTTCTTAATTTTCTTATTTTTATACCATTTCAGATGACGTAGCCTCCGACTTCCTTATTTTCTTATTTTCACACCATTTCAAATGACGTAACCTCCGACTTCCTTATTTTCTTATTTTCACACTATTTCAAATGACGTAACCTCTGACTTTCTTATTTTCTTCTTTAAACACCATTTCAAATGACGTAACGACCGACTCACTTATTTTCTTATTTTCATACCATTTCAGATGACGTAACCTCCGACTTCTTTATTTTCTTATTTTAACACCATTTCACATGACGTAACCTCCGACTTCTTTATTTTCTTATTTTAACACCATTTCACATGACGTAACCTCCGACTTCCTTATTTTCTTATTTTCACACCATTTCGGATGACGTAACCTCTTACTTCCTTATTTTCTTATTTTTATTTAACATACGAGGGTAGATTGTCCTCGTTCAGTTAGCACTTACCGGATAGAATCAATAGTTATTACTAGTAAATTAGAACAGTAATAGAAAAAAGTACATAGCATCACAAGTAGTAATACTATGAAAACAAGATAAAATTTAAAGCTCCTAAGCTTCATTAAAGCTAGAATTGTCTACAGGAATAAAGGTGCAGATCAACAGTCATTTCTAAGAAACAGGCAATTACTAGGAATAACTTCATTAATTCCACTGTAAAACATTCACAGTAAAAGCTCGTCTAGCTACAACCACTGTAAAGTATTTTCCTTTCTTCCTCCGTGTATCTAAAACTAAACGGAACTTCCATAAGCAAAGTTTATTTCCAAGAACTGCCCGTCTCTGGAACACAATACCACGGAGCTGATTCCCAGCTGACTACAACATGGTCGTTTTCAAGTCAAATAAAATAATAAAATTAAATGATAAAATTTAATCCAGTTGTAACCACCATCATTACAAGTCCTCTCGGTGTTGTCTCACCGTCCACCTTATCCTCGAGTGGCATTTTGGCCTTGATGAGTGGTGGCTCATTAGTGCATAAAAATGATTGATGGAACGAGAACAATCTACCTTAAATAATTCGAAATTCCGTATAGGTTCAAATGTTTGACATAACGGTTCTCAGATTAAAAAAAAAAAAGACGCACGTGAAGAAGGTCGGAGGTCACATCGACCGAAACGTTGTGAAAATAACAACGAAGATAAGAATCGTAGTCAGAATACAAATTACCATTCTTTGGTTCTGTTGTTTTTTACCCACTCGTAAACCCTTGATATTATTTCAAATATGGCAAAAGCAGACTGCGTATAATCTTACCTGAGTCAAACACAAAGGATGAGGTATGCCAAAATTGTGCGGCAGGATTTCGCAGGTCTCCGGCCTCATGCCGTGAACGTATCTGTCCATCTATTTAGCGAGTGAGATTCCTCTTTGAGGCGAAGATTCCTCACGTACGAATTCCGCATAATTCCGCCTAACCCCACTCCTTACTCCGATATTCTATCACCTGCAGTTCCAACCCTAACCCACCCTCTCCGTCGCTTAAAGCCTCCCGAACCCCAACCCTCGTCATTTACCAAACCTCTAGCCCGATTACCACCAGCTTTCCAGAACTTGAAGCATTGCCACTTTGCCAATAAATTGGCTCCCAACATTTCACAATGTTTTCATTGTAAAAGTTGTACGCAAAACGCGACAAGTGTTTTTGTTTTTTTGGGTTTTTTTTGGGTTTTTTTTGTTTTTTTTTGTTTTTTGTTTGTTTTTTGTTTCTTGTTTTTTTGTTGTTTTTTGTTTTGTTTTTTTGTTTTTTTGTTTTGTATTTTTGTTTTTTTGTTTTGTTTTTTGTTTCTTGTTTTTTTTTGTTTTTTGTTTTTTTGCGTTGTTTTTTGTCTTTTGTTTTGTTTTTTTGTAAGTACGCAAGATAGCTAGAAAAGAAGAGAGAAATTCTTTCGAAACAAAAAATGAAGAATTAAGAATGAAGGCAAGAATTCCTTTGTGTGAAACGAGGCTGTGTGGGTTTGGCTGAGAATAGTTTTGCTAGTAATGGTTTAATAGAAGGGTTAGGGCTAGAGTTAGGGTTAGGTTTAGAATGCAAACTACTTATATTTAGTTTGCCATGATTTTCTTCTGCTTGTCGTTCTTGTGAGGGGTCAAGAGATGGATACAAAGCGTTAGTAAATATATAACCGGGGAAATCGCGTAATTGTCCTAATGGATACTGTCATGGACTATGTAATCGAGTATTCGGAGATCGATTCTTATCAGATCTACTGTATTAGTTTTTTTATGTATTCACTGATGCGTCACCTTTACCATGGGAAAATCCACCTGTGGATAAGGGTTAATGATGGATTGTCAGTTGAATGATGAAGATTATTATGAGATGATTGAAACTAATGAATGGAATGAATAAAATTTGAAGATGGTTTATGACAATATATATATATATATATATATATATATATATATATATATATATATATATATATATCAATATATATATATATATCAATATTTGTTATTGTTTATTATCTATGTACGTATACGTTTCGTCCTTTTTTGATCTGGACTCATCAGCATAAAGATATGACTATTCACTACCGGTCACGCAATTCGAAACCCTGGATTACAAGTATTTTTCAACCCAAATCCAACGTCGCTAACCGCTCGGCCAATTTCAAATAGCTGATAAACAATGATAATTTTAACACTTTTTAAAGCGGCTTGACGTCCAGGCACTCTACTTCTATTAAAGAAGTAATGGTGCATTATAAAGCAAGTGACGTCATGATGTGTTAGTACTACCATTACAGTGCTCTACTTTTTTACGAGAAGCGACAAATATATATATATATATATATATATATTTCGAATATTATATAATAATCTTACTTGCAGAAGTTCCGTATAATAATATTCCTTCCCTCATTCCACCTTCTTGGATTATTGCGTTGTCATCGTCAGTACTAATATTTTCTTCTCAGTCTTTTCTATAAATACTATTATGGCATCTATTCTTCAGAATTGTGTGATCTATTTCCTGCTTCCTTTGTTCCAGCTCGTTTGACTCGTTGGTCTAGTGGTCTTCATCAATTTGCTGTTTTGATACCTCATTGTAATACAGCTTCCTATTCCAGTAGCTTCTTTCCAAAGAATTACAGGCTTGTGGAACTCTCTTCCTGCTGACTATTTTACTGCTATCTATAGGCTTGGTCTTTTCAAGACTACGGCCAAGAGGCATCTCATGTCTTTGTGATAATCATATTTCGTTCTCGTTAGCTCCTTACATGAAGTCGCTGCATGCCTTGTCTGAAGCGATTTCCATTTTTAAAAAAGTGTAGGATCAGAACAGATATTACACTTTGATCCTGACCAAAGAGCCAAACGTAAGGAACAAATAAAGCATTGCATATTTTTATTATAGTAAGAAAAATGGAGACCATTTGCTAATTTAACAATAATATAATTCTCAATGATATGTTTTTGTGTATACCATCTATAAATATTCGATACAAATAAACTGACTTGTCCACCAAGTTTCAGTCATGAATGTCCAACAGTCTGTTTTATTTCCCTTGAAAGATACCTCTGGGCTGCAAGCGCACTTGGGTGACACTGATTTTCGCTGTGATGACCCTTTTTAGTTCAGGAATGGCGGAGAGACTGTTTTATACACATCATCTTTGAGATAACCCGCTGACAAAATCTTAAGGGTTAAAATCCGGTAAATGTGAAGCCCATTCAGAATCACACCTCCTACTGATTGTTTTTTTTATGGAATTCGCACCAGAAAAACAATGAAGCGACTTGATGAAAGAAGCTAAAAAAGAACGAAATATGATTAATGCAAAGAGATCTGCTATGCGTAAGGGGTGCAAATGTAGGCTATATTTAGTTTTTTTTTTAAGTGTGGAAGCATTTTGTGAAAATTTAGATGCCTCTGATTTTTGTGAAAATCTAACAATAGGTATTAGACATCGATTAAAAATATTTTTATGGAAATCGCTCCAGACAAGGCATGAAGCCACTTGATGTAAGAAGAAGAAAAAAACGAAAGATTATTATCACAAAGACAGGAGATGCCTATTGACCTTAGTCTTGAAAGGATCAACGCTATAGGTAGGATGAAAACAGTCAGCAGGAAGAGAGTTCCACAAGCATGTAGTTCTATTGGAAGATGTATTATTACGCGGTTTCTGAATTGTTGAAGACCATTAGACCAACGAGTGAAACGAGCTGGAACAAAAGAAGCATAGAATAAGTCAGACACTTCTAAAGCACACTTGTCATAATTATAGTTATAGAATCTATGAGAAAGAAGAACGGATGGGGTCAACCAAATTACCTTTAAACTGTTAAACTCTATAATTGTCTAATTAAAAGATCATGGTCATTCTCGTATCGATATAAATTATCGTTTCCTGGATTTTTCCAGTTACCTTTCATCTTTATAATGCTAATAAGTGCTATTTTTTTAGTCTCTGAGCATAATGGAACATCCCAGCCTTTTTATAAACCGGCTTTCTAGTGCTCTTTTGTTTGTAGCTTAACAGGTGAGACAGTTAAGTCATCAAGTACTATGTTTTGAGTCTTTGGTATGACTCGACCGAGAATTGAACTCCGATCCTCCGGCCCATTAGCGAACGCTTATGCCAAATGGGATTCAGCTTTATAAAATATTTTAGTACAAACTTCAAGCATGGCTACGTTTCTTGAATATACTTGCTCCTGGTAGACACCCTTGGGCAAGGTGGTCACCTCTACACACACTTCACCTGAAGTCCATCTTTCTCAGCCCCCCAACTTTTTTTAAATATTTTTTTTCATCTGCCTACATTTTTTATTATAAATATTAAATTGAAATTTTGAATTAAATAAGAAAAAATGCAATAATTTCCAATAAAGAGTTTTTGATTAAAGTTTTTGAAATCTTCCAATTTTAAAAATAATGATTTTTCCATTCTTACTTAAAATAAAATTAAAATGTATATTATCGAAATCTTTGTATTAATTACATTTTAGTTTTGTTTTTAAACAATTAATTATTAATAAAGAATGATTTTAAAATACTTTTTGGGTGAAAATAATCAACAATTATAAGGGAGATAATTTTCTTAACCATTTTATTACTAGTGCGACCATTAAAGGATTCGTTGATTGGCCTGTTGACGAGAAGCAAAGTGAAGTATCTGTTCTAATACTACACTTCATCTTTTCTGTCCTCGGCCAGTGATGGGAAAATCCTTCTGGATTGAGGCACTTTTTATTTTTGTTCTAGTCCAGAGTTCCTTCTTTTTTTTTGGGGGGGGGGCTGGATTTTGCCCACATTATAAACCAACCTTATATTTAACTCTACACTCGTAAATTGGCACTATTATTGTGACAATAAAGAGGAACACTCACCATCAGGAAAAAGAATGATGTGCTTCGCATGTCGTGTCTGCAGATTAAAAAAGAGATTCTCTTCATAGGTGCAGGTGGTTATGGTGGTCTCTGATGTCATATGTGGATTTCAGGTGATATAAATGAAGAGGAGAGCTGGGAAGGGGGAGAAGCGATTTGGATGAGAGAGGGAAAGGCAGAGAGAAAGTGGGTTGCACGAAATTCGGTTGGAAACTGAATTACAGTCAAAACTTCATTTTATTCTTTTATTTTTCTGGCACAGTTAGTTAACAATTATTTCGGTGGAATATCTTCTTTTTTTAATTTAAAAAAAAATTGTTTGGGTAAATACTCCCCCCCCCCCCCGAAAAAAAAGTGTTTGATTCTTTTACAATACTTACTCATATCTTCTGTACGTAATGTTTGCTTATCTTGAATTAAAAAAAAATCTTACTTTATAAATATTAGTTCACTGCCAACTTCAACAATTTAGAAAGGTTCCTAAGCTTGGATAATTGGTGCCTCGTGAATTGTACGAAGACAACTGTAAATCGCAGTCAAAGAAGTACACGAATTTATCTAGCCGTCAGCTTGCGATTCCTCAATACACTATAGGTTTAGTGCTAAGAAGACGTTAACATTAAAACCATTACAGACTAAGCCTCGTTTAGAAACTTACCAATGACGACAAGAGGAAGCGGATTAAATTTTTCAATCGGCTGCAACATCCCTAGTTTCTCACTGTGCTTAAAGCTACCCACTAACTTGGCTTACCATAAACATAGCGATCAACTTGGTGAACTTTTATATGCTGATTCGCATCTGAAAGAAATTCTCTTATCGTGATGCCGGTGATGAGTACATTATTTATCATTGGAATATCGCATCCGCAGCAAAAAAGCGTTCTGCGTCATCGAGATTGCGAAATAACGTTCGCTTGTGACAGTGCAGCATGCTTTTCGAGGGCAATTCAATATTAATCCGCCACCTCCTAAGAACATTTCACAGTGGTGTAAACAGTTTTAAGAGAGCGTTATGTGTAAAGAAAACACTCCAAGACAACGAGTTTCGGGGGAAAAAAGGTGAGAATTCTTACTTTATGTGTGGGTGTCCACATAACTACACGACTTGAGCCCGCCGTGAGTTTTCGATCTTTTAATACACTCTCTAGTGTGTACTAAGAAGACGTCTACATTAAAAGCTTGCAGAGTACATGTATGCTCTAGCGCTAACCTCGATGACCTCTAACAACTCGGTAGATTGCAGTTATGTGTGTGTCTCTTATAGCATTGATGTTGCCCGTGCCGCTGTGAACGTACGTCTATGTGCGTTCACTGCCCAGGCCGAGATTGTCCGTTTGTTGTGTTTGTCTGAAGTCGTGGCTCAATTCCGGCACAGTGTCAACCGTGTCAAGCGTGTGATCTCAGTCAGTGCTGACAAAGAAGGATTCTCTCTCCAAATAAGATTACAACTGCAGTCTGAAACAAGTAACAACGTTTTATTGGGGGGGGGTTACAATGATGCCCATTTTCTTCTACTTAACAACAGACTTGCAAATGAGAATTCTTAGCCAGACCGAATCAAGACATAACTCTAACATGACACAATCCGTTAGCTAAGAGCCCAAGGCAAGGACCTTTCTCTCGCTTAGAGGCACACAAACCGTGAAACGCTCAGAAAAACAAATAACTGCCCCCTTGCCAAACTGCTGGAATATATATATATATATATATATATATATATATATATATATATATATAACTTCTTTGTAATATAGCAGGAGAAATCCCAACAGAGTGCTCGGTTAATTGAGAATTAAAATTAAAATTAAGAGCGTAATTTTTTTTTGGGGGGGGTACAGAAAAATTAGTACAACATTAGTACCGTCGGTTTCAAGCACAGAAGGGCTCAGCTATCCGGCTCTCTTCAGCTTATGTTGTAATCTGTTTCGGAAATGTAATGTCACGTGTCACTCTCGTTTGGGCGCGTTATTTGCTTGAAGTGTTATGTATGTTTGTTAAATTTAGTGTAAGGAAGGTTTGATAAGGTTTGAAAAAAGGAGGAGTGAAAAGTAACAGTTGAGATTTAAAACTGAAGAAGATTTGAAGAGATAGAAAAAAATTTTAAAAATAAAAATAAAAATATTTCTATATAAATCTCGTGAGCCAATATTTATGAGTTGCGTATATTTGGCCGTTACTGTTTTAAGGCTAAATGATGTGTCTTCTAAAGAAATTAGGGGGATAAAATGGGTTTAAGGATTATACATATGAAGAGATAAAAACGTTAAAAAACAACATTAAATTCAAGTTTAAATCCTGGGTTAAAGGACTTTAAATCAATCCTAAAGGAATTTAAATAAAGATATCATCCGGGCAGTCTAAGGGCAGTAACTCTGCAGGGGTTTTGAATGATTTGTATTCGGGATTTAACATTATCAACTAAAGTATAGTGAAGGCTTATGGGGGGTAATAAAAGGGTGATAAAATTGGTATGCTGATTACGACTGGTTTAGAGATAAGAGTAAGGATTGGGTCGGCAAGATTGGCTCTGTTTGGGAGATATGGGAGATTAGCATTATGACCAAGAAATGGTGGGGACTTATGGGAGTAATAATCATTTGAAATGGGGGTGTTACCCTCTTAATGACTGGAAAAATATTATTGGGGAAGTACTAATAATTGCTCTTGAATAGTGGTGTGGATATGGGCTGATCAAGGTATTTGTTCCTATTTTTTAATGTTATTTATATTTATGAGGGGTGATTGTTGGGAGGATTTTCCAAGGTGGAAGTCGGTATTTAGTGGGGCAATTATGGGGTTATGCATTTGGCAGAGGGGTGGTGTTGCTAGGCCTTTATGTGTATCGGTAAGTCTAATTTATGAGTAGTGACTTCACATTTCCGAAACAGATGACAACATAAGTTGAAGAGAGACGGATGGCTAAGTCTTTCTGTGCTTGAAACCGACGGTACTAATGTTGTACTAATTTTTCTGTACAAATATATATATATATATATATATATATATATATATATATATTCCTCTCGAAAAGACGTTTTACCCCCTCCCCCTACCATTGGGTGGTCGGTGTTTTAGACATGACTCAATGATGTGGTCGACTGTTTGTTCAGGGTGACCACAGTCGCAGACAGCCGAGTCCCTGAGTCTACATACTTTCATGGTCGCGGCGAAACGGCTGATACCGGTCCTGAGGCGGTGTAGCATTGTCCACTGTCGGCGAGGGAGGTCCATGCCTGGTAGTTCGTCTGGCACCTCCACGAATCTGTGCACCCTTGATTGATTTGCTCGATTGATATGGAGGAGATAAAGTCAGCCTCTTCGTGGCCTCCTCCACGAGTACCTTCTAACAACAGCGAAACTAATGGCTTTAAACCGCTCCCCAATCATGTTGAACCCATATCTCGCAGAATTGCCAACGGTACGTCATCGAGGTAAGCTAAAAAAATAAAATTATAAACAATAAATACACAATTAAAATTCTTAAAAATGTAACAAATCTAGAAAACAAAATACTGCGCCATTTTTTTTGTTTAAAAATGCCTTACATGAACCGGACACAACACCGTAAGAGATGTTTATAAGAGCGAGAGAAACGTTTAACAGTCGTCAATCAAACTCGCTATATAACCCTAACCCTAACCCTGAATTTGGTTATCACGTTTTTAACGAAAGCGACTAAGCAGTATGTTTTAGTATGCGTTTTTTCTTCTTACATATTTCACGGCGTTAGGGTTAGGGTTATTTTTTATATGGTTCACGGCATTTAATTACACTTCAGAATTCGATACGCCGGAGAATCTGTCCATTATTTAGAAGACGTATTAACAATCGAACATTGTTTCCGTAAATTTATCAGTTTATTACGGGTAATCATTTATTTTTCTCGGGTATTTTTCGTTCAAAAAATGTACAATCTTCTGTTTTATTTTTATTTTGGAGAATCAAGTGAGTTTACAAAGAAAAACAAAACAAAAAACGTAATATAAACCGGAAAGAATGACATTATTTTCGGTCCGAGATGTTAATACGAAAGTTCTCATGTTTTGTTGTCGTTCGTTTATCCGCCATTCCGATATTCTATTATTCCGATATTCCGATAATCTGTTAATCCGTCATTTTGATTTTCTTAAAATTGCTCCATTAGACTTTCACAACATTTTTTCACCACTCGAACGTTCAGCATTGAACGCAGAAAAGTAACTGCGCCATTTAAAAAAATTTTTTTGTAAAATTGTGTTGTTTTCTCCAGAAGAGCTACAATGGCCCCTAAATTGCCATGCCCCCTAAATTGCCATGTCCTCTAAATTACTATCCCTCCTAAATTACAATGCCCCCTAAATTGCCATGCCTCCTAAATTACAATGCCCCCTAAATTGCCATGCCCCTTAAATTGCGATGCCCCTAAATTACCATGAGCCCTAAATTACAATGCCCCCTAAATTACAATGCCCCCTTAAGTTACAATGCCCCCTAAATTGCCATGCCCCTTAAATTACCATGACCCCTAAATTACAATGCCCCTAAATTACAATGCCCACTAAATTACCATGACCCCTAAATTGCCATGTCCCCTAAATTATCATGACCCCTAAATTGCCATGTCCCCTAAATTACCATGACCCCTAAATTGCCATGTCCCCTAAATTATCACGCCTCCTAAATTGCTATGTCCCCTAAATTGCCAAAAGAATGGCATACTTTAAAAAGATATTTAAGATTTTATTAATTAGATTTGCTTAAAACCTAGGATTAATGTTTATTTACATTAGACAAGTATTGGTGATTCGAGAAAAAAAAACTTGTTCGTCCCCTGGGGGTGCTGAAAAATACCCAACCCGTCAAAAAGAAATGGCAAAAGTGCACTTTTACACACATATGGAAAAGTAAACAGTTTTTCCCCTCAAAATTCAACAAAAGTTGTAATCAATCGCATCATTCAAGGAATAGTGATTACAGGGGGAGATAACTCATGCTTATTTGCATTATTCAAATAGTAGCGATCGTAGGGGGAGACAACTCATGGTTTACGTGATTTCTTTTAAGTATTACATCATGTTTTTTAATCATGCTTCATCAGCCATTATCAATAGATGGTTTAGAGTCATAAGTTCTTTCTTTTTTGTCATCAATTTAGAAAGAGCCATTTTTACTATTTATATGTAGTGAGAGAAGTTTCGAAAATGGTTAAAATAATCATCTCTTTTAGAAACATAAAATGCTTAATTTCAGCTCTGCGCGATGGGAGATGCATTGAGTGTGTAATTAGTGTATAACTGTGTCGCAGCAAAAAGACAGTGTGCTTTCTGTCGGCGGGAACTTCAAAAGGAAAATATAAATTTGGCATTTTTTAACGAAAAACGAATTCAATGGTCGCCCAAAAGAGAAAAAAACATTCTAGAGATGATAAGTCACCTCATTAGGCGCGCCGTATTTTAAGAAATACGTGTGAGGGTCAGGGTGAGGGTTAGGGTTAAGTTGGAGGGTCGACATAGATCAGCAATAAAAGTAATCAATTTAAACTCCTTTTTGTGTTTAGAGTCTTCATTTGTGGTCAAATCTACAGAAGAACAAAATACATTCTATAAATGGTAGACAGATTCCACAACTGAAGAAAACAAGTGTTGATTTTCAGTTGTATTTTACATGGCATCCCCAACGAAGTTATCGCTTCATGACACGTAACCATACGTAACAACGTCACGCATAGCCATTTGATGAACAAGCCCTTGCGATGATATTTATGATCTCGTTTCAAAGACATCAAACTATTATCTGGCAGCTTTTACGTTCTATAAATGCTTTAAGGGTTTTGCCATAACTCCTTTAAAATTGCTTGAGGACCTTTGCTACCAACTATTTATTGGAATCCGAGCGTCTTGCATTTGTTAAACGAAACAAACCATGGAAACTTATAGATTAGAGTAAATCAGGGGTTGTTTACGGAATAATCTAGTCTACTTCAATTTGGTGTACTGTCTTAAATTCTTGCGCAAACTAGGATATTTAGGACCTTGTTTCAAACGACTGTTAGTCGTAGGATAGTTTTGAAAGCTTGAAGAGTTTGGTCATAAATCATTTAAAATTGAGAATTGTTTTTGGGGTAATATATTCTACTTCAATTTGGCGCACTGTCTTAAACTCTTCTGCAAGCCTTCGCTAGAATATTTAAGACCTCGTTTTAAACAGCTCATACTATTAGTCATACGACGCTTTTTGTGTTTTAAAAGCTTGAAAACGTTGGTTATAAATCATTCAAAATTTCTTAAAGACCTTCGATGGAATCCAAACGTCTAGCATTCGTTAAACAAAACAAACCGTGCACGCTTTCACATTAGAGTAAATTGGGGGTTAGGGTTAGGGTTAGGGTTGATATTCTCTACATCTGCTTTCAATTCTCCCGCAAGCTAGAATGTTTATGACCTTGTTTCAAACAGATCAAACTATTAGTCGTATGATAGTTTATATGCTGTAAAGCTTGAATATTTTGGTCATAAATCATTTCAAAATTGGGGTTTGTTTTCAGGGTGAACTACTCAACATGAAAAGAAATATTTAAAAGACCACGTAAAAATAAGTTTGAGGAATATGCAATTACGAGCGCGAAACAACTCCCGAGCCAAATGATGCAGCATACAATGTCTAAATATAGAATTATTGACTCTATTTCTGGCGTCGTGAAACAACAATAACTTTTTCTACGTATGTGCGGGAGAAAAGAAACTGGGAATACATATGCATTGCTCTATCGTCGTGTATAACGGACCTCCATACCACGACTCGAAGGTTGAGCATACCGTTTTAATAACAAATAGAGTGACAACACTTAACTACTTTAGAAAAAGACTCAGATCTTTAACCTCATAGAAAATGCACGGAGAATAGCCACAAAAAGAAAAAAAGCAACCTTCAACTGCTGAAGCACTTGAGAGAAGCTATTAAAACGTGAAGATAAAATAAAACACCGTTAACTATTGCAGCAACTTGATTCACACTGTGCCTCACCGCATATAAGTAGTGCTCAGTAGCAAGGAAGGGCCTAAAAATGCTTATATTTAGGCTTACACTCGTTTAACTTGTATTAAAACACATCGATTTTTTTTTTAATTGAAGTAAATTAAAGTTATTTTGTCTTTAATTTTTTTTGTTTTCTTTAAGTTATGTAATTGGAACCTGTAAGACTGTCCGATGGTCTTAAACGTTTGTTAATAACTCTAAAAAGCTTCGCCAAACAAATGGATTCGTTTTGGGTCTGTTTTTTCGATGCATCAAGCCGCGCGATAGTAAAATTACATTGTTCCTTTTTTTTATCTTTATATATATTTTTTTTCCTTTATCGCATGAGAAAATAAAATCAATTAAAATAATTCATCAATGGGTTATTGGCCGAGTTGATCCCCTGGGTAAAATGTCGGTGGCGATGATAGCGGTAAATTTGGCGGCGCCGGATTTTGGCTACATAGCAACAGCGGTGAAAATCTTGCGGTCGACGTGAGACGCAGCTTTGAAAGTTATACAGGATCGGATTGATCGGGGCCTGATTTGTCCAGCTGGTTGACCCGCCCATGCCACGGTTACCTCGTCCACCGCCTTCATTACCACCACCGCCGCCGCCACCACCTCCTCCGCTTTTGTTGTTGTTGTTGTTCTTCTTATTGCCGTTGTTGTAGAATTTGCGAATCGATGGTATTTTATTTTCGACCCGCATCCGATACCTGGCTTTGTAAACGTTAGAATGACAATGGAAGCCGCTCTCTCCTGCCAATCGGCCGAGGTGACAACAGGACTTTGTGGGGTCGCCGCTATCTGCAAGAGAGAAGAGAGAAGAGTTTTACCATTGAAACACGATCGGGAATCGTTTAAATCACGCAGAACGAAAGGAATTAAGAGAGATATTGAAAAAAGAAAATGTGATTTTCGATGCAATCACAACTTATACAATATTTACAGGGTGACCCTAAGATAATGCCACCCTTGGAATCATTATTAAAATTAAAAATCTTTTATGCAATCAAACCGTATTTGGTAGGAATAAACTTTAGTTAACGTCTGACTTATCCACCAAATTACATTCATGAATGTCGAACAGTCTTTGTTTTATTGCCGTTGCAATTGACAGGGGTACGAGCTGTCTTCCTAAACCCCGAAGAGGTTCGACGGAATACTTAAAATAAAAACAAAGTTCACTGCTTTCGTTTCCGGAAACGTAATAAACATGTGAACCGTGACAAATGTGCCGTTGTTTCTTTAAAGACGTTTATTTTCAGATAACGAACGCATACGATGCTAACCCTAAATAGCGAACTGGAAGAATCCAATTAATACTAGACGATCAGAAATCATCATACTCATCATCAGACTAGAACCGAGTGAGGCGAAGTGCCAACCCAGGATGGCTCTCCTCAATTACCTTATAATCATCCATTCCTGGGTAATACTGTAGATATATAAATTGCTCCAGGGATCCTCATTCAACGCCGGAGTTCAAGCCTGTATGTAAACCATATAAATAAGATATGTTCCTATTTACTTGATCCCCACGAGGGCAAAGTTAAACACAGGATCGGATTTAATGTGATGAATCCAATTACCCAAAAAGGGGCATACGAGATTGGAAACAAAAATGTATGATTGGGTTGGAACTTCATCGCGGATGAACACGCATCAGAAAAAAGTATTATTTTAGAATTTAAAGTGGCGAATTTTTTTGTATATGAATTTAATGTAAAATGATCCCCATTTTGAGGCCAGTTTTAGGGCAGTGAACTAAATTCTTTTTTCTATGGTAGTTAAATCCGCTGCGTAATGTTTTTTGGGGGTAGCTACTTTTTTAGGCGATTACATGTCATTTTATGACCTTGCAACTCGGACTTAGGGTTAGTAGTAAAAAAAACTTTTGGTTAGTTCCCTAAAAAGATAGAATGGCCCGGAATTCTGACTCTTTTGGATAAAGATGTACGAATGACAAATCTATTCCAACTTCGATTGTTCAATGCAAAGTGTACTCGGTAAAAACATGTTTATTATTCTTTCCTTAATCTAAGGCTTTTCAAAGATTAAAATCTTATCATCAGAGGAATTACATAGATGGATAAGTTGGCAGTGGAAAAGCCAAAATTCAAAATTTGAAAAAATATAAAGTGATGGAGAGTAAGAGTATGCGTGTAAAAAAAAAATTGAGTCTCTCCAGTTGGTGAGTGTCCGTTGATAAGTTGTCCGGTAAAAGGAGATTTAAAGATTGAAAAAAAAGGGGTTTCGTGAAGGCAGCGTTGACAATGTTCGAAATGAAGTAAATCCAATAGAAAGATGTTTAGTTCAATCGTAGCTAGGACGCACAAAGGTCGAGACAAAGAATTAATTCATATATATATATATATATATATATATATATATATATATATATATATATATATATATATGTATATGTATATGTATGTGTGTGTATGTATGTATGTATGTATGTATGTATGTATGTATGTATGTATGTATGTATGTATGTATAAGTAGTAATATTACACATCTAAATAGAAAAACAAGAATAGATTTAAATCTGCCAAAATTCATATTAGAATTATCCACATGAATCCGTGGCGCAACGAGTAAACGTGTTGATTAGCAATCAGTTCAATCTTACATTACTCTGGGGGCTGCAGGTTCAATCCTTACCTTGGGTGATGATACCCCAAAATAAGATAATACTTAACTATTCTACCTCGTATTGGCTGACGGAACGAGAACAATCGACCCTCGTGGATTAAAGAAAGTGTTTAGTTCGAAATTCTTTACAGGTTTCCGAGTTCGACATAAATTTTTCTAAGTTCGAAAAGATGCACGGAAGTTACATCGGCCTAAACGTTGTCCAAATAGCAACAAGAGGAGAATAGTAGTCTGAATAATACAAATTATCAATCCTCGTGTTAAAAATTCCGGAAAAAAATATTTATTTAAACAAATTATTTTTATTTTACAGGAATTTTTTTTTTTCAATTTAAATTTTAATGTAAAAAAAAGTTTATATCCGCTTCCTGAGCGGTGTTCATACAGTACCTGGGTTAGGGTTAGGGTTAAGTACAGTATTTTGGGTTAGGGTTAGGGTTAGGGTAAGGGTTAGGGTTATGTACAGTACCTGGGTTAGGGTTAGGGTAAGGGTTAGGGTTATGTACAATATTTGGGTTAGGGTTAGGGTTAGGGTTATGTACAGTACCTGGGTTAGGGTTAGGGTTAGGGTTAGGGTAAGGGTTAGGGTTATGTACAGTATTTGGGTATGTCAATTCTCATCTTTATCTTACTCCTACTGCTTTATAGTTAGTACGAAGAAAAATATTTGTGAAATTCCGTGGAAAAATATGCTATTTAGTATTTTTATGAGAGTAAGTAACTACAATGAATGTATTTACGTATTGTTTTTATTGGCAAACATATTAGAAATTATGTTTTATTGGCAAAATCATTCGTTTTGAATTAATTCCGAATGCCTTTGATGTCTACTTTTTGCTTATTATAAAAAAGGTCATCTAGTTTAAAAAAATATATATATTCATGTCATCTTTTTTATGTTGTGAGGTTATGTAGATTTCTTTAAATTTATGAAACGCGTATCCAGTTTTCTAAAAAAATTCTTTAATCATACATAGGATTCGAACTCGGGTATTGATTTCGTAAAACCTTCTGCCTTTTAATGTGTACACTGCCTATTCCTTTTTGTTAAATAATTGCGTATTTCTATTTTGCGTACGAACAGACAAACTCAAAACATAATGAGTTTTTAGTAGTATATACATAAAGTTAGGGTTAGGCTTAGGTTAGTAGTATATAGATAGATGGTCTTAATTTCTGAATTTTCTGAAACAGCCATCGTTTCCATCTTCCTCCCGCCTCAACCCGAAAGTTACGTACGCCATTGTTAGTCAGGTTTTCACATAAACGTGTTTAGTTACGCGCCAATTTGTTTGTCATTTGCCCGCGAAATGACACTCGGATGAGAATAGATACTCGGAAACTCTATCCTCTTCTCCTTTCCTTTCTTTTCTCGCCTTGAAAGCAACACCAATTCATCTGCCGGCTGATCTGGCACCTTCGTCGTTGATGACCAGTGCGAGGAGTCGATATTGCGAACCACGCGTTTCGACCGGCCTCATATTTAGCATGAGCTAAACAGGCAACACTCATCTAATATATAAAGTAAAGTCAGCATCGTTATCGTTTATTTGCCGTCGATGGCTTTCTTCCTACAAAATCGATATTTGGTTCTGGTTCGTCAGTTTTTTCTTCTGTATAGCTGCAGCGTGCTGTTAAGAACTATAAAATGCAAAACATTCTTTGTCCGCGTCGGAATTATTTTCAAATAGCCGCCATTTTTTTTATTTTAATGGACGTAGTGCTGTATTCATTCATACAAAGTTACTTCCCTTCATTGGAACCAAAAGTAATACTTTGGAAGAAAAAAAAACGACATAGTTTAAATAAAGAAAAGCAAAATAAATTGCAAGTAAATACACTCCCGGGGCAACGCCGGGTACTGACAACTAGTACAAAAATATTATAGCAACAGGACCCTGTGGAAATTCCACGGTTGCTTTACTACCGTCTTTCTTCTGTAATCTCCCTAACTCATCTACAACTTCTACTACTACTACTACTACTACTTCTACTACTACTACTACTACTACTAATAATAATAATAATAATAATAATAATAATAATAATAATAATAATAATAATATCTCGATTCAACACTTCTCGCCAATTCCTCTTCCCCATTCTATTTTTTCACCACTTCTCGTCTTATTCGCCCTTTCCTCTGCCATCAAAAACATTCATTGAGCAAACAACCAAGCAAACAAGCGTATCAGGATTTTAATATCATAGACACTTGGAATCTAGATTGTTTCTGCAGTATATATATATATATATATATATATATATATATATATATATATATATATATATATATATATATATATATATATATATATATATATATATTGTGTGTGTGTATTTAGGCATTTTCTCATTCATGCAAACATTGTTAAAAATAACAGAAAAAATTAAAAAAAGGTATAATTATACCTTTTTTTATTTTTTCAATTATTCTGATGGTCTTTTTTGTATTAAAATCAAAGAAATTAATAAATGTTCCATAGGTTTCACAGGTTTCACGAATGTTTTCAATTCTTCGTCAAATCATCCTCAGGTGTCAAAAGCAAATGAACAAAAAAAAACTGGAGAAAGCAGAGAATTAAAAAAAAGACGGCGGAGAAACTCGCATAGAACGTTTTTTTCCGCATTGTTCCAGGAAGTCGTTGATGATTTAAATTCAGCTACGCTGAATAGCATCAGAGAACAAAATCGCATTACGTTAAGCATTTTAAAAATGTTAAAGCATACACACAATCACTATATATATATATATATATATATATATATATATATATATATATATATATATATATATATATATATATATGATTGTTTTGATGCTTCCGAGATGTTAATCCAATGAAACTTCGGCGTTTATACAATAGTGCCCAATAACAAGTGGAGCTGTATTATAGTATAAATTAGTTTATTTATAAAAATATTTTAGCTACATATGTGCATACATGTTTCAGCTGCCATTTCTTTCGAAATAGAGCTTCCTCAGGCCACGTAAAAAGTGAAAGTTCTGAAAGAGGTTAGACAGTTTAGAAATTTAGTTTCCTTTTTAAAGGGTGGTAGGGAGAGGTGGTAGCAAAATATTAACATGGTCAATTATCTCAATTAAATTAAATCGTCGACATATTAGAAGAATGAAAATAACTGCAGTCATACTAACTGACATTTACAGAATAGTCTCCCTTGTACTGTTCACAAACTAGAACGATAAACAACGGATGCAGCGGCGGCAATTCTTTATCTCCCACGTACGAGTGTATTTGTACTCGTAAAGATAACAATATAAAGATAATAACAGCATCAACATATATATATATATGCTTATTTTTATTTGCACAAACATGTACAAAATCTGCGACACTGGCATGTCGATGTTATCGACGAACAACTGGTATAAACTGAGATCTCATCAGGCAGAGTTAATATCCAATCTTAACCGTAGATCATATTTGGAAAGAATGAAATGGGAAGAAAAGATATATATATATACATATATATATATATATATATATATATATATATATATATATATATATATATATATATTGTGTGTGTATATATTTAGGCAGTAATTTCTCATTTATGCAAACATTGTTAAAAATAATAAAATTCGTCTGTTTAATTATACCTCAGGTGTCAAAGGCAAATGAGCAAAAAAACTGGAGAAAGAAGATAATTTTTAAAAGACGGCGGAGAAACGCGCATAGAACGTTTTTCGTTTTGTTCCAGGAAGTTGTTTCTTCGCCGTCTTTTTAAAAATTCTATTCTTTTCTCCAGCCTTTTTGTTCATGTGCTTTCGACACATGAGGATATACACATGCCTAACCTTATATAAATAAATAAAAATGAGAGTGAATCTATGATATAGGGTTAGGGTTAGGGTTAGTGTCCTACGGAAAAAGAAGAGGTAGTTTATGAAGTGACAAATGCTTCCTCTATGTTTGTGGAAGCGATTTACAAAAATGACAAAACGCCAGAAAAACTACTACTACTACTACACACTGCTACAAATTACTACTACACACAACAAATACTACTAGAAAATAATACTACACACAACAACTAATACTACAAAATACTACTACAAACTATTACTACAAACTATTACTACTACAAACTATAACTACTACTACAAACTACTACTACAAACTACTACGACTATTACACACCACAACTACTACTACAAACTATTGCTACTACTACAAACTTTTACTACAAACTATTACTACTACTACAATCTATTACTACTCCTACAATCTATTACTACTACTACAAACTTTTACTACAAACTATAACTACTACTACAAACTATTACTAGTACAAACAACTACTACTACTACAAACAACTACGACTACTACAAACTATTACTACTACTACAAACTATTACTACTACTACAAAAACTACTACTACAAACTATTACTACTACAACCTATTACTACTACTAAAAACAACTACTACTAGTACTACAAATTATTACTACTACTACAAACAACTACTACTACAAACAACAACTACTACTACAAATAATTACTACTACTACAAACTATTAGTACTACTACAAACAACTACTACTACTACAAACTATTACTACTATTACTGCAAGCAACTACTACTACAAACAACTACTACTACTACAAACAACTACTACAACCACAAACAACTGCTACTACTACAAACTATTACTACTATTACTGCAAACAACTACTACTACTACAAACAACTACTACAACTACAAACAACTACTACTACTACAAACAACTACTACTACTACAAACAACTACTACTACAAACTGCTACTACTACTACAAACAACTACTACTACTACAAACAACTACTACATCAAACATCTGCTACTACTATAAACTACTACTACAAACAACTACTACTGCTACAAACAACTACTACTACTACAAACTACTACGACAAACAACTACTACTACAAACAACTACTACTACAAACTACTACTACAAACTACTACTACAAACAACTACTACTACTATAAACTACTACTACTACCAACTACTACTAAAACAACTACTACTACAAACTACTACTACTGCAAGCAACTACTACTACTACAATCTACTACTACTACAAACAACTACTACTACAAACTTCTACTACAAACTACTACTACTACAAACAACTACTACTACTACAAACAACTACTACTACAAACTACTACTACAATTACAAACTACTACTACTACAAACTACTACTACTAAAAAAACAACTACTACTACATCCAACTACTACTACTAAAAACTACTACTACTAAAAACTACTACTACTGCTACAAACAACTACTACTACTACAAACAACTACTACTACAACAAACCACAACTACTACTACAAACTATTACTACTATTACTGCACATAACTACTACTACCAAAGAAAAATACTACTACAAACAACTACTACTACTACAAACAACTACTACTACAAACAACTACTACTACTACAAACAACTACTACTACTACAAACTATTACTACTATTACTGCAAACAACTACTACTACTACAAACAACTACTACTACAAACAACTGTAACTACTACAAACTACTACTACTACAAACAACTACTACTACTAAAAACAACTACTACTACTACAAACTACTGCTACAAACAACTACTACTACTACAAACAACTACTACTACAAACTACTACTACAAACTACTACTACTACAAACAACTACTACTACTACTACAAACTACTACAACTACAAACTACTGCTACTAATATAAACAACTACTACTACTTCAAACAACTACTACTACTACAAACTACTACTACTACAAACTACTACTACAAACAACTACTACTATTACTGCAAACAACTACTACTACTGCAAACAACTACTACTACAAACAACTACTACTACTGCTACAAACTACTACTACTACAAACAACTACTACTACTACAAACAACTACTACTACTACAAACTACTACTACTACAAACTACTACTACTACAAACTACTACTACAAACAACTACTACTACTACTACAAACTACTACTACTACTACAAACTACTACTACTACAAACAACTACTACTACTTCAAACAACTACTACTACAAACTACTACTACAAACTACTACTACTACAAACTACTACTACTATTACTGCAAACAACAACTACTACAAACAACTACTACTATTACTGCAAACAACAACTACTACAAACAACTACTACTACTACAAACTACTACTACTACTACAAACAACTACTACTACTACAAACTGCTACTACTACTACAAAGTACTACTACTACTAAAAATAACTACTATTGCTACAAACTACTACTACTACAAACAACTACTACTACTACAAACAACCACTACTACTACAAACAACTTCTACTACTACAAACAACTACTACTACAAACTACTACTGCTACTACAAACTACTACTACAAACAACTACTACTACAAACAACTACTACTACAAACTACTACTACTACAAACAACTAATACTACTACAAACTACTAATACTACTACAAACAACTATAACTACTACAAACAACTGCTACTACTACAAACTATTACTACTATTACTGCAAGCAACTACTATTACTATAAATACTACTGATGACTGCTAAGAATGATATAATGATGATACATTTCGACAGACTTTATGGTTTTAGCGTGTGTAGAGTGGAGGGTTGTGTACCTCGTAGGTGTGACACTAACAGTGTCCTGGGTCCGGGTGTGTCCGGTTACACCTCGTGTCACATTTTATGTTGGTCGTGTACTCAGTTTTCACTTCCCTGTGTGTAAGACGCACTTGTATCTTGATTAGGGTTGCGGTTAGGGTTAGACGGAGAGAACATGTTTTTTTTTCTGTATTCGTTTTGCCTCAGTAAAAGAAGCAAAATATATCGTACACGTGAGAAACATAAACGGGTGGGTGTGGCCGACATTAATACATTCCGGGTGGATTCGACACGGATTTTAAAAGTTTCAGAGGGGGGGGCAGTTATGTTTTTGTAGATGTTGGTAAATTGAGCTAGAGTTTACAAGATGCATGTTGAGGCGGCGGGAGAGGGTAGTGCTTGTAAACCCAATGTAGCTATTATGTCTATTATTATTATTATGGCAGTTACATTCTCCCAAAAGGCATTTAAACTTATAAATAACTGCCCTCCCTCTGCCAAATAACACTAAAATTATACATTCCGAAAACAATTTTTTAAAAATTAAAAATACTAGAACCAAACACAACAACCTAAAATTAACAACATCATATACGAAACCAGTGGTAGCAGTTTAAAATGATTAACGTAATGCGATTTTGTTCTTTGTTGCCATCCAGCGTTGCTGAATTTAAATAGTCAACGACTTCCTGGAACAATGCGACAAACGTTCCCAGATTGGCGATTGAGAAATAAGTTAGGAGGGAGAGGGGAGGGGAAAGGGGAAGATGGGAGAGAGGAAGAAGGGAAAACACGAAAACAGACTGCAAGACAGCCAAGGCTGTAACACGCCGAGACCATATCAGAATGTCAAACAATATTTTTTTAATCATTCATGTTTCGCCGAGAGATTAAACAATTATCAGAAATAGATGCAATAATAATAATAATAATAATAATAATAATAATAATAATAATAATAATAATGATGATGATGATGATGATGATGATGATGATGATGATGATGATGATGATGATGATGATGATAATAACGTTAAGATTAAATACCAGTCCCCAAGTTGATAATTATATTTACCCGCCCACTCGCCCACACCTCTACACACCTCTACGTCAAATATTAACTGGTTTCCCCCTCAATATACGCCTTCTGTTATAAATCGTTCAATTTCCCCCTCTCTCCATATATGTATTAAATATGTTGTCACTTTCTTTCCCCCTCACTATATGTCTTCCGTTGCAAATCGCACAATTTCCCCCTCACTATATATGTGTATTGAATAGTGAGTGTAAATTTCTCTTTTTTCAGTTTCAAACATGTAATCCTCTTCGTTTGGGGGCTTGAAAAGGCCGAAGGGTCGAAATAAATTATCGCAGCGGTAATTGTGAAATTCCGTGTTACTTTATTTTTTATATATATGTATATATATATATATATATATATATATATATATATATATATATATATATATATATATATATGTATATATATATATATATAGAGAGAGAGAGAGAGAGAGAGAGAGAGAGATAAGAAAAAAGAGTGATAAATATGCGACGATTGTCCAAATTTATTTCAAATTTTTCAATGCAAAGTGTATTCAGTAATAAACTAGTGTTTATTATTCTTTCCTTAAGCCAAGGCGTTTCAAAGATCGAGATCTTATCATCAGAGGCTTAAGGAAAGAGTGATAAATACTAGTTTATTGCTGAATACACCTTGCATTGAACAATTGAAATTTGAAATAAATTTGGACAATCGTCGCATATTTATCACTCTTTTTTCTTCCATTTCTACAATTGCTCTATCTCGTATATTGAGCTAAACCTCTTCACTATAGGTTCCATCTACTAAAAGTTTTACTTTTGGTTTATATTTGATCCTATATATATATATATATATATATATATATATATATATATATATATATATATATATATATATATATGTTTGTGTATGTGTGTTTGTGTGTTCCCTATAAGAAGAAAAGTTAAATAATCTACATGAAATTTAAAAGTATGTTCTTATGTAAAATTTATCAGAGAAGAGAATGGAAGTGTTCCCAAATCTCTAAGTGTACCCTTAAGCGGAGCTATGAGAGCATGACCCCCCTTTAAAACTTGAACTATATCCTATTTTATGAACTTGAAATCACATGTATATTTTTCTGTGGAAGACAATGGATGTAGTACCGAACCTCTAAGTGCCCTTCTGACCTAAGTGAGCTATGGGGCCCGAACCTCCTTTAAAACTTCAAATATATCTTATCTTGATGAAAGTCTTGTATCATGTGTATAAAATTCTCCGAGGGAAGACAATGGAAGCGGTGCCAAATTTCTACGTCGCCCTATATATTCCGAATATCTACTATGTAACTTTTTCACTATGCTATTAACACCAAATTATTATATATATTTTTACTTGATCCTCCTCGCGTTTCGCCCCCTAATATGGTCGAAAGAAGCTGAAATGTTGAAAAATTATCTAAATGAGTGTCCTATAGATATGGTTTTAATTACGTATTTGAAGTTTTAAAAGTCTTCTATCCCAATGGATAACTTAGATGTGGAGACACGTAAATATTTGGCACATGTACGGTAACGTAGAGATTAGGGGCCATGTCCATTGTCTTCCCCGGATAATTTTTTTTACATATGATATAAATTTTTATCAAAATAGAATTTATTTAAAATTTTAAAGGAGGGTTCGGCCCACATTAATTTCGAAGGGCATTTGGAGAATCGGGACTACTTCAATTGTTCTCACCAAAAAATGTTATACACATGATTTAAATTTCATCAAAATAGGATATATTGCAAGTTTTAAAGGGGTTATACACTCATAGCCCCATTAGGGGCGCACTTAGTAATTCGGGAACACTTCCATTGTTTGCCTCGGTAAATTTTACATAAGAATACACTTTAAAAATTTTAAGTAGATCCTCTAACCTATCTTTCTTTCGACAAAACACACAAACATCACACAAACACACAAACATCACACAAACACGCAAACACATATACTGGTGCTACCAGATCAGGTTGTCTGAAGATATCGGCTTCCTTACCTAAAATACACCAAACATTGATGTTTTTTTTTCTGTTTGCAAACCTCAATCATGTTCTGCAAAAGCCCAAACAAAAAAACAAGTTCCGACCCTTCCCTCCTCCCCTGCCTTCTCCATCCATTTCCCCCTTTCACTCAACCAAACACCATGAATAAATACTTGAACATATAAAGAACTTGAAGAATAAATACTTTTACTGAAATTACTGGATTCTGCATTATATAACCCGAAGAGGGTTGATATGCCGTAAAGCAAAACAATCAAACAACCAAACCAAACACATATACACAGACATTAAGTTTTTTTTTATATCAAAGATATATATATATATATATATATATATATATATATATATATATATATATATATATATATATAAAGTGGTGTACTAAAAGCGAACTTTTAGGAAAAGTGAAACCTGGCTTAAGGAAAATTTAACTTGAATAAATTGCCTTTTTTGCGGAATATACCTTGCTCTGAGCAATTGAATTGAATTATGATTTGACTTTTGCTTCTCTAATTCCTTTCCATTCTTCTTCATTATATATATATATATATATATATATATATATATATATATATATATATATATATATATGTTGAAAAAAACTTTTTACAAATGTTGGTAGCCTTACTCCTTTACATATATACTTTTCTCTCGTTGGAACTGCACTGATACTGCACTACCCTCTTTTATATATATATATATATATATATATATATATATATATATATATATATATATATATATATATATATATGTGTGTGTGTGTGTGTGTGTGTGTGTGTGTGTGTGTGTGTGTGTGTGTGTGTGTGTGTGTGTGTGTGTGTTTTGATGAAAAAAAATGACACAACTCTGATGATGGAATTTTATTCCGAAATTAATAAGATTAATGTAAAAAATTAAATAAATAAATAAAAATAAATTAATCTTGCATTGATAAAGGCTTCTATTTTCAATTATATAATACTGATCCAGCAATGCTTTGAAATGAACGACCCATTTTATATATATTTATATTTATAAATATATTTATTATATAGATGAAGCCTAACTTTATATATAAATAGCGATAGATCTCCACCCATAAAAGCGACGGAAGGACGGACGGGCGGGCGGACGGACGGGCGGACGGGCGGACGGGCGGACGGAGCGTCTGCGTGTTTATCGATGAAAATGCCATTTTCAACAAGTAGCGCGACCGAACGGCTAAGTAAACTAATAAAATTCCTTTTCACTTTACGCGTTGGTTTGTACTTATAGAACCAAGGTTACACGAAGCGTCTAAATAACACGTGCGTGTCAAGATATGGGACACTGAAAGATTAGCACTGACTCTTGATACGCAGTGCGTTCTGCCTTTTAACGCTTAATGCGAATAAATATTATGCGCTGCGACGGGCGCTGAACTCGTCAGAAGACGAGAAGGTCAACCACTGAAAAAACTACTTTTCACATGAACCTCGTACTGAATATGTAAAACATTGCTTTGCTTCGGCCGACTTCTGACAGCCTCTCGAAGACAATCATTGCCTCGTTTTCCATCATTGAATAACAATCTTTACAAGATGGAAACGGGGTGGTGACGGCTATACGTCAGATGCGTCCATTCCATTTGCGTATACAAGGGTTGCTTCAAATCTAGGCATGACAGCGCAACGGGCGGACGTAAAGATCTGTAAACGAAATGCAGTTTAAAAGTTAAGTGTTAAAAAGGAAACAATGACAACACAATTTGAAAGCTATGCATGACAGCCCTATGATGATGCTATTGGAAAGCTATGCATGACAGCCCAATGATAATGCTATTTGAAAGCTATGCATGACAGCCCAATGATGATGCTATTTGAAAGCTATGCATGACAGCCCAATGATAACGCTATTTGAAAGCTATGCATGACAGCCCAATGATAATGCTATTTGAAAGCTATGCATGACAGTCCAATGATAACGCTATTTGAAAGCTATGCATGACAGCCCAACTATAACGCTATTTGAAAGCTATGCATGACAGCCCAATGATAATGCTATTTGAAAGCTATGCATGACAGCCAAATGATAACGCTATTTGAAAGCTATGCATGACAGCCAAATGATAACGCTATTTGAAAGCTATGCATGACAGCCCAATGATAATGCTATTTGAAAGCTATGCATGACAGCCAAATGATAATGCTATTTGAAAGCTATGCATGACAGTCCAATGATAACGCTATTTGAAAGCTATGCATGACAGCCCAACTATAACGCTATTTGAAAGCTATGCATGACAGCCCAATGATAATGCTATTTGAAAGCTATGCATGACAGCCCAATGATAATGCTATTTGAAAGCTATGCATGACAGTCCAATGATAACGCTATTTGATAGCTATGCATGACAGCCCAACTATAACGCTATTTGAAAGCTATGCATGACAGCCCAACTATAACGCTATTTGAAAGCTATGCATGACAGCCCAATGATAATGCTATTTGAAAGCTATGCATGACAGCCAAATGATAACGCTATTTGAAAGCTATGCATGACAGCCCAACTATAACGCTATTTGAAAGCTATGCATGACAGCCCAATGATAATGCTATTTGAAAGCTATGCATGACAGCCAAATGATAACGCTATTTGAAAGCTATGCATGACAGTCCAATGATAACGCTATTTGAAAGCTATGCATGACAGCCCAACTATAACGCTATTTGAAAGCTATGCATGACAGCCCAATGATGATGCTATTTGAAAGCTATGCATGACAGCCCAATGATAACGCTATTTGAAAGCTATGCATGACAGCCCAATGATAATGCTATTTGAAAGCTATGCATGACAGCCCAATTATAACGCTATTTGAAAGCTATGCATGACAGCCCAATGATAATGCTATTTGAAAGCTATGCATGACAGCCCAATGATAATGCTATTTGAAAGCTATGCATCACAGCCCAATGATAACGCTATTTGAAAGCTATGCATGACAGCCAAATGATAACGCTATTTGAAAGCTATGCATGACAGCCAAATGATAACGCTATTTGAAAGCTATGCATGACAGCCCAATGATAATGCTATTTGAAAGCTATGCATGACAGCCAAATGATAATGCTATTTGAAAGCTATGCATGACAGTCCAATGATAACGCTATTTGAAAGCTATGCATGACAGCCCAATGATAATGCTATTTGAAAGCTATGCATGACAGCCCAATGATAATGCTATTTGAAAGCTATGCATGACAGCCCAATGATAATGCTATTTGAAAGCTATGCATGACAGTCCAATGATAACGCTATTTGAAAGCTATGCATGACAGCCCAACTATAACGCTATTTGAAAGCTATGCATGACAGCCCAATGATAATGCTATTTGAAAGCTATGCATGACAGCCAAATGATAACGCTATTTGAAAGCTATGCATGACAGCCCAACTATAACGCTATTTGAAAGCTATGCATGACAGCCCAATGATAATGCTATTTGAAAGCTATGCATGACAGCCAAATGATAACGCTATTTGAAAGCTATGCATGACAGTCCAATGATAATGCTATTTGAAAGCTATGCATGACAGCCCAATTATAACGCTATTTGAAAGCTATGCATGACAGCCCAACTATAACGCTATTTGAAAGCTATGCATGACAGCCCAACTATAACGCTATTTGAAAGCTATGCATGACAGCCCAATGATGATGCTATTTGAAAGCTATGCATGACAGCCCAATGATAACGCTATTTGAAAGCTATGCATGACAGCCCAATGATAATGCTATTTGAAAGCTATGCATGACAGCCCAATTATAACGCTATTTGAAAGCTATGCATGACAGCCCAATGATAATGCTATTTGAAAGCTATGCATGACAGCCCAATGATAATGCTATTTGAAAGCTATGCATCACAGCCCAATGATAACGCTATTTGAAAGCTATGCATGACAGCCCAATGATAACACTATTTGAAAGCTATGCATGACAGCCCAATAATAATACTATTTGACAGCAAAGTATGACAGACCAATGATAATAAAGTGTAAAAGCTAAGCATGACAGCCCAAGGATTTTAAAGGCAAGCATGACAGCCCAATGATGATGCTATTTAAAAGATGTGCGTGATATCCCAATGATAATTCTATTTAAAAACTATACATGACAGCCCAATAATACTACTTAAAAGCTAAGCATAACTGCCAATGATAATGCTATTTGACAGCTAAGTATGACAGACCAATGGAAACGATGTATCTAAGCTGTGCATGACAGCCCAATTATAAGTATAATTGAAAGCTAATCATGACAGTACCATGGTAATGCTATTTGACAGCAAAGTATGACAGACCAATGATAATACAGTGTATAAGCTAAGCATGACAGCCCAATAATAATGCTATTTGATAGCTAAGTATTACAACCCAATGAGAGTTCTGTGTAAAAGCTGTGTATGACAGCCCAATCATAATACTATTTCACAGCTACGTATGACAGACCTATGATAACTGTAATGGACAACTAAGCATAGCAGTCCAATGATAATGCTATTTCACAGCTAAGAATGACAGACTAATGATTATGCTGTTGTTATGGTACCTACATTACGGACCACATGAATTCCACTTCACTAGAAATACCGGGAGCACATGCCTCTCGGTGTTGGAACTACCCCAGTCTAATACTGGCGGTCAGGCAGACGTTCAACCACTCTCTTGATATGCTGTATTTATACTTTCTTCAATATACTTTGTTTCACTTAACCCAAAGTTCGTGCCTTCTTTCCGAACCCCTTACTGGTCCACAACACTAGAGATGACGAACATTAAGGGGCTTTCATTTGAGAACTTTACAAAAGACGACCGCCAAAGTTCTAAAAACAGGCGGACCAAGAAAAATAATATCGTAAGTTGGAGGACTCTCTACTCTAATAGCCTCTTCACTCGAACGGCTAGTCTTTCGAATTCCCTCCATGCTCCCTGTTTCCCTGACTGCACCAACATGCAGAAATTTTAATGTAATGTGAACAAACATCTTGCTACATAACTCCCCACTTAGGATGTCCCCTATAAATCTGGTTCTTTATTTACTATAGCCCTTACGTCTCAACTTGTCTTAACAACGTAATGAAAATAAAGAATCATAATGTGAAAAAAAATCCTCTCACAATGACGTCACTTCCGAAAGGATGACTTTGCAATTTTAACAGAATTTGCCATTCAAATCATGGTTTAAAACAGGCTGGTTTCTGAATAAAATGTGTTTAATTAATTGTATGAATAATGTTTATTAATATCACCTTATCGAAAAATGTTGTAAATACATATGTAAATTTGAGAATAGCAGTTATAAGTGTATATTTGTAAATATGAATTTAATTGAAGTTTAAAAGAAATGAATTATGTAAATGGCAAAACCCGTCTGGTGTCTGAGCGTGTTTTGGTAACACTATATAAAGAAGTTGGAGTTAGGCACAAGGCCAGTTTTTATCTTACTCCCACAAGTAAGATGTGACCCAAGGTCGGGTCGGGAAAGTGGGGTTTAAAAATTGCCTGGGCAGCCCCGTTGGCATTCCCGGTAGGGGCGCCTCAGGCAGTAAGCAATAAACTTACTCCTACTCAAAGCGGGTAGGCGAAGCCTGGGAGGGTGGACCTCCTAGAACTGCACAGGGCAGACCCATAGACAGGCGTAAATCAAGCCCCGAAGGCCAAGACAATACCAGTCTATGGGATCCAGTATCCATCGGAACAGATACTACACTTTGATCTTAGCCAAAAGGCCAAGTTGAAGTTATTTATCTACCTCCCACAAGGTAAGATGTGACACAAGGTCGGGAAAGTGGGATTAGATAAGCCAGCGCTCGAGAGGTGAGCACTCTGGACATTTAAAAATTGCCTGGGCAGCCCCGTCGGCATTTCCCGGTAGGGGCGCCTCAGACAGTAAGCAATCAACTTACTCCTCCCTAAAGAGGGGAGGCGAAGCCTGGGTGGGTGCACCTCCTAGAACTGCACAGGACCGGCAACCCCTAATAGACCGGCGTAAATTCAGACCCAAAGGCCCGAACAATACCAGTCTATTAGGCGGGGTAAAAAACCCTGGTTGAAAAAAAAAAGGCCAAGTTCAAAGAGTAATTTATTAAGTACGATTCTTAACACGTTGTGTGTTCGAAGCGCAGTCTCGTTTTGAAATTTCTTTCTACTTTATTTATCTGTTATTTAATCTAAATTAAGTAATGAATTGTGCCCAACATAATTCTAATGTATACAAAGATCATGAACGCTGACTTGAAAAATTAATTAAATAGTAATTACCCCCCCCTTCTTACGTTTACAAAAATTCTCGCCGACGAACAGACAGACAGACAGACAGACAGAGAGAAAGACAGACAGAGAACCTGCTCGTCCATTGTTTGGGGTGAATAAAAGTTTTTGTTTTTTTAAATGTAATGCTATCAAATAGTTATTCACATCAAAAGTATAGGGGATTAGTTTTGAATATCTAGTCGTTGGTAAATGAGTCCTGGGTCAGAGGCTCACATTTCTAACCCTTTCTTCAAAAACATACAAATAATTGCCAAAGAAACTGATGCGTATCAATGGCCGCCGCATGACATTGACACAAAACGAAATTGAAATTTGATTTTGATTAAATTGTTTTTACTGAGAGTTTTGATTGATTTCGATTTGAAGTGTTTTTGCATTTAAGTGAATTTATTAGACATGTCAACCTGAAATAAAGACACATGCACGGATCTTAAACCAGATATGGAAAAAAATGATCTATAATATTTAATCTAATATACCTGAACAATATATATATATATATATATATATATATATATATATATATATATATATATATATATATATATATATATATATATATATATATATATATATATACGTACATAAAAGTAATCCATGGACACGTGTTTCTTGTTCACAGCCGTCATCAGCATGGCTAACTTAGACAAGAATCGAACCTTCGATATTGATGTCTATAGTCAAGCGCTTTATTATCGAACTAAAACGCCCTGTCTAGAAATGTGTACGATTTTTATCACCTACATATGGCTCACAGAAATACATTATATATATATATATATATATATATATATATATATATATATATATATATATATATATATTAATTGATCAAGTTCGAATGTGTTAATAAAGTGAACATAAAACCAAGTTTTTCAAGAGTGCTCAATACCAAGTACAGCATTTATAAATTACATAAACAATATTATAGCCTTACGTTAATCAACAAACGTTTCAATGCGTATTACGCATCTTGTCAAAGGCAGAGCTAAAAAAAGGGTTGTTTTAATTTTTAGCTCTGCCTTTGACAAGATGCGGTAATACGCATTGAAACGTTTGTTGATTGACGTAAGGCTATGATATTGTTTATGTAATTTCTCGGGCTAGCATTGCCGTTAATCATATCGCCTGCTACGCCACTACTTCAGCATAATACAAAGCTCTTTGTAAATAAACAAATAAAGAACTGTCAAATAGCAGTCACTGTTAATATTAAAAAAAAAAAAAAACATTGTAGATATCATTTACTAACGGCGCCTGCCACATGGTCTGATGATTAGAGCTACTGACTATCGACTATGGCTGCGGTTCCGATAACTGGCTTGGAATTGGCGCTGGTCTAGCCACACTGCAGAGCTGTGATACAGCGAAACAGTCTTTTGTCAATTTTTTTTTCTTCTTTTTTTTAATTAAATTTTATTCCAGGACAAGAAATACAATTTCAAACCAACAATAAATAAACAATCATGGCTGCCATTGTGAAGACAAACCAAAACAAGCCCAATTATTTATAAAACAATAATATGAGAGAAAGAGAAGCAAATAGACAGATACAGACATAGGTAGATAGAGAGGGGGAGAGAAAGAAAGAGAAGCAAAGAGACAGATACAGACATAGGTAGATAGAGAGGGGGAGAGAAAGAAAGAGAGAGTCAACAGATGCCGATTAGAACGGAAGTGACGCCGCCGTTACTGACATAGCGTTGCCACGAACGATAGCCAGGGAGGTGCATTGGAACAACCAGGCTGACTCACGGGGCTCGTGTCTAGACGTTGAAATCCTCCGTCCAATGTCCTGAAAAAATTTAACAGTCTCGGGGCCAAGCACACCCGACGTTTCCACTGAAATTGGTTGGAAGACGAAACGGTCAGTGAGCGAGCTGTATTTTCCGCGCTTCCTTGTTTCGGCGAGCAGAGTCGCCGTGCCAGGCTTCACCGCGGATTCCGCATATTTTTCAAACAGAAAAATGTACACCCGGAATACGTATCTAATGCATCAACACATTTTTAAAAAATGTTTGGATTTCTCAAATAGGGTTGATATGTCGTAAAGCTATGCAACTAAGCAACCAAAGTACGCCCTCCCCCGCCTTTTCCCCAGGTCGTATCAGGTGTTGTGCGCGTCAGACGTATAAGTAATTGCAATTCCTGTTTGTAAGCAATGTGAACTGAGTTGCAGGCCAGTCAAGATGGCACTTTCTTGGAATCGGGAATGTTACACTCGCTAAACAATATCTGGCCCAATGGCCTCTGCCACCGTGCAGATTCACAGACGCTTTTCCGTAAATTATCTTGTTTAAGCGGGCATTCAAAAAAGAAACAAACAAAATGGTTGTCTTCTTCTTCTTGTGGATGTTTTCGCTTTTTTTTTTAAATGTCTATCCATGTGGATAGACATTTTTCCCCTTGTCGGTTTTGCAGATTTTTTGTTGAAAGCTGTCAACTGACATCAGCTTAGATAAAAGCATTGTCTTGAAAAGAAAAAAAGAAAAAAAGAAACCCTAAATGAACAACGATGGCTTGGCGGGGCCAATGTCAACCAATGCACAAAGGATATTTAGAAGTTATGCTGTATTTTAAATCGCAATCTTACGGCATATCAACCCTTTCGTGTTGCTTGATGTCAAATCCAGTCATTTTGATAAAAGTGTTTAGGCTTCGTAAGATCTCTGATTATCTTTGGTAAAAGTTAGTGAGCTATTTTTTCTCGGCCTTTAAAACTAAATTGCCTTTAAAACTAAATTGCCTTTAAAACTAAATTGCTTTTAAAACGTTTTTTAATCGATTTATTAAATTATTTATTTAAAAACACTCATTTCCCCATCTCATGGACACTTAAGTTCCTCATTCTTGCCTTTTATCGTTAATTATATATTTTTGATACAAACGATTTCTCCTGGCGAGATGTTGGTCGAAAAAGCTCTCAAGAGTAAATCTCCGTTTTTATTTGAAACCATTTATAAATTTTGTACCTCGAAACACACACACACACATATATATATATATATATATATATATATATATATATATATATATATATATATATATATATATATATATATATATATATTATAATATAATATAAAATGAAGTAATAAAATTTTCAATTTTCAATGAAAAGAACGATGTATTTAAAGTCAAATGTATTGGCATGGTTGAACCGCCATCTTAAATAATCTAATTTCTGCCCAATTTCAACCATCGTTGCCAACCATCACGGTGTTATCTCGCCGTCAACCTGATAAACTCATTGACGATTTATCCTCGAGTGGCCTTTGGACCTTGATAAGTGGTGACCTTTTGGTACATAAAATATATTTTTTTAAAGATCCAACTTTTAAAAGTTTGATATGCAGTGTCCCAGTATAAACGTGACCATCTAAATCAACTTATGACTTAGGAATGTGTTATATCCTAAATTACATAGGACATACTAAATTAAGAATACGCCGAGTGGTTTACGTTTAACAGGGATCCGGTAGAGAGTAGAGACGTTTACTCTTCGCCCGTCCAGATATCACTGCCGTCTTATATACGTACTTTCGTATATAGCCAATACCTGATTACTTCCCTTCATGTTAGTTTCGTATTTATGCTAATCATGACCTTTACAACACCTTCCCCCGAAGCTGAAATCTTCCCGATTTTAGCTTTAGTACCGTTTCCTTTTAGGATCAGGGCTTAAACGCCTGATGCTTTTCCTTTTTCTGGTGCTCTTCCTTCTGGTCTGCGTTACCTGCGGTAAGGAATTCTGTCCACTCCGTATGGTATGTTCAGGGGATACATTCATGGTTTCAGGTATACATACTGGCTTTGGTATATCAAATGTATCACATAATGTTTCCATTGGAATTTCTTCTGTATTTTGCGAAATTCTGGGACGGATTTGATTTATGTGTCTTTTACAGACAAAACTTGGGCCTTGAATGGTATACACCATGTTCCCAAATCTTTTCATAATGAAACCGTCCACCCAATGATTTTTTCCATTCTGAAAATTTTTTAAATACACTTTGTCCCCTGAGGAATAGCACTTTACTTTCAAGTTTTCTCCTTTAGAACTTTTCTTCTTCTCAGGTATAAGTCTATCGAAGATAGATCTAATTTTTCTAGCAAACATCAGTTCTGCAGGGGATGAATTAACATTATTATTTTGGTTCGGGGTTACCCTGTAGATTGTTAGAAATGTTTGTATAGTTTGCTCATCTGTGTCCATATTCAGGTTTTTCTTTATTGCCCGTTTAAATGTGTCCACAAATTTTTCTGCCAACCCATTCGACCTAGTAAACAGGTGTCGTGATATGTTTAATATTCAGCGATTTGCAGAATTCTTTAAATTCGTGACCTGTAAATGCTGTACCATTGTCACTTACTATGGTTTTTGGTACACCAAAACGGCTAAAGATTTCGTTAAGTGCATTTACAGTGTTCCTTGCAGTTGGATGTCTGGTTTTAAATATCTCTGGCCATTTAGAGAAAGAATCTACTACAATTAAGTAGAAAAAAACATTTAGAGGTCCGGCATAATCAATATGTAGACGTGACCAGGGTAGGTCCGTTTTCGGCAATGGCGTCGTTTTTACTGGCGGATCACGGGCTGCTAACTGACATCCTTTGCATGCTTTGACACAGTTTTCTACTTCTTTATCCATACCAGGCCAATATACGTATCCTCTAATTAAGGATTTCATTCTTGAAAAGCCAGGATGACCTGTATGGAATTCCATTAATATTTTCCTTCGTAATTCCTGTGGAATTACGATTCTATCAGCATACATAAGTACACCTTCACAAATTGAAAAAAATGTAGTTTGTCCAACTTTGTTATTTTTTTCCCTCAGTCCTAATTGAGTTTTCATTTTCTTTATGAAAATGTCTTTTTCAGCTTCTCTTTTAATCTCTTCAAGGGTTATTGGAAGTTCACGTATCATATTACACATTGAACTTGTACATTCGCTTTCATCTTTAAGAGCAGCAATTACTGTCTCTTCGAAACTTTCGTTTCTTTTTGGAATCAACCTTGATAGTGCATCCGCGTGTCCTAACTTTTTCGATGACCCCATCTTAAACTGACAGTTTAAGAGAGTTACAGCCCATCGCTGTAGTCGATTTGCGGTATGCTTAGGAATGCCTTTCTTTGATCCAAATATCGTAATCAAGGGTTTATGGTCTGTTTGCAATGTGAAGGTCCGTCCATGGAGAAATCGATTATACTTTTTGACTCCAAATATTATCAATCTGGCTATAGTTTTTCTCAGCTGCAACCAAAGTTCTTGATGCATGAGCGATTGCTTTTGTTGTTCCATCCTCATACTTATGGAGTAATGCAGCGCCAACGCCGTAATCACTGGCGTCCGTTGCTAGTACTAACTCCTTGTCTGGGTCAAAATGCGCTAATGCCAAGTTTGATAGTAGACATTTCTTAATTTTTTGGAAGGCAGATTCACATTCCTTATTCCAACTCCATTTACTACCCTTTTTTAGTAACTCGTTAAGAGGAGCTCTCAAATTATGCACATTAGGTATGTATATCGCGTAATATTGAACCAATCCCAAAAATGATTGTAGCTTCGGTACTGAGTCTGGAGCAGGCATCTTTTCAATTGCTTCGGCCAGTTGTGAATCTGGTCTTCGTCCCTCTTTGTCGATTATTTGACCAAGGTATCTGATCCTTTCCATAAAGAAATCGCATTTCTCCGGGCTCAATCTGAAACCAAACTCCTCTATTCTCTTAAATACTTCTCTGACGTGCTTCTTGTGTTCATGCAAATTTCTGCTCTTTATCAGGATATCGTCAAGGTATGCCATTGAAAATTCCAATTCTACGAGCATCGTATCCATAACCTGTTGAAACAGAGCAGGGGCGACCTTTAATCCGAACGGAAGTTTTTTTAGTTTAAAAATACCCTTATGCGTGTTAATGCACAGGTACTTTGAACATTCGTCATTGACTTTGATTTGCAAGTATGCATCCGAGAGGTCTATTTTGGAAAAAAAATTTCCTCTGTTTAGTTTTGAGAATAGATCTTCTGCCGACGGAAGAGGGTAATTGTGGTCCTGCAAACAGTCATTAAGGCCCGTCGAAAAGTCAGCGCAGACTCTTATTTTGTTATTCTTTTTCTTCACATATACCGTCGGACTTGCCCAATCCGTGTGGTCAACCTTTTCAATGACGTCTAATTGTTGAAGTCTCTCCAACTCCTTCTCTATTTCGTCCATCGATGAAAAAGGTACATTTCTTTTAGGTTTGAACACTGGGGTGGCATTTTTCTTCACCTCAAATTTTGCTTCTGTTTTCACGACGTATCCAAGTTTTTTGGCAAAAACTTTTGGGAATTCTGCATTTAAATCGTCCATGAAGCCTTCTATTTGGTTTGATTTCTCTGTGGTCAAACTATTACAAAAAGAATTAACCGGTCGTTCCCATAAGTTGAACAGGACAATCCAATCCACTCCAAATAGACTTGTGTTCCTTCCTGGTACTACGTACACTTTGGATTTGTGTGTTTGACCACCAAATGACACATTGCACCTCAGTTCTCCTTTGAATTCCAACCTTTTGCCGCACACACTCTTCGCCATCTTGCTGGTTTTTCTTAGTTCAGGTCGACCGATCCTTCTCCAGATATCTTCATCTATGATGCTAATGTCCGCACCACTATCCAGGAGTAATGTTACAGGATGTCCATTTATCTTTACATCGACATATTTACGCCTTTCGCAACTTTTCTCTTTTCTTGTGCGAAGCGCATTAACTTTGTTGGTCCTTCGTTTTTTCTTCTGGTTACAATATGTTCCCTTGTGGCCTTTGAATCCACATTCGTAACATATCCTATTCCTGAACCAGCAGATCATTTTTGTGTGTCTTCTACTTCCGCAGCATTCACAGCTTTGGTCCTTGTACATTCTGGGAGTCTTTTGTTCCTGAGTCTTGTATGTTCTAGAGGTCCTTTGCCTTTTTACATGTTGTATCTTGTAAACGCTTTTTTCTTCAATGCGGGTGTTGTCTCTTTTGATATTAATGAGACGTTGCCACTCCTCGGTTACTTTTTGTAAAGTTACATTCGGGTCCGACTCCATAATTGTCAGGATCCGGGATCTGACATCTTTGTCCCTTGGTGCTGTGAGTCCTTGTACAAAGATTAAACATTTAAATAAATCTGCCGAAATTTCATTTAATTTAAATAACTCACATAAGCAATTTACAGTACATGCATATTCTAAATAGTCTTCGGATTCCGATTCTGTAAATTTAAACATTTATATCGAGAATGAAAAAGATTGTCTCTTTTATCAAATATTCTAGATAAGGTATTAATTGTCTCTTCAAAATTCACTTCCTCCGGTTTTTTGGGTAAAATTTAATTAGCATACTTGGTGTTTTCGTCCGTCCCCAGTTTTAGTAGTAACAGCGTAACTTTTTCTTCGTCGGTCCAGTCCGAACATCTTTTTGTAAAAACTGTTTCGTACCTTCTATAGTTTGCTGGAAATGTAACGCCAGTATCGGGAGAGTAGTGAAATTCTGACAAAGAATTTGAAATACCCTCTGCAGAAAAATTAGTTTTCTTCCCATCTGTCGACGTTTGAATTAATTTTTCAAAATTCTTTTGTTGCGTTAACATTTGGCGTTGAAGTATTTTTGTTTGCTCTTGTTGTGCCTCTAAAGTTTTTTGTGTCCATTCTTGCTGCTGCAGTAGCTGTTGTTGTAGTTGTTGTTGCTGCTGTATACTTAGAGTTAACGCTTTCGTCAACTCAGCCAATTGCTCCATTTTAGCTTAATTACAGTACAAAATATCTTTCCAAAGTTTACAACAATAATTTCACAAAAAGTTCGTCAATATGCGTTTTCGTAAATTAGCAACATAATTTTTGCAAAAATAAATGTTTCACAAAGTTTATACAATTTAGCAACAGTCTTTCACCAGGTAAAACTTTTTCACAAAATAATTTCAGACAATAAAACGTTTCCAAAATTCGCACAACAAATAGTTTCAATTACTTTAGACAAAGCAATGAACAATTATTTTTCACAAAAATACGGCTGCACTTGGAGGAGAGAAAAAAAATATGACAATAATTTCTGAATTGTTTAAAGAAAATAAAAATCGTAAGCGTACTTTTTTCTTTCGAAATTCGTAATCTCACGGTGCAGGTTTCGAATTCAGCTTGTGCTTCCCAAATATTTTTTCGTCAACATACAGATAAAGTTCACTTTACCTTAAAATTGTTTCGAGTACAATTTTTTTTTTTACTTTCCCGTTAGTTCTTACCGAAGAATTCCGTACTTTTTACTACTTTAGGTAGCAAAATTCGCACGTGTCGACTTTTTTTTTCTTGCCGTCCTTGCAAATTTTCTTTAAAAAAAAAATCCTTGAATAGTACGGTAATTTATTTCTGTTAAGAGAAAATAAATATCCTCGTTCGCCACTGTTATATCCTAAAT
>OY744518.1:140474143-140481643 GCA_963556195.1 Sepiola atlantica
ATGTATTTATATATATATTTTTATATATTTTCAAAGTTTAATTTATTATCTGCAGTAATGTCATTGCGGTAATGGTCCTCTGAGGAGAAGAAATTTCTTTGAAAACTCATGAGTTAAGGACTTTAAGGTACTTTGCCTGAACATTGAATGCTAATAAAATTTGATTCGAACCTTATTTTATCACTTCATTTTATATTATGCTATATATATATATATATATATATATATATATATATATATATATATTCATCAACATTTCGTCTTTATTTCAAGATTTTATCAATATATATATATATATATATATATATATATATATATATATATCCGAGGAGTTATCGCTCTTGACTGCGAATCAGTTGCGATTTGTGATCGGAGTTCGAGCCCGCTGACCGTTGAGAATTAACTTCCTGCACTGAAGATAGCGTTAGCATGAAAAATCGAGTCTGTGGTTAATAAATAATTAATACTTATTTATAAATATTATATATATATATATATATATATATATATATATATATATATATATATATATATATATATATATTATATATATATATATATATATATATATATATATATATATATATAATGACACAAACAATATCATAGCCAATCAACTAACGTTTCAATGCGTGCTACCGCAACTTATCAAAGGTAGATCGAAAATAAATTCAAAATCAAAAGCGAGAAATTCGGAGCCTTGTATTGGAAAACGCCAACCTAAGATGAGCAGGGGTAAAGTGGATGGCAGCTCCCTCCCCCCCCCTCTTCCTCACCTCCCTCTCTGCCATCCACTTTACCCCTGCTCATCCCCCACCTCTTTCTCTTACCACCAGCCACAGTAGTCCTGGCTCCCCACATCCTTCCATTTTTTTCCCCACTCATTCTTTTCAACATTCATTTCTATTTCTCCAACAAATACGGACGTCCACCCAGCAGTGGCCACTATTTCATTCTATTTTTCCTCCCAATATGTCTACCCTACATGTATCTGTACTTGCATGACATTTTTTCTCTATTTTATCATCCTGATGAAGTCTTATAAATAAAGACGAAACGTTGATGTACTCATAAAAAACATCCATTTTTTGGTTTTCCTTTTTCATTTTCCCATCACGTCGGATTACTTTCATCCTTCTCTTCCCATATATATATATATATATATATATATATATATATATATATATATATATATATATATATATATATATATATATGTCAACGTTATCTTCAGTGTACTCACTAATCGATAGAACGGATCCGTCGTTAAGAAAAGTTGTGCTTGATCTTGGTATAGGGCCTTGTTTTTAATGGTGCTCGCTTGACTATGATGATGGTGTGATATCATCCAGTGACGACTTTTTTGTAGCAAAAAAAAGTGAAAATCTCTTCGTTGAACTGAATGGAACCTCTAAAAGCGATGGACGGAACGTTCATTTATTGTTAATTATAATTAATTAATTTTGACGATGTATTACAGTTGATACGGAAAATGAATTGTTTAATGTTAACGGCCGCTCACAGCAGTCGAGGCACCACCGACTTGTGTGTTGTATCATTGGTGGAGACGGGGACAGTGGGTATTTCAAAGAAGCGGTTGTATCCGGAACAACGAAACGAAATGACCAATGAGTAACATTTTTGGCTCGATATAAGCGGTTGTATTTCGATTAGTCATTTAATTAGTTTTGCCGCTCAGTTCTAGTCAGTTTGCGTTGTCAGCTCGTCTCCCGTTGCGATAACCGGTGTTACATGAAGGTGGTTGAAATTCCTGTTTGTTGAAGTTCCTGTTCGTTGAAGGATCTGTTCGTTGAAGTTCTTGTTCGTTGAAACATCTGTTCGTTGAAGTTCCTGTTCGTTGAAGGATCTGTTCGTTGAAGTTCCTGTTCATTGAATCTCCTGTTCATTGAATCTCCTGTTCGTTGAAATTCATGTTCGTTGAAGTTCTTGTTCGTTGAAAGATCTGTTCGTTGAAGTTCCTGTTCATTGAAGTTCCTGTTCATTAAAGTTCCTGTTCGTTGAAGTTCCTGTTCGTTGAAAGATCTGTTCGTTGAAGTTCCTGTTCGTTTAAGTTCCTGTTTATTGAAGTTCCTGTTCGTCGAAGTTTCTGTTCGTTGAAGTTCCTGTTCGTTAAAGTTCTTGTTCGTTGAAAGATCTGTTCGTTGAAGTTCCTGTTCGTTGAAAGATATGTTCGTTGAAGTTCCTGTTCGTTGAAAGATATGTTCGTTGAAGTTCCTGTTCGTTGAAAGATATTTCGTTAAAGTTCTTGTTCGTTGAAAGATATGTTCGTTGAAGTTCCTGTTCGTTGAAGGATCTGTTCGATGAAGTTCATGTTTATAAGTTCCTGTTCGTCGAAGTTCCTGTTTGTTAAAGGATCTGTTCGTTGAAGTTCCTGTTCTTTGAAGTTCCTGTTCGTTAAAGTTCCTGTTCGTTGAAGTTCCTGTTCGTTGAAAGATCTGTTCGTTGAAGTTCCTGTTCGTTTAAGTTCCTGTTTATTGAAGTTCCTGTTCGTCGAAGTTTCTGTTCGTTGAAGTTCCTGTTCGTTGAAAGATATGTTCGTTGAAGTTCCTGTTCGTTGAAAGATATGTTCGTTGAAGTTCCTGTTCGTTGAAAGATATTTCGTTAAAGTTCTTGTTCGTTGAAAGATATGTTCGTTGAAGTTCCTGTTCGTTGAAGGATCTGTTCGATGAAGTTCATGTTTATAAGTTCCTGTTCGTCGAAGTTCCTGTTTGTTAAAGGATCTGTTCGTTGAAGTTCCTGTTCTTTGAAGTTCCTGTTCGTTAAAGTTCCTGTTCGTTGAAGTTCCTGTTCGTTGAAAGATCTGTTCGTTGAAGTTCCTGTTCGTTTAAGTTCCTGTTTATTGAAGTTCCTGTTCGTCGAAGTTTCTGTTCGTTGAAGTTCCTGTTCGTTAAAGTTCTTGTTCGTTGAAAGATCTGTTCGTTGAAGTTCCTGTTCGTTGAAAGATATGTTCGTTGAAGTTCCTGTTCGTTGAAAGATATGTTCGTTGAAGTTCCTGTTCGTTGAAAGATATTTCGTTAAAGTTCTTGTTCGTTGAAAGATATGTTCGTTGAAGTTCCTGTTCGTTGAAGGATCTGTTCGATGAAGTTCATGTTTATAAGTTCCTGTTCGTCGAAGTTCCTGTTTGTTAAAGGATCTGTTCGTTGAAGTTCCTGTTCTTTGAAGTTCCTGTTCGTTAAAGTTCCTGTTCGTTGAAGTTCCTGTTCGTTGAAAGATCTGTTCGTTGAAGTCGTGTTCGTTGAAAGATATGTTCGTTGAAGTTCCTGTTCGTTGAAAGATATGTTCGTTGAAGTTCCTGTTCGTTGAAAGATATTTCGTTAAAGTTCTTGTTCGTTGAAAGATATGTTCGTTGAAGTTCCTGTTCGTTGAAGGATCTGTTCGATGAAGTTCATGTTTATAAGTTCCTGTTCGTCGAAGTTCCTGTTTGTTAAAGGATCTGTTCGTTGAAGTTCCTGTTCTTTGAAGTTCCTGTTCGTTAAAGTTCCTGTTCGTTGAAGTTCCTGTTCGTTGAAAGATCTGTTCGTTGAAGTTCCTGTTCGTTTAAGTTCCTGTTTATTGAAGTTCCTGTTCGTCGAAGTTTCTGTTCGTTGAAGTTCCTGTTTGTTAAAGTTCTTGTTCGTTGAAAGATCTGTTCGTTGAAGTTCCTGTTCGTTGAAAGATATGTTCGTTGAAGTTCCTGTTCGTTGAAAGATATGTTCGTTGAAGTTCCTGTTCGTTGAAGGATCTGTTCGATGAAGTTCATGTTTATAAGTTCCTGTTCGTCGAAGTTCCTGTTTGTTAAAGGATCTGTTCGTTGAAGTTCCTGTTCTTTGAAGTTCCTGTTCGTTGAAAGATCTGTTCATCGAATTTTAAATCAGCTAAACTCTGTCCACCTTTGCCTTTCTCTATGTTCTGTTCGCTGTACCGTGGGTAGTCAGAGTACAATCAGTACACTGGTCCAGTTGCATTTACTACAGATGGTTTGAAATTTTAATATCTTGTTATTTAATTACACAAACTTAAATAACGGATAGGAAGATTGCGACAGATAACGAGCTAGTTTATTTATTATCTACAATTTAAGACAAGTGTTCTCTTATTCGCCCACAGCGGTTTCTGCTCAAGAACTCTCACCTGCTAATCGTCATGTGACTTATTTCTGTTTCTCGGCTTCCGCTTCCGCTCACGCTATTATCATCCATGTCAAATTTCACGTATGAACACCTTGACAGCCAATTTCCTCTGACTATGTCCGTGCATGAACTGAATGTCACCCAACACGAGTAGTGCAAATTGTCATGATATTGGTTCAGTAATGATATTAAATATCTTATGGATATGTTTGCTAGTTGATAATAGCTAGTACATATTAACTGATATATATATATATATATATATATATATATATATATATATATATATATATATATATATATATATATATATATATATATGATGGTTATATTAGAAAACAGGAAGTGTTTAAGACAGGGGTCACGAAAAGAGTCAGCAAGATTATAACACACGGCAATTCGCGAGAAAAAAGATAATCGATGCTATTTAGATAGATATGACGTCGGACATGAACCACAAAGCGAGTTGTAGGCAAAGCCTCTCACTCAATCTTTTGTAGAATTGTCATTAATTATTATTTATGTTCTAACGAAAAATGTGGTGTCGTGTGGTTAGCATAATTGAACTGAGAACACACTTTTAAAAACGGTTTAACAAAACTATAAAATAATTAAGCTATGCGTTTAACATGTAATTAATCTTCTCTCTTTTTCTCTTCCCCTTCGCCCTTTTCTGCCACCGGACGATCACGTGTGACCTATATGAATAAATTAGTTCGTCCATTAAGAAGTGTTTCATGTAAGTAATTGCATAAGTATTCTAAGAAACTACACTGGCGGTCTTTTCTTTCAACTCCAAAAGCAAGCAACAAATAAAGAGACACACGTTAGAAAAATATCCTCGGTCCAGGAAGGATAAAAATAAGTGGACAGACGTACGTCTGGATTTACATTGTTTCATGAATAATTGATATCAAATGATTGTGTAACAATGCCATGAGTATACCATCTCTCTTTATATATGAATCTAGTTATCTCAACATCTCTCACACAAATGGCAGTGAATAAAAGCACTTACTATAGAGGTATATGTTACGCTTGTCGAAGCCAGTGACTTCGCTTCCACTGCGACCTTTTCTGTCACTGGACGATCATGTGCGACCTATATGAATAAATCCTTCGTTCTCTAAGAATTGTTTTATGCAAGTAACGAAAATATCCTCGGTCCAGGGAGGATAACTACAAGTGGACAGACTTACTATAGATGTATATGTTACACCTGGCGAAGCCAGTGATTTCGCTTCCGCTGCTACCTTTTCTGTTACTGGACGATCATGTGCGACCTATATGAATAAATCCTTCATTCTCTAAGAATTGTTTTATGCAAGTAACGGAAATATCCTCGGTCCAGGGAGGATAACAACAAGTGGATAGACTTACTATACATGTATATGTTACGCCTGGCGGAGCCAGTGACTTCGCTTCCGCTTCCTGCGTCCAGTTGAAGATCTTCATCGTCAGATGTGCCGGAAAGTGTTCGTATAATTTTGGTCCGCATAATCCGGTTTTCGGGTTGAAAATTCTCAAGAAAATCTGAAAAAAAATTATTTAAAAAAATGATTTTTAAATGATAAAAAAATTATAATCATTTAACGTCAGACAAACAGACTGTTCACAGTTGGAAGATTTGTCACACCAATTTCTTTTTTTTTTTACTTTTTTAGTTTTGTTCACCACCAAAACAAAACACATTGACACTAAGAAGGAGGTTCCGTTTAGTTTTTGGTACACAGAGGAAGGAAGGATAGTTATTTACAGTGGTTGTAGTTAGACGAGTTTTTGTTGCGAATTTTTTAGAGATGGAAATCATAAATTGGAGTTCGGTCGAGCACATATTATGAAAATAAATTATATTACGGTTAAATTTTAAAAAATAATTACACATTATTTTTACTCAGTCGATAATGTAATTTAATATGTAATTGAACCTGTGAGAAAATAAGTCTCATTTTTTTTATAGTCTTTGCTTTGGCTTGTCTTTAGATTGGACCCTAACCCTAACCACAAACCTAAACCCTAACCCTAACCCTAAACCTAACCCAACCCTAAACCTTACCCTAACCCTAACCCTAAACCCTAATCCTAACCCTAACCCTAACCCTAAACCCTAACCCTAACCCTAACCCTAACCCTAACCCTAAACCTAATCCTAAATACTAACCCTAACCCTAACCCTAAACCTAAACCTAACCCTAACCCTAACCCTAACCCTCCTGGCCCATTAGCGAATGCTCTTACTATTTTAAGACAAATTGGCCGGTGAAATGCATGAATACGCGGCTAAAACCTCTAGACCAAACTAACATACGTATATAAAGCCAACTTCTAAAGAACATACGTGTATTAATTTATCATATTCGTAGCCAGATTGTGTCGAACAAATTATATTTATCAAATTTATACGAGCGAATAGCTTCGCAAATTATAGAAAATATTTGAAGATAACATTTGAAATAAACAAAACAATATGGCGGTATAATTTCAGCTGTTTCGAAGTTATGGTCGGCCAAAAAGAAAATATTTGAAATGTCTTCATCCTTAATTCGTATTTTGCAGATACTATTTTTAATATAATACATCTGAAATATATTTATTTCAATAAATAGCAAATAAATTAAATTACAAAGAGTTTATCCGGAATTAGCTTATTACTGGAAGGATCGGAATTATTTATATTCTTTCCGCTACGCTTTTCTTTGTTAATAATTAGATAATATTTGTTTTCATTGCTGGTATTATTTTATATGATACACGTGGAATGCCGGGTAGCCTTGTTATGTGGATGTAATTGTCTAATGTAAGATAACATATGTTTCTTTATTAGTGCTTCCAAAAATAAATGTTGAAACTATGAAAATAATAAAAAGTCAAAAGACTTATTAAAACGTAATTTGTTTAAGAAATTCGGCAATAAACTTCGCGTTAAAAGTTTTTATTACGTCAAGTCAACAAACATTGGACAGTTAAAAACATTAGGTCTTCAGGTCAGTCTTCAATTGATATTCGCAAAAAAATCCAATAGAAATGAATAAGAATGTGTTTGTCATTTATTCACTGCTACGTGGATCTAATTATATGATATAAGATAACATGTTTCTTTATTATTATTTCCAAAAATAAATGTTTATTATTTTATAAAATAGTAACTTTTTTATCACATGAAACATTCTTCAGATTGTTTTCATGTGTCCACGGGTAGATTGGTAGATTGATAATTTAGCATTGATTACCAACGAATTCTTGAAACCGTGAAAATAAAATAAAAAGTCAAAAGAATTATTTAAACGTAATTTGTTTAGGAATTTGGACAATATAACTTTGTGTTAGGATTTTGTTTATAACGTCAAGTCAACAGACAATGGACAATTAA
>OY744518.1:140486643-140544143 GCA_963556195.1 Sepiola atlantica
TCAATTCATCTGAAAATCTATGTAGTGAAATGTTCACAAATATTAAAATATAATTTATTTGAGATTAGGAAGATTTTATTTTTGTTTCTTAATTTTGGACGGTACTGTATATAATTAATTAAGTTCAAATATTAACAAAATGAACAAACCCAATACTTTTCAAAAGTATCTTGTTTTTCATTTAATATTAGCAAATAATATTATTTAACATTATTGTACATACAAATCATGTACCATGTGCCTTTGACCATCCAACATAATTGCTTTAATCGTTTGTTGTTGATTTGCGCTTAAACTACAGTCAAATATAAGATAAATGTATTGACTGACCGTTATTCTGTTTTCTTTGGCCTTTTTGTCCTTCTTCTAGGTGCTTTGATCTACCATTTTTAGTCGTTTTGTGTTCATGCTTCTTGTTCAAAGCTCATAATGACATTGTTTAATAGTAGTCCCGTACCCACTTCCGCACTCGGTCAACTATCCATCAACAATGACTGTCATAATCATCACTATCGTCATGGAAACTACAGCAGCTATCACCAATCATCATCATCATCATCATAATGAAAATCTGCAGCCAAAGTTCTACAGCAGCTACGTCAAAGGGAACAGCTCTCATCAAAAAGACGAAAAGGACACTTCAATCACCACCAACCTACGGTAACGATCCATTATGTTTTCTGTTGACTCACTAAATCATGAACTCTTTTATTTATTTATTTATTTATTTGCAATAAATACAACATTTATATTTGTTGTTGTACACACGATTTTCTTTGCTCTTTCTTTTCCATTGGCGTATTTATGTCTGTCTCCTTTCTTAGTTGTAAGACCGATCATCATCATCATCATCATCATCATCATCATCATCATCATCATCATCATCATCATCATCATCATCATCATCATCATCATCACCACCACCACCACCATAATCATCATCATCATCATCATCATCATCACCATCATCACCATCATCATCATCATCATCATCATCATCATCACCGCCACCACCACCATCATCAGCAGCAGCATCACCATCATAATGAACATCATCATCACAACCACCATCATCATCATCATCATCATCATCATCATCATCATCATCATCGGCCCTTGCAACAACTTTTAGAGATTATGTAATGTTAACATTTTTCTCTTCTACGTTCCATACATAGTAGTTCAAAAGATTGCAGCGCTCTGTTTTCACTAAGAGAAAAATATGCTGACACAAGTCAAATATATATGCAAGTGTAGTATTAACACAGCATGACGTCGCTAGCTATAAATGCATCGTTCCTTTCATTAAGTTGAATGCTCTTATGACGTCAAGCCGCCGAAATAAGTGTTAAAAATTATCACTGTTTATTTAGCTATCCAACGGTGGCCGAAAGGTTCTAGGTGTCGGGATTTTAGTTGTAAAATGCTCGTAGCCCGGGGTTCGAATCACGCGACCAGTAATGAATAGTTATATCTCTATGCTGATGAGTCTCAATTAAAAAGGATGAAACGTATACGTACATAGGTAATAAACAAAAACAAATCTTATATATATATATATCTAGTATAAATATTTATTTATACAAACACTATTGGTTACATATGTGCATACATGTTTCGGTTGTACTCTTCACAGAGAGTCAACCTCTTCAGACTAATTGCTATTGAGCACTTTTTATAAACACTGGAGTTTCAACGGATTAACATCTACAGAAACTAATACAATACATGTACTATATATATATATATATATATATATATTCATTCTATAATTTTGCACGACTTTTATGTCCGCTTACAAAGATTAAAATTAAAATATAATTCTAATTTTGATTAAAATCCATTACATGTTTTGATAGAGATAAATCGCTAAAATCTAAGGCTTAAGCTTAAGCACCTTAAGAAGAAATTGAAATTCATGGAATCTTGCTTAATTGTGGTTTAATGACTATGGATCAAATTTAATGCAAATCTGAAATATTTGAATTTGAAAATAGTAGGTTTGCCCATATTATGCCCCTAAAAATACCTCTAAAAATACCCCTAAAAGTAGGAAATATTTATAAATCGGTTTCTAATGCCTATTGTAAAAATTTCACAAAAATCGGAAGTACCTTTTCACGAAGGGCTTTAACTTCTATGCTCTCTTAGCATAAAAGTAAATTAAACTAAATATAGTCCACATGATCCACCTTCATTACTAACAGATGTGTTCCAAGATTCATGATGATCGTTTAATTAGTATAGGGGTTAAAACTCTACGTACAAATATCCGAACATATACACACACCTAACTTTATATAAATAAATAGTTGCGTATAAAACTCTCTCATCGTAGCAATTCCTTCCCAAGATTTGCACTCGTCACATTTTGTCTTTTATTTTGATTCGTAAAAAGAAAAAAATATGAAACAAAAGAAAAAAGAAAAAAGAAAAAAGAATGAAACAAAAACGAAACATAAAAAATTCTGAAGACACGTCCATTCAATCTGCGCGTTTAGTGATGAAAATGAGTTTTCAAGGTTAAACGTAACAGAACTAAACATGTGTAAAAATAACTAGAATTAGCAACAAGAAATAGGAATTTGGAGAATAAAAAAGCAAAGAAGAAGAAGAAGAAGAAGAAGAAGAAGAAGAAGAAGACGAAGAAGAAGAAGAAGAAGAAGAAGAATGGGTAAAAAAAGAAGAAACCTAAGCATGAGAAAGAGAAGTAAAAGCAAAAAGTACAAGGGAAAGAAGAACAAAAAAAGAACAAAAAAGTATCTAAAGAAGAAGAAGAAGAAGAAGAAGAAGAAGAAGAAGAAGAAGAAGAAGAAGAAGAAGAAGAAGAAGAAAAAAAGAAAAAAAGAAAAAAGAAGAAAAAAAGAAAGAAAAAAAAGAAGAAGAAAAAGAAGAAGAAAAAAAAGAAGAAGAAAGTAAGAAAGAAAGAAAGAAGAAGAAGAAGAAGAAGAAGAAGAAGAAGAAGAAGAAGAAGAAGAAGAAGAATGTTAATGTGATGGTATTCACCTGTTATCTATTCAATAGTTCGCAACCTCAGCATAACCACTGAACTAGTTTGGCAATTCCAACAATGCGGACGTCAGCGTGGCCGGTATGTTGACCTGCCGTCGATTGCATCACGAAGAATTTGAGATATCGAGGAGAAGAAGAAGAAGAAGAAGAAAATGACGTCGACGCCGGCGGAACACTCGGGTATCAAATGAGCAAGGGATGCGGAGCTGCCTTCCATTGAGTCGGCTTCAATTGGATCAACCCTAACTCCATATGTTCATTCATTCTTAGTTTGCTTTCTTCTAGTTGAATCTACTCAGCGACATATCAACCTTTTCGGGTCATAAAATACCGCCCCACAATAACTATTGGCAACAATTTAGTATATACGATTAAATGAATAAAAGTTGATTGTGTCTCGATATTTTTTGGATAGGGGGGGGGGGCGCAGTATAATATTTTTCCCCAATAGTTTTTGACGCTTCACAATCTTGAGAGACACTGGATAATCCCTGTACGGATAACTCTACAAAGAGTCTATAGTGAAACAAAGGTTATGCAATACCTAATCGCACTGTTTTGAACCGGCATTGCTCAAGTCCAGTGGAAAAGAGACGTCCAAGACGACCGAAAACGACGCCAGAATAAGCAGAAGAAAGACTAGTGTCATTTCGGTTTTTTTGTTTTTTAGACTAGTTTCACAAACAAAGCTTGAGAATCTAGACTACCCTACTATTTTATTGATAGCAGGAGGGAAAACATATAGATTTCTACCTGTTTTCCTTTGCGGTATTACTGAAAGTGGTGCAGTATTAGCTCTGATGGAACTCGAACCTCACATGCCGACTTCACGCTTATGGGCACAACAAAACGCCACTTCCAACTATTCATTTGGAAATAATCACAATTAATCTAACTAGCGGGACCCATGGAAATTCCACAGATGTATCCTTCATCTGTTGTATTTTGAACTTCCACAGATGTATCCTTCATCTGTTGTATTTTGAACTTCCACAGATGTATCCTTCATCTGTTGTATTTTGAACTTCCACAGATGTATCCTTCATCTGTTGTATTTTGAACTTCCACAGATGTATCCATCATCTGTTGTATTTTGAACTTCCACAGATGTATCCTTCATCTGTTGTATTTTGAACTTCCACAGATGGATCCTTCTTCTTTTGTATTTTGCTGTCGTAGTTAAATTTAGTTATAGATGTATATCTCCAAAACCCTTCCGGGAGTTTGTGTAATATGGACACCCGGTGTGAACGATATTATTTTTGGACAGAACAGCTACTACAATTTGATCCGAGCCCGAAGGCCAAAGAAAGTGTATTTTTATTCGAGTCTCACGTTCGACACAATAACGCCATCAGATGAAATTTTTTTTAATTACTTTTTTGTGCATTTCATCTTCGGCGATCAAGTGATCCCATCTTTTAAAAAAAAGGTGGTAGCCGGTGATAATGTACACGCGAACGTATTATTTTATAGATTATGAAAAGAAAAATATGAATTTCAAATATTTTTTTTAATGGAAATCGCTTAAAACAATGCATGAAGCCACTTAATGCAAAGAGCTAAAAAAAACAAATATGATTATCGCAAAGATAGGAAATGCCTATTGGCCTTAGTCATGAAAATAATAAGGTTATAGGTAGGAGGAAAACAGTCAGCAGGAAGAGAGTTCCACAAGCCTGCAGTTTTTGGAAAGAAGTTACTGGAATAGGAAGCTATGTTGCAATGAGATATCAAAACAGCGAATTACCTAAGACGCCCTTACTGGAGAATATCGAGGGGGGGGACATCACGTCTGTTGTTTTGTACCTTTCAGAGTTAACCTTCGAGGGAGATGGTTTCCCCCGTATTAAACGACCTTGTTTGTACCTTCCAGTAGCTCGTCGGAGGAGATTGTTTTCCTCACAATAAACGATCTTTTTTGTAGCTCCCAGAGTGGCTCTTCGGGGAAGATGGTTTCCCCGCATTAAACGACTTTGTTTGTACCTTCGAGAATAGCCGTCGTGGGAGATGCCCCCCCCCCCCATTAAACGACCTTGTTTGTATCTCCCAGAACAGCCCTTCGAGGAGGGTGGTTTCCCCTACATTAAACAACCTTGAATCACATCTTGCTGCCTTGGGAATCTTGTATTCCGCTAAATACAAGACGATAAAGATCTAATTTAGAATAATGACTGACCTTTTCCGAATCAAAACGTCCTGATATTCACCAAGATAATTGTGCTTGTAACAGAGTAAGGTGCCAGATCCGTAGACATATTGTCACTGATAGAACGTGCATTTCCCTCGGGTACAAAAGTTAAAATGCATCCACCTCGCTTTACTTGTATCAGCTATAACTTGATCTCGTTCGTTCTCTGCAATATCCATGACGGTTTGCAGATCAAATAAGGTCCCAGTGCGAATATGAAGAGCAAAATGACGCTGAACTGTCTACGATTCATTAGAACTGTAGAAGTCATAAATGAAGTTTACTTCGAAATGCGTATCAATGTCTCTGTGCGTTGGCCAATCAGCTCGCAGGGCGCATCAATATCATTAGTTCCAAAAAGAACTACTTCTGTCCCCTTTGCGATTCACAGTCAGTCAGCAGAGAGACTCCTGCAAGCAACGAGGAAACACTTCCACTTTTTTGTCCTGCCTCCCTTTCCACTGGACGCTCACACCAACAACTATCTTCGCCTGGCGATAATTGGTGGTGTGAGTGTCCAGTGAACAGGGAGACAGGATACCATAATTGCCCCCCCCTCTAAAAAAATGATGGTACCGGCCTCGGCTGACACCCACAAGACGGTCAAGGATGATGGGAAGCCCGAAGAGGGACAGCACTAACCAGACCTCCACTGGAAGAGTGCGGAGGCGCTGGGACCGTGAGGTGGCTTATTGCCACCCGAATCCAAGGGGAGACTAATGGTCGTTTCCAGCGAGAAATCCATAGTAGGCGGCTGTTGCGATACCGCAAAGTCATTTCCGGTGGTGATCGTAAAGAGGTGGAGAATACTGGAAATTTGGAGAGGCTTGTTGTCACTCAGACACCAGGGAAAACCACTGGTTGTTGTCGGTGAGCAATCACTGACGATGACATGTGTGATAAGTCCTAGTGAGCAGAAATGATGATGATGATGATGATGATGATGATGATGATGATGACGATGACGATGACGATGACGATGACGATGACGATGACGATGACGACGACGACGACGATGATGATGATGATGATGATGATGATGATGATGATGATGATGATGATGATGATGCACGGAACAATAAGCGTAGGAACACTAGGAACAGTCCTGAAAAAACCCCTGGCAAATAGACTGGGGGAAATTGGAATCAAAGGGAAGACTGAGACTATACAACGGACGTCAATGATTAAAACAGCTGAAATATTAAGGAAAATCCTCGAATGAAGAAACCAACCTACATGAACTAAGAACGCTAACCAGTCACATGGAACTGGCAATAGAAATAAAACAAAGACATAGAAAGAACACCGTTGAACCCTAACCCTAACCATAACCCTAACCATAACCACCGAACCCTAACCCTAACCATAACCCTAACCCTAACCCTAACCATAACCCTAACCCTAACCATAACCATAACCACCGAACCCTAACCCTAACCCATCTGGATCAAAGTGATCTGGAACTGCAAGACATCTCATAAACGTACCCCTAATGCGATGGCACCAGCCTCGGCTGGTACCACAAAAATGTTTTGTTTTTTTGTTTTGTATGTAATCACCGCTTATCAAGACCCAAGTGCCACTCGAGGATCAGGGTTAACGAGTTTCCCCAGTGGACGGTGAGATATCACCGTGAGGATTCGTGATAATGGTTGAAACTGGATAGAATTTTATTATAAAAGGGGGCGGCTGCACAAAAATTGGTTAACATTGAACTTGAAAACGACCATGTTTTAGTTAGATGGAAAGCAGCTCCGTGGTATGGTGTTATACAGACGAGTAATTCTTGGAAAGAAACTTTGCTCATAAATGTTCCGTTTAGTTTTAGGTACACAGAGGGAGAAAAGGAAAGTATTTAAAGTGGTGGTAGCTAGACGAGTTTTAATTGTGAATGTTTTATGGGGGAGGGGGGGGCATAGAATGAAGCTCAGTCGAACACCTGCCATGAAAATACCGATAGAGTAGAGAAAGACTAGTAACCTCTTTTTTGTGAGAAAGAGGCTCTAGGGAAAAGAAGAGGATATCCCCCACTAGATTTCGAAGTCGGTTTTTTGTACTTAGTCAAGTCAGGAAAGGTAACTCTGAGCAGCACCTCCCCAGATATAGTACAGTACTCCATCTCAGGACCAATTTGATACTAATACCGGTAGAAGATTGCGTCAGGCGTGAGATACTTTCTGGAGCGGTAGAATGATCCAACCATTTTTACAGCGATCTTAGCAACAGATTTGGAGTGAAGGTTAGTCCTAGAAGCTTATCAACTTAAAAAACTTAGTTCACCCCAAACAAGGCTAGTTGGCACTGTAGACGTAAGGGTCTGCTGAGAATTAGGGGGTCGTCATAAATTGGGAGTTGTGCAACGAGATGCTTGTTCACATTAGTTTTAAATTTCTGCATGAAGGTACAGTCGGAGAAACAGGGAGCAGGGAGGGAGTTCCAGAGGCCGGCAGCTCGAATAAAAGAAGCTATTGGAGTAGAAGGCTCTTCGGCATCTGAGAACCTCCACCGTGAATGGATGGGATTTAGTTGATTTTCGGGTTGGTCGAGTGTATTTACGTCGAAGGGGCACCAGAACAGCAAGTGCATCGGAGCACATTCCATTGAAGTATTTGTAAAACAAGCACAAGGATGCAACATTGCGGCGATGAGACAGGTGCTGGAGCTTGGTGGATAGTGACAGACCTATTAGATAAGCGACTCTTTCTTGGACCTTGTCTAAGAGGGAGAGACTAGTGGTTGGTGTACCAGCCCTGATGTGGCTATGATACTCCATGCATGGGCGGATGGTGGCTTTGTAGAGATATAGGATAATGTTAGGTGTGAGGAGTTTACTAGCACAGTAGATGGAGCCCACTTTCTTTGCAGCAGCCTGGGCAATGACTTCTATCTATTTGTTCCGACTCATGCTATTTGTGAATGTTAGGCCGATGAGTTTGAACGTTAGACTCTCGAGTAGGGTGTTATTATCCATGACAATCGGTGGTTAAAGAGGTTTCTTGTAGTTTTTGAAGGAAAGAAGCGTTGTCTTTGCAGCATTAAATGTTACCATCCATTCATGACCCCATTCAACTACAAAGCGGAAGTCACCTCTTCAAGAAAGACCGGATCTCAACTGAGAGGATGTAGATTGTACTGGAACTTTGGGAATATTTATTGGCACCCAAATTTCAGAAACGACCAATGGTCGTTGTCAGCGAGAAATCAATGGTAGGCGACTGTTACGATGAGCAAAATCATTTGCAATGGTTATACTACCCACCAACGTTGTCCACTATAAATCTGATCCCTATCACAGTAGTCGCTTACGCTTCAGTGGCAATATTATGGGGGAACAAAGGTAAAAGATGATATGTCTTGAATTCGTCATAAATTATGCGATTTTCTCAATAGATGTGGATTAACTGAGAATTTATGACTTTGTCATTAGAAATTTGGGGAGAAACTTTTTTCACTTAAACTCCAGGGGACACCACTGGTTATTGTCTGTGTAACTATTCCTAGTGAGGAGGAGAAGGAGAAGGAGTTGTTGTTGTTGTTGGTGGTGGTGGTGTTGTTGTTGTTGTTGTTGTTGTTGTTGTTGTTGTTGTTGTTGTTGTTGTTGTTTTTGTTGTTGTTGTTGTTGAAATAATAATAATAATAATAATAATATTAATAATAATAAAAATAATAAATAAATAAATAATAAATAATAAATAAATAAAATAACTAAAATAAGTAAGAAAATTAAATTTAAAAAATTGAAAAAAAAAATTTAAAATAAACAAAACATAAATAAATAAATAAATAAATAAATAACGAATCCAAAGAAACTTCCAGAAATCCAATAATCTGACACCCGTCCGCTCCCCCCAAATACTTGAATCTTGGGAATGCGTATTTCCACTCAGAGTCCAGATAAAATCAATGGAACAAGAACGCAATGGTCAACAGATGTTGCGAGAATTTAAATTAGTTTGCAATGATTATCGAAAGAGGCAGAGCACGCTGTGGATCTGGAGAGACTTGTTGTCACTCAGACTTCAGTGAATATCACCTTATTCTCATATTTACGGGGCTCAGAATATTTTTTTCTGAAATGACTAATGCGTAACGTATTTCCGTATTTACGAAAATATTAATCCGTTGCGTGGGTGCATTTTTCTTATGAAAATAAATAGACACGCGGTAAACAGAAGGCAGACATTCCCATCGAGATCAACAAACATGGCTGCTTATTTGCAAAAATCCCGCCAAGAAAAAATACGTCTTATTTCATAAATAGTCTCTTTTTTTGCGTTGCTACTTCAAACATCATCTAATATATAAAGTAAAGTCAGTCTCTATCATTTCTTTGTTATCGATAGTTTTCTTCCTACAAAATCAATATTTGATTCTGGTTCGTCAGTTTTTCTTGTCGATCGTTGCAGCATGTTGTTTGGAAGAAAAAAATGTAATTCGATTTATCCGTCAAGAAAATACTTTGTCCGCATCAGAATTATTTTCGTTAGTTTTCTTTGTAGATCGTTGCAGCATGTTGTTAAGAAGAAGAACATGTAATTCGATTTAATTTCGTACAGAAAATACTTTGTCCGCATCAGAATTATTTTGGTCAGTTTTCTTTGTAGATCGTTGCAGCATGTTGTTAAGAAGAAAAAAATGTAATTCGATGTAATTTCGTCCAGAAAATACGTTTTCATTTCGGGGTCGAAATTATTTTTAAATGACAGCCACCTAAAAAGGGGACGTAACTCTGTATCTGTTCATACGAAGTTATTTCTCTTTCGTTAGAAGCACAAGATATTTGTTGGAAAACATAAAAATAAAAATAAACTAACGAGCAATGTACAGGTAGTTGATAATTAAAGGAGTACGGGTACTTGTACCTGCATTGAAACTACGAAGGCACAAAACGCTCACTATATTTGACGTTTAGATGCGCGAATCGTTGAAAATAATCCGTTTTGTGCTGCCGTAGTTCAAGCAATATGGCGACGCATGTCGAATAAGATTTGAAATTAAAATTACATTAAAAAAAAATACTTATTTAATATCAAAATGTTGTTCTAACATTATTTTACAAGAACAAAACTCAGTTCTGAGACTGCATACTCCCATCTGACAACGTATATATATATATATATATATATATATATATATATATATATATAATTTATTTAGATACTGTATATTACATATTTCAGCAATATATATATATATATATATATATACATTTATATATATATATACTTTCATATATATATATACATTTATATATATATATATATACATTTATATATATACATATATATATAAATGTGTATATATATATACATTTATATATATATATATATACATTTATATATATATATATATATATATATACATTTATATATATATATATATACATTTATATATATATATATATATAATTTATTTAGATACTGTATATTACATATTTCAGCAACGTACCGCAGTTTCATCCAAAAGGACAGATTTAGACATCTTTAGTAATCTTTAGTAAAATTATATTAGCTCTCTTATATGATCGAGCACTTTATTTGATTTATTTTTATATACAACCTGACACTATATATATATATATATATATATATATATATATATATATATATATATATATATATATTGGTACAGAAAAATTAGTACAACATTCGTACCGTCGGTTTCAAGCACAGAATGACTTAACCATCCAGCTCTCTTCAGCTTCTGTTGTCATCTGTTTCGGAAATGTGAAGTCACGTGTCACTCTCGTTTGGACGCGTTATTTGCTCAGAGTGTTATGTATGCATGTTTAAATTTAGTGTAAAGGAAGGTTTGATAAGGTTTGAAAAAAAGGGGGTGGGTAAAAAGTAACAGTTGAGATTTAAACTGGAGAAGATTTAAAGAGATATAAAAATAAAAATAAAAAATTAAAATTAAAAATATATTTCTATATAAATCCCGTGAGCCAATATTTATGAGTAGCGTATATTTGACCGTTACTGTTTTGGGGTTTAATGATGTGTCTTCTAATAGAATTAGGGTGAGAAAATATGAAGAGTTTGAATGCAAAACACAATAAATCCAATTTGCTTAAATTGAAACTATGAAAGGACGAATACATTAAATCTAAAAGTTAATTTTAATTGGAAGCAAAAGGAAATGATGTCGGTATCATATACTGTGATACATGATTTTCGGGTTTGGTCGAGTGTTGAAATGCAACACTTTTTGTAGTGATAGTCTCGTAATTTGAATATGACGTTTATCGCGTTTTGCATTTGAACTCTTAATATATATATATATATATATATATATATATATATATATATATATATATATATGATATTTTTTAATAAATATTTATTAATATTACATACAGACATCGATGTTTCATGTTTATGCAATCTTCAGTGTAGAAGATGTTAATTATTGCCGGTCAAAGGGATCGAACCCAGTTTCAAGTCACCTTTGGACTCGCAATCTGACATCCTACCCTTCAGTCAGCATCAATTAGCATGGAAATTAAGAGAATTTAAATTTTATAAATATCGAAACAGCGGACACACATAGTAAGCGAGTCAAACAGTGTTCAACAACGACAGAGAGTTGGAACATCGCATTACGCCTAGTATAACTGCTTATTATTCAATTCTCTTAGAACTTGTTAAGGGGCTTATAGCAATATTGTTTTCAATAAATATTTATTAATATTACTTACAGACATCGATGTTTCATGCTTATGCAATCTTCAGTGTAGGAGAGATATTAATTCTTGCCTATCGGAGGGTACGAACCCAGTATATATATATATATATATATATATATATATATATATATATATATATATATAATTTAGATACTGTATATTACATATTTCAGCAATGTTCCGCGGTTTCATCTAAAAGGGCATATTTAGACATCTTTAGTAAATCTCTGTGCCCAGTGGAATCATCGGCAAGCTGAAATGATTGTAGTCACGTCCCGATAGGGAATGGCGTCAAAAATGACAGAAAACGGTGTATCTCTGAGGGGGTCCCCGAAAAAATCCGATGTGGGATAATGATTAACTAAGACTTAAGAGAGATCGATGTTAGTTCGTGTATGAAAGGCCTTCATTTTATTCCCTGGCAAGTTTTATTTATTTATTTATCTGTTCTTTTTTTTATTTGTAATGTTATTGTTTTACCTAGTCTGAAAAAATACGAATGGGGCGGCTATGAAGTTTGCCGTTTGGGTTTGTGAAATTAGGGTGCTTTTTGTTGTCGTTTTTTTGGAATAAATTCATGTATCGGATTAATTGTTCGATATAGTGCTGAAAAGGATGATGCAATAATGTTTTTATGGACTTAACGTGTTTGTTTATTTTTGTTTATTGAATTGGTGTTTTCGTATTTTCTTGATCTTAATGGGAAGAAAGCCTTATATTTAAAAAACGGTGTTTCGTTGATATGTCCCGTTTATAACCAGTAGTGTTGAAAACAAAAAATGGTTATAAACGAAATGATGGATGCTATCTGTTATTTCCATTTGAGGGGTATAAGTTTAGTCTCTTGGTGGGGGTTGTTAACTTCTATTTTATTGATGGTGTGTTAATAATATTAATATTTAGTGTATTTCAGAAAATTTATTAAATTCTTTATCTTATTATTTTATTTTATTCCACTCGTACGCGTACTTCCCTCCATGCGCACCGGCAAATAAACTTATATACACATACGTGCATGGAACCACAAGCATGTATATATACAACATCTGCACGCATATGCGTATGCACGCACGTACACACATCTTCAATCACATGTACGGGGGTCATTAATTTTATTTTTTATTTTTTATTTTTTATTATTTATTTTTTGTGCCTTTGTTATGCAATTAATTTAATCTTTTATTTTTTTTATTAAATTTATTTTATTAATATTATTTAATATTTTTTATTTATTAATAATATGCTCCCATACATACACACGCGTACCCGCATATATATATATATATATATATATATATATATATATATATATATATATATATATATATATATATATATATATATACATAAACAATGTTATAGCCTTACGTCAATCAACCAACGTTTCAATGCGTGCTACCGCATCTTATCAAAGGTATTCTACCCTTCAGTTAGCACCAATTTCGTTCTGCCTTTGAAATTGGTTGATTGACATAAGGCTATAATATTGTTTATGTAATTTATAAATACTCTACTTGGTATTGAGCACTCTTGAAAAAAATGGTTTTATGTTCACTTTATTAACATATTTGAACTTGATCAATTAATATATATATATATATATATATATATATATATATATATATATATATATATATATATATATATATAACAGAACAATAGAACAGGATATAGGAAGTAACACCAACAAGACCTTTGTTCGCTGGAAGCCCAACGATTGGCTGAGAGAACAACAAAGAATATGATTGGTTAACTAGCTAGCCGTGTATATAAAAACATCCAGCAAAAATAACTCCATGCATTTTAGCCTGAAGATTCCCCGGGGATGAAACGCGGGAGCCTCTATGTCGCTTAATTGCCATAAATATATTTTCATAGCCAGGGTGTTTCAAAAGTCTTGGGAACATTACAAATGCGTATATCTCATGAACTATTCCAGGTAGAAAAATGAAACTGGTGCCATTTTAAAGCTTGCTTAATCAAGTTTTTGGTCATACTAATGATTTTCGTGTTATCTTTCCAGGTGCAGTAATGGCGTTCTCTAAACAAGACAAGGCATGTTGCGTCCTCCAATTTGCAAAGACTGAATCGTGGACATGTGTTCAGCGTGCATTTCGCAGGAAATTTAAAAAAGAAGCCCCTTAACCGTAAACCCAAACTCTGACCAAAAAAATGTTCAAAATAAAAAAAAACATTGAAAAATCTGGTTATAACTAAATCTTTTTTTTCTTTCTTTTTTATTCACCCGTTCAACGTCACTGCTCTAGTGCCCCCTCGACGTAAATACACTAGACCAACTCGACAATCAGCTAAATCCCATCCATTCACTGTGGAGGTCCCCAGATGCCGGAGAGCCTTCTACTCCAGCAGCTTCTTTCCTCGTGCTACCGGCCCCTGGAACTCCCTCCCTGCTTCCTGTTTCCCCGACTGTACCGACATGCAGGGGTTTTAAACTAATGTAAACAGACATCTCGCTGCACAGCTCCCAACTTAGGATGGCACCCAGAATCTACACCCTAATTCTCAGTAGCCCGTTACGTATACAGTGGCGGCATGCCTTGTTTGGGGTGAATTTTTTTTTTTTAAATACAGAAGACCTGAATTTCCTCCCCATATTTGAACGTGTAAAATCCCAGCAGTGCGAGAGATCTTTTAGACTTGATTGTTGTTTTCTAAATGCAGTAGTACTCGTTCGTAACGTCAGAAAACTAAAAAAAAATAATAATTAAGAAAAAACAATCAGCTTGTAACCGATCTCCTCGACTTTCGGGGGAGAAAGGTTATGTGAAAGGTTAAAGCGTGTCACCAACGGACATAGCCCGTAAAAGGGGTACGATGTCCGCATCCCCAAAACCGTGAGAAATGGACGTTGGATCGTGAGACTCGCGATAAAATCGTGAGAGTTTGGCAGATCGGCTCTCCGCTGGCATCTTTGATTCCGTCGCACCCCCACCCATTCAATTGCAACCTTTACCCTCGTTATGGGCGCCCGTTTTCCGTGCCAAACATTTTGAAATAAGTAAATAGTGTGTAAACTGTATGGTCCTCACCGCTCCCCCTCGCCGCCCCCACGCCCTAACCGTCCCCCCCACCACCACCACCACCTCCCCACCCTGACAAACAGAATCAGAGTAGTCGCTGACATAACATCGACTTTTTTTTTCGGGGGAGCGGGGTGGGGTACAGAGTGGGGGGAGGAACGAAGGAGGGGGAGGGAGGGAGAAAAAGGGGCACAGAGGAGATGAGGGGAGCGGTGTAGAACAGCGGACAACAAACGGCAAGAAAAAAAAAACGGTAAATAAGTGGATAGAAATTGGCGGGAATTTCGAGACGAGAATACAAAAGGACCCGAAGAAGGAGAAAAAGGCGAGTTTTGCTGATAGATAAATAGAGAAAGGGAGAGTGGGAGGGAAGTGGAGCAAGGGGTGAGGGGGTGGAATAAAAGAAGGAAAAAAGAAAAGGGACTATACTACGGCAACTACGACTATTAAGTCTTGAGAATATCTTATTTCTGCTAAAGTTGGTTAATTACGGAGATTATTTCGCACAAATTCTCCCCTTACAATAACAACAACAATTACTACTACTACTACTACTACTACTACTACTACTACTACTACAAATAATAATAATAATAATAATAATAATAATATATATATATATATATATATATATATATGTATGTATTCAACATATGTGAAACAAGGGAGACCGCCACTGTATACGCAAGGGGTTACTGAGAATTAGGGTGTAGGTTTTGGGTGTCATCCTAAGTTGGGAGCTGTGCAGCGAGATGTCTGTTTACATTAGTTTAAAACCCCTGCATGTCGGTACAGTCGGGGAAACAGGAAGCAGGGAGGGAGTTCCAGGGGCCGGTAGCACGAGGAAAGAAGCTGCTGGAGTAGAAGGCTCTCCGGCATCTGGGGACCTCCACAATGAATGGGTGAGATCTAGCTGATTGTCGGGTTGTTCTAGTGTATTTGCGTCGAGAGAGCACTAGAGCAGCCAGTTCATCGGAGCACAATCCATTGAAGTATTTGTAAAACAGGCACAAGGATGCAATATTGCGGCGATGGGACAGGGGCTGGAGCTTGGTGGATAGTGAGTGACCTATTAAGTTGGCGACTTTTTGGGGGACCTTGTCTAAGAAGGAGAGACTAGTGGATGATGCACCAGCCTAGATGTGACAACAATACTCCATGCATGGGTGGATTGTGACTTTGTAGAGATATAGGATGTCAGGTGTGAGGAGTTTACTAGCACGGTAGAAGGAGCTCACCCTCTTTGCTGCAGCCTGTGCAATGTCTTCAATGTATTTGTTCCAATTCATGATGATGAGGAGGAGGAGGAGGAGGAGGAGGAGGAGGAGGGACAGCATAAACAGACCTCCACTGGAAGAGTGCGGAAAATGCTGGGACCATGGGGAGGCTTATTGCCACCCAAATCCCAGGGGAGACCAATGGTCTTTACCAGCGAGAAATCAATGGTAAGCGGCTGTTGCGATACCGCAAAGACATTAGCGGTTGTTATCGAAAAAAAGTGGAGAGTGCTGGAAATCTGGGGAAGCTTGTTGTCACTCAGACTCCAGGGAACACTGCCAGTTGTAGTCGGTGAGCAATCACTGACGATGACCTGTGTTATAACTACTAGTGAGTACGAAGAAGAAGAAGAAGAAGAAGAAGAAGAAGAAGAAGAAGAACTAGCGGGACCCATAGAAATTCCACGATGCTTTTTACATCAATCGGTATAATTCACTGTTGCTAATAATCATCCTTTTGAAATAACAAACATCTGTTAGAGTCGATACTATTAAAAAGATACTCTTTCTTCTTCCGTAAAACTAATTGTCATTGTCAGCTAAATATACTTTAAATAAATAAAACGAATATGTATTTTTCTTTATTTATTTAAAATTGCAGCAACCAACCTTTACTCTAATTTGTGAGCTTTGGAGAGTGTGGAATCATCACATAGTTACGACTATTCCCAGGTCAACTCTGACCCGAATTTGTAGTCCCTGTCAGAACCCCATTTATGACCCCATTTATGACCCCATTTATGAGTTAAATATCATCTATAGTTTATACAGTATTTGTTTACAAAATATATGCCTACAAAACAGTTGAATCTACAAACCCGTTATATACAAAACATATGTACGGTTTTGGCATAGAATGGCGCAACGATGGTTGATATGCCGTAAAACCCAAAAATCAACCAATACAATCAGACAGTCGTTGATCGCAGGCACCTACACAGGTGTTGATATTTAAATCCGTGGAAAATCCACCCCGAATGCATTCATTTTTGTTTCGTTATTCTTAATTCAACGTTCGTACGCCATAAGTTGTTGATTCATTCAATGTAGAATGATTTTTTTTTGTTTCATTTTACTTCAGTCGAAGTTCTCAGAAATCAAGGAACCCCTTCCTGAAGCTAACACTTGATCTCTATGTGAGATACATAGATATTCGAATATTCCATGATTAGAAGCAAAACCGAAATGCGAAATGAAGAAGGATATCAAACGCGTGTGAAGTGGGAAAAAACATTTTCTCAGGAACTGGAGACAAAAGATTTTTTTACAATTACAACATGGCTCTAAAAGATTTTAAGTGGCAGCAGTAGTCCACACACACATGGTGTACGATATGAAAAGAAACTGGAATCTTAGGAAGATCGCCATCATCCCAGTAATTATAGGAGCACGGACTAATGAAAAAGAATTTAAAAAACAACCTGGCGAATATACCAGGTGAACCGAGTGCAACAGAGATACAAACAATTGCACTTAAAGGTTATAATCTTAAAAAGATCTCTCGGCTGGAGTGTCTGAAATAGCGGGTAAATGTCTGGCATCCGATAGGATGCCTCATCCCCAGAAAAACAAAATGATAAGAATTTTTTTTTTTTTTAATGGTGTAAACATACATAGTGGTGAAATAGTATAGTCCAACGTACACACGCACACACTAGTACGGTCACGGAGAGTTGAGGTTTATTAGTGGTGTGTTATTAGTGGTTTATTAGTGGTGTGTTACGTATGTTCGAACGCATACCTAGAAATATCAATACTTACACTAAATATATATTTTTTTACGTTTGTACAAACTTATTATACACCAAAACAGGTTTAATCCAAGATTTGTAGGTTTTTGTGACTTCCTGTTTAATCTCGAAACAAATGCCGCGTCACGTGACGTACGGATGGCCAGAAATTAAAAATAAAACTTTTTTGTTATCATTTCTTGCTTATGCGAATTTTTTTTATTATTATTATTGCTGTTCTTTCGAATTATAGTTTAATGATAATACATTTGTTTAATTATTGTTTTTTTAGTTTACTGTAGTAATAATCAAATAATATTTACATTGAAAAAACATATTTTATTATTAACTCGCGGAACCCGTCGCCCGGCGTTGGACGTCGAATAAAAATAGAAACGGCCTATTGTTCTTTCTCCCCCTCTACCGTGTTGGTGAATGTTTTAAATTAAAAAAAAAAGAAAAAAAGTGGTATAATAGAATGGGATCGAACGCTAAAACTGGCGCTTATGAAACCTGCCTTCTTAACGACTGCGGCACTGTTTCGAGTTAAAAATACATGTGAAAATAGGCCAATTAAGCTAAGCTTGTTTATTGGCATGCGTGTTATGTTAAGCTTCAGTTTCTGCCGACCAAATGTAAAGTTCAACACTGACACGGTTTAGGTCATTTGTAATTGATGAAATAAATGGATTTGGGCAAGTTTTCTATAATATGCGTGTTAAAGGTGTATGATTTTTAAAAAGTATATGTATCGGGGTCTACGAGTATCTTGACGCTTATTGAATTAAATAGGAAGTCGATTCGATCAAGAAATTGTAGTCGCCATGTTGCAGGAACTGTGTTCGTTAATTTCATTCGCTTAATTCTGGAATGAATATAAATATAGAAGTCATAGGTAGAAATAGAAATAATGTAATCTGATATTCGCGGAAAATCATCGGAGTGAACGAGAGCGGTCATTAAGTCTTTGCGTATTTCTTTATATTATGTAGTAAATTAATACCAGGCAAATAATAAATAAGAACGGAGTCTTTTGTGAAAATTAAACTGTATTTATTAGTTCCCGGTGTCGATTAGTGGAGTGACAGTACAGAATTGTTAAGGAGAAAAGTTTTTGCTACCACCTATATGGAGTTGGTTTGGCGGAGAGTCGTAGATGGTGGGCGAAATGTAATATTTAGTGTTAGCTGGAAAAAAATAATAACAAATTTACTAAAACACGCTCGAGTGAATAAGTATAATATAGTGGTGAGTTTAGTAGCCTGTGATGCATGTGGTTATTTTCCTATTCTCCGAGAAGGTACAGGAGAAAAATCGTCTTAACTTTATATATTAGATGTAAGTGTTTGAAATAATAAGACATTTTGTTGAATTAATTTTAACAAACAAATTATCAACCGAAATTTCTTATTTTTTTCTTAATAACGTTACTTTTTATTACACTTCATAACATTTTCTAATCCCATGATAAAATGTCATTTTTCAATGTAAAAAAAAATAACTTTCGGTTGATAATGCGTTCATTAAAAGTAATTCAATAACATGTCTCATTATTATAGCGTATGTTTTTATTTATTTCAAACATTAATAATAAAATGTGTTTTTTTTTTCAATGTAAACCCGAAATGCTAAGAAAAATGTTATATTTTTCATTTCTGGTTATCCGTACGTCACGTGACGTATTTGTTTCACGATTACACAGGAAGTCACAAAAACATAAAAATCTTTGATTTAACTAACTCCAAAACACAGCAAAATACTTCTTTTTTTTTACACCGAAAAGATTTTTTTAACATTTTGTATACAATCAAAAAATAATTTGGTAGTTTGGTAGTTTTGTTTTACGGCATATCAACCCTTTTTGGGTTATTTAATGCCGAATCTGATCATTATAGTGAAAGTTTTTTATGCTTCAAGTTCTTTATATCTTCAAATGTTTAATCAGGGTTTTTGGTTTGGTAGTTTCAACCCTTTTTGGGTTATTTAATGCCGAATCTGGTCTTGTTTTCTTCTCTTTTTTGTTTCCTTCCCCTTTTAATATCTGTTTCTATTTAACCCATAGTTGGGACCCTAACAGGTACTACCACTCCGGGTCAGGGTGGACCTGGGAGCAATGGTAATTAAGAGGAGGCTCCACATTCCCCAAAGTCCGTAAGCCGGATCTCACCATCGGATGTAGTTTAAGGTCATATCCAGGACCGGGAGTAGGGTAGGAAAAATAAAAAAGGGGAGGGAGAAAGGGAGAGGGGCTGTTGTTTTTGTTTTTGGTTTTGTAGAACATAATTAAGTTTTACAAAAAAAAAAAAAAAAAAAAAACGTCAATGTAGGTGAATTTCGTCTCAGGGAGCCACAGGGCAGCCTGATCTGGTATCACCAGCAAAAAATAATTATTTTTACGGAATTTACCGAATTTGAAAAGCAGAATTGCAATCCTTAAAATAATCCTTCCCTCCAAAATTCTAACCCCTAACCTTAACCCTAACCCTAACCCTAACCCTGACCCTAACCCTAACCCTAAATCTAATCCTGACCCTAATCCTTACCTTAACCCTAATCCTAACCCTAACACTAGATCTAACCCTAACCCTAATCCTAACCCTAACCTTAACCCTAACCCTAACCTTATCCTAACCCTAACCCTAACCCAAATGCTAACCCTAACCCTAAATCTAACCCTAACCCCACTGTGTAAACATCTTCCCAACTAGAATAATAAAATGTAATAATAAAATGAAAACATTAATTAAATTAGAAAACACTAATAATTCATAGTTTATTACTAAGATGCCGTTTTCTTTTTCAAATCAATACGAAAATTAGTTAACAATGAATTCGTCCTCGACAATCGGTTCAACAGTGGCCTTACGGGCTTAGGTATTGTTCTGTTCAGTACTAGGAGATCCACCCTCCAACACTTTTCATTCTCTTTGAGAAGGGGTTAGTTTATTGCTAATCGACTGAGGCGCCCCTACCGGGGAATGTCGACAGGGCTGCTCAGGCATTTTTGTAGGCCAGAGTGCATTTTATCTAGTGTGCTGGATTTTCAAAAGCTTGCCTGACCTTGTGTATGACATCCTGAAGGGTGGGGGGCTAGTCTCAGAAGATTCACCCTATAAGGCTTTACCTTTCTATCGACATTGTCTTTAAAAACGATCAAGGTATACTTTGTCCTTTAGTCTTCACATTCCATGAGCGATGTTTCTGACAAAGGGGGGGAGATGTGTTGTTTTCTAGGTCGGAACCTATCTACCTAACACTTATCATTGGCTAGTTTTTGATCTTGAAGTGGTAAATTTTCTTTTAGCTCCTTACATCAAGTGGCTTCATGCCTTGTCTGGAGCGATTTCCATAGGCAAAAGAAGATAGAAATGAAACCGAATCTCGTAAACACTTATTTTAAAGCACGCATACGTCGACATCAAAAGACGACAAAAATCAGCTGGTTAAATAAAGATGCGTTTATTCATAGTTTGTCTTCACAAACGATAGAATAGCAGAAATGGGTTCTGTTTCGAAAACGTCAACCATAGATTTTACTGGCGTGACGTATGTATAACGAATGCTACGAAATCGCGAAAAACGAAGCAAGTACGCCGTTCCGAATGTTACCGAAGCCCCCCCCCCACCCGCCCCATGTTAAGAATGGATTCTAAAACTCCGACAGTAAAATCTATGGTTGATGATTACGAAACAGTACCCAGAAATGAAATCAATAAACAAAACAATTAAGACGTGTCCCAACACAATTGAACGCACGTTACACAATTGAACGCACGTTACACGATTGAACGCTAGTTACACAATTGAACGCTAGTTACACAATTGAACGCACGTTACACAATTGAACGCTAGTTATACAGTTGAATGCACGTTACACAATTGAACGCACGTTACACAAGCAAGGAAGTCGCGTAGAAAACATGGCTAATTTACTCACGATCGATACATGTGAACTTCCTGGTAGGAACAGGTCCGAGACCCTACAGGTCTGCTGCACTTGGTGAACAGCAAGCAAAGGGGGGGGGGGTAAAATCAGTGTGATTCTCGCGAGAACTAGGACCAGGTCACGTGTTCTCAAGAGATGTTGGTACATGACTCTTTTCCAAAGGAGCACAGCTCCGAATCCCCCCCCCCCCAAAAAAAGGAAATCGCTTTGAAGGGAGATAACTTTGTCATCCCCATAGTACTATTACTGTACTAGTACTGGAATCTTGCATATAATTACGTTGCTACGTCTAGTTAAAATACATTTGTCCACATAGTGCAACCACAAAATTACCTTTTATAATGTAACTGTCATAGCTAAAGTTCCTCTTCGTTGGACCGACTCCATAGTAGATAAAACCATCCCATACACCATAATGGCCGGTGAAATGTCTCTACAACTAATTTTGCTGATAATAGTGGGAGGGAAATTTATCTTTAGTCCTTCACAATATTTAGAAACCGGTGACTAGACTTAATCTATCTACATATATATATATATATATATATATATATATATATATATATATATATATGTGTGTGTGTGTGTGTGTGTGTGTGTGCATATGTGATCGGAACTTTTATTATTATTATTACCTGCGGGGGCCCGGAAATACCCGACTAGTAGACGGGCGCAGGCTATCCTCTCTCGGAGTGATGGATTCTTAGACCTTGCCAGGTCATCCATCTAAGAGAAGGAAAACTCTGACAATAAAACCTTGCTACCAACCATATGTCTTGGCAGCAAACTGTTGGGGAGGGAGACCTCCTTAGTCTTGGTCGACAACCTTCCTAGAGCTGGACTCTCGAACAAAGTATCCGGTTTGCAAACCTATAATTGCTTAAAGAGTAGATGGGCTCTGCCTATCGTCCGGCCTTCGCACTCCTTCTTTGTCTATTAGCCAGGAGCAAAGGTACAAGTACTGGGAATCCTCTAAAGAATTCTGGTACTTGGCCTTGGTTCCTGACTAGGGCAATGAACGCCGTCTCTCTTTCTCTCTGTCCGAGCAACTTGGGGAAAGCTTTTTGTCACTAAGTCTTACACGGCTAGTCTGGGTCGCTCTTGTTCCGACATGTTGAGGGTACAGGTTAGACAGCTTGTCTGGCTGCTGTTTCCGACTGACAGCAAGGAGCCCAAACTCTTGGGTAGCGCCAAGAACGGCTGCTCCATCATCAGTCCACAACCCCCATGGACCAAGTCACGACTAATGGACTGGCTGTGTGAGCTTATTTGGCACCTAACAAGCACCCATTTTGCCTCCCCACTCTAACTCAAAACAAACATGAAATTACAAAATAAAACAAACAAACCTAAACCAGACACTCAACAAAAAGCTTCGCCTCCACCCTTGAGACTAGCATTCACAAATATCCGGGTACTTAGAACCAACATTAACGACGTAGAAACTTTACTCTTGACAAACTCCCCGGATATCTTAGCTCTAAGTGAAACGGACCTTCAATCCTCAATCCCTCTTATCACTTTGACATGACTGATTACCTTCCACTCTACCGTAAGGACTCTGACAAACATATGCATGGGCTAGGACTAGAACACCCTCCCCTTGAATAGAGAACATAGGTTAGAATCAGATGACCAATCCTACATGTGCTTTAAATTGACCTTACATCACAGAGTTAGTTACTTATATTTCTTATATCGTTCTCCTTCGACCCAGGACGGTTCACTACTTGACTCTGTCTCTGAAAGCATAGATAGAGCACTCTTACTTGACTCAAATGTCCCAAAAAATGTATTTGGGGATTTTAATGCACACCACCGTGACTGGTTGGGATTCTCCAGCGTTACCAATGCAGCTGGGAACCACCTTCCGGATCGTGCGGACCAGCAAGCCTCACTTCTCGACCTGTGTTTGACCTCGCTACTTGAGGCTTGTGTGGCGAATGCCCATAGCCCGCTCGGAAACTCTGATCACGTTGTGGTAATGATACTTATCACCTTAAAAACTCGTCCCAAAGCTAAAGAACCATTGCTTAAAATGACAAGAAACTATGAACAGACTGATTTTGAATCCCTCCGGGATAACATCAGTGACACCCCATGGGGTGAAACCTTGTCACTCCCTGCTGATCAATGCGCAAATAGGCTAACCGAATGGGTCAAAGCAGGCATTGATGCTTATGTCCCCACGAGAAAATACTCCTGCAAACCCCACTCTCCTCAATGGTTCACCTCAGAATATGCAGCTGCTATTGCTGAGAGGCAGAAGGCATTCCAAAAATTCGGCCGCCATAAATCAACTGCGAACACACAAAAATTTGTAGAGGCAAGAAATGATTGCAAAGTAGTGATAGATGAAGCAAAGAGGAAGTATACAGAGATAACCAAAAAACGCATTCAGTCACAGAAACTAGGTACTCGTGATTTCTGGAAAATTTATAATAGCGTGATGAACAATGGACAATCAACAATTCCCCCGCTATCTAATCACAATGATGTTGTATGCACGGCAACTGATAAGGCTGAACTGCTTGCGCAGCGTTTCGCATTAAACTCCACTTTTGATTCGGCAAACCATCCCCTCCCTAAATTCCCATTGCGGACTGAAGCTACACTTGAGAACCTGGTCATCACCCCGTCTCAAGTGAGAGACATCATAAAAAACCTTGACACCTCCAAATCCTGTGGGCCTGATCTTATACCAGTAATAGTAATAAAGAAATGCTCTGCTGAGCTGGCCCCTGTCCTCTCCAAACTATACAACAAATGCCTTACCGAATCTTGTTTCCCTAATAGTTGGAAAATTGTCTCTGTGGTACCAGTCTTCAATAATTCTGGAGATAGTACTGATCCTCTAAACTATCGCCCAATCAGTCTACTCCCGATCTTTGCTAAAATCTTTGAATCATTAGTCAATCTAGCGATAGTCAGGCATCTAGTTAATGCTGAACTTCTTTCTGGTCATCAATACGGATTCAGACAAGCACGATCTACTGCAGATATCCTAACGGTTATCTCTGAACGCATATACCATACACTGGACAAGGCAGGTAAAGCTAGGGTGGTAACGCTTGATATATCCAAGGCCTTTGACAAGGTCTGGCATGAAGGACTTCTCATAAAACTGCACTCATATGGTATTACTGGACAAATATTTAATATAATTAAATCCTTCCTAACAAAACGAAAGATCCAGGTTGTACTCGATGGCCGTTCTTCTAAGCAATATTGCATAAATGCTGGTGTACCCCAGGGTTCTATTCTTGAACCTCTACTGTTCCTAATTTTCATAAATGACCTCCCTAATTTTCATAAATGACCTCCCTAATTTTCATAAATGACCTCCCTGATGACATTGCGACTGAGATAACAATATTTGCTGACGACACCACTCTCTACTCTCATCATGTAGGCAAAAGCGACGTGCACATATCTGAAGCAATGGTTAAATCCTTAGAAAATGACCTCCAGTCTGTAGTGGAAAGGGGTAAAAAATGGATGGTAACTTTTAATGCCGCAAAGACAAAGCTACTTTCCTTCAATAACTACAAGAAACCTCTTCAACCATCGATTGTCATGGCAAATATCACCCTACCTGAGAGTTCATCATTCAAACGCCTCGGCCTAACTTTCACAGATAGCATGAATTGAAATAAATACATCGAAAACATTGCCAGGCTGCTGCAAAGAAGGTGGGCTATCTCTACCGTGCCGGTAAGCTTCTCACACCTGACATTATCTTATATCTCTACAAAGTCACCATCCGCCCATCATGGAGTATTGTTGCCACATCGGGGCTGGTGCATCATCCGCTAGTCTCTCCCTCTTAGACAAGGTCCAAAAAAGAGTTGCTAACTTGATAGGTCCTACACTATCCACCAAGCTCCAGCCTCTGTTTCATCGCCGCAATGTTGCTTCCTTGTGCCTGTTTTACAAGTACTTCAATGGATTGTGCTCTGATGAGCTTGCTGCTCTGGTGCCCCCACGACGTAAATTCACTAGACCAACCCGACAATCTGCCAAATCCCATCCATTCACTGTGGATTTCCCCAGATGCCGTAGAGCTGTCTACTCCAAAAGCTCCTTTCCTTGTTCTGCTGCACTCTGGAACTCTCTCCCTGCTTCCTGCTTTCCTGACGCTACTGACATGCAGAAATTTTAAATTAACGTAAACAGACATATCACTGCGCAGCTCCTAATTTAGGTTGAATCCCCCCCCCCCACACACACACACTTTTTCTTTCTCAGTAGCCCCTTACATCTACAGTGGCGTCCTGCCTTGTTTGGAGTGAACTATGATAAAAATAAAAATAAATGTTTAATCAGTTTTCGCCGGAAGTGGGCTTAACCGGCAACCAGGGTGTACAACACATATCTGATCACCATGCTCCATTGTCTCCGGTCTGCGGAAGCATCGGTGATAATTTGGCGCCAGTCTCTTGTCCAACGTATGAGCGCGTAGACGTGATGGCCAGTCGCAAGCCATTTGGGGGGGGGGGCTAACCGCTCTATGCCTTCGTCATCCGGATTTCGGTTTGGGACCCACAGCTGTGCGTAGGAGTTCATTTTCTTCACATCGGACAGCGTGACCCAGCCAACGAAAACGTTAACTACAAACAACTGGGAGACATGAGGTGTTTGGCAACGATCTTGGACTTTGACATTGGAAATTTTCCAGCGATATGATGCTGGTCAGTCGACGCAAATAGTTGTAATCGAAGACCTGTACTCTGTGTAATACAGGGTGTTCCAAAAGTCTTGGACACATTTCAAGTCGTCATATCTGCTGGACTATAAATGGTAGTAAGATGAAACTGGTACCATTTTAAAGCTAAATTCATTAAGTTTTTTGTAATGCTGATGATGTTTTCATATCTCTTCAGTAATGAAGTTCACTCAACCAGAAAAGGCGTTTTGCGTCCTTGAATTTTCAAAAACTGAATCATGGAAACGTGTTCTTTTGATTCCGAAAGAATAAGTTGTAAACTATAAGTTAAATTTTTTTTCTAGGGAGTTTGAATTACCTATTGTAGAGTTTTAATTACCTACTGGAGAACTTGAATTGCCTACTGGAGAGTTTGAATTACCTACTGGAGAGTTTGAATTACCTACCGGGGAGTTTGAATTACCTACCGGGAGTTTGAATTACCTACCGGGAGTTTGAATTGCCTACTAGGGAGTTTGAATTACCTACCAGGGAGTTTGAATTACCTACCGGGGAGTTTGAATTACCTACCGGGGAGTTTGAATTACCTACCGGGAGTTTGAATTACCTACCGGGAGTTTGAATTGCCTACTAGGGAGTTTGAATTACCTACCAGGGAGTTTGAATTACCTACCGGGAGTTTGAATTACCTACCGGGGAGTTTGAATTACCTACCGGGGAGTTTGAATTACCTACCGGGAGTTTGAATTACCTACCGGGAGTTTGAATTGCCTACTAGGGAGTTTGAATTACCTACCGGGGAGTTTGAATTACCTACCGGGGAGTTTGAATTACCTACCGGGAGTTTGAATTGCCTACTAGGGAGTTTGAATTACCTACCAGGGAGTTTGAATTGCATACTGGAGAGTTTGAATTACTTAGTGGGGAGATTGAATTACCTACCGGGGAGTTTGAATTACCTACTTGGGAGTTTGAATTACCTACCGGGGAGTTTTAATTACCTACTAGGGAGTTTGAATTACCTACTAGGGAGTTTGAATTACCTACTAGGGAGTTTAAATTGCCTACTCGAGAGTTGAATTACCTACTGGAGAGTTTGAATTACCTACTAGACACCGTCCTCGAGTGTTATTGGTCTCTCCGTACAGGGGTCGTCAGGACAACCTAACATGAGGATACTTCACCATACAAGTAAACCCTGACCAAATGTTCAAAATAACATAGTATTCGAAGCTCAAATAAGATCCCCTCGACCCGGCTATACATTGGCTAATACGAGGAATTGTGCACCTTTTCCTTGTTATGTTATCTAATGTAACAACACTTAGCAGGATACTCCACCAGACCAGATGAATTCTTGTCCTGGAATCCGGTAAGATCAAGAGACCACAAGAAAGATATACTATAACATAGTTAACTGGTCAATTGGGGAAATGAAAATTAATATTCTGAACTTCTTTACTAACTCAACGTTTGACAGGTGAAGGAGAACATTAATGGAATATTCGAATGTCTATGTATGTCATATAGAGATAAAGTGTTAACCCCAGCAAAGGGCCCCTTGATTTCTGAGAACTTCGACTGAAGTAAAATGAAACAAAATAGGGCGTACGCACACACATAAAAAATAGCCATGTTTACATTCTTTTAATATGATTTTTTGTTAATTCGTATTAGTTTTGTTTTATTTTATTTTTGATTTCAACAAATATATTTGTGGGGAGGTTCGTATGCTTCTATGACCCTGAAGGCTATACCATCGGGGAATCATACCCCCAGCAGGTCAAACCAAGCCGGACAGGTTTCAGAGTAGAAGCCAGACGAAATCATACTCCACCACTCGTTTTTCTCAACTTTTTTACTGACCAATTTTTTTTATTTTTTGTATGTACAATTACCTATCATGTCGCAAGAGAATTCCGTGTTTTGGGGAATCTTTTTTCAAATATTTTTTATTTTATGAGGGGGGGGGGTCAGTTTCCTATATGAATTTAACGTAAGCTGGGTTAGGGTTTAGGGTTAGGGTTACATGTTTTGCTGTCATTTTATTTAGAATTGCCATATTTCACAAGTGCCTTTTCATACACAAGCGCCTTTACTTTCTTAAATAAAAATGAAAATAATTGCTCGTTTTCCGTAATTTTCGGTGTAGGTTAATATTTTTCAATACCAAGTAAGTACTTTATAATGTTTTCATAAAATATTTGGAATTTTTTTTCGAAAAAACACGAAATTCTCTAGCGACATGACAGGTAATTCTACACAGAAAACAGAATTTTTTAATTTCTGGTGATCAAAAAGTGGGTGATCAGTTTACGTTAAATTTATATAATAAACTGATCCCCCTTTCTAAAATCAAAATATTTGAAAATTTTTTTTAAAAAAACACGGAATTGGTTAATAAAAAAGTTGAGAAATACGGGTGGTTTAACATTACGAAAAAGTGCCGAAACTTACCGAAGATCGATCTGGATATCTGCTAATAAATTGAGAAAAAATCGTATGCATAAAAGAGATTTCTTGTTATTGGTTCTTATTCATACCCGGATGGTTAATAAAAACGACAACAAAATGGGAGAAGAAAAAAAAAAGATGCATTTGGGGGGGGGGTGAGAATAGCGGCAGCTTTTTTCTTTCTTTCGGTTTTATTTCTTGACTGAAAAAGAAGAAAAAAGAAATGCCTTTCGCGCCAGATTTGCATTGAATGGCATTTTGAAAGATTGCTTTGCTGTTTCGTCTAACAATAATCGACCGGGGGAGGATTGGGGGGGGGCAGTTTAGATTGATCTTCTTACCGCCAAAGCAAGATGTGGTACAAGACCGGAAAGGAGACACTCGGTATGGGACCCAAAAATAGCCAAGAGGAGGCCACTTCCGAGCATTCATTCAGAATGGTTGGTTCGTCAACAGTGGTCATACCAGCCGAGGATAGACACGTCATTGGCATCGTTCTCGAAACCTAGGTACATCCTCGTTGGTGGATAATTCTTCTTTTATCGAAATAATGCGGGATGTGTAGCAGTTATAAACATTAACATTTCTACGAGGTGATTTGGTCACACGATGACCAATCAGATTCCAGTGAGTATTAATTTCGACCGAACTATTGAAGGACTACTTTTTTTACTCTTATTCGCCCCAAACAAGGGGGCACATTGCCACTGGGACGTAAGGGGCTACTATTAGGAGTCATGCCTAGAGGGGCACTCTAAGTAGGGAGTTGAGCATCGAGATGTCTGTTCGTATTACATTTAAATTTCTGCGTATAAGTACAGTGAGCGAAGCAGGAAACGGGGAGGAAATTCCAAAGTCTATCAGTTCGAGAGAAGAAACTATTAGAGTAGAAAGTGTTCCAGCATCTGGGAACCTCTACAGTGAAGGGGTGGGATTTTGCTGCTTTTGGGGGTTAGTCGAGGTTATTTACGCGATTATTAGATGGTATTTTGGGAATTTGATTTGGTTCCCAAATACCATCTAAGGGAAGGATCAAATCTTAATTCTACCTGACGAGATCTCAGCGTTTAACAGCTGTTGATCGATAACATCGACATGCCAGTGTCGAATATTTTGTACATGTCTGTTTTAATAAAAACAATCATATAGATAAAGCTCTACTTGATATTGAGCGCTTTTTATATCAACTCGGTTGAAATTCTTTGGATTATTATCCCGTGGATATTGAATTTACCTGGATTACTATATATATATATATATATATATATATATATATATATATATATATATATATATATATGGGAACTGAACAAGGAACAACCAAGAGATATTTTTTATATATTCATCAACGTTTCGTCTTTATTGTAGGACTTCCTCAAGATGATAATATCCTGAGGAAGTCTTACAATAAAGACGAAACGTTGATGAATATATAAAAAATATCTCTTGGTTTTTCCTTTTTCATTTCCCATTACGTCGGATTACTCTCATCCTTCCTTCCATATATATATATATATATATATATATATATATATATATATATATATATATATATATATATATATATATATATATATGGGGTAAGGTGCACGATAAGTCATGAAAATGAAATGCCGTGGTGGACAAAATGTGTGAAAAAAGACAAACGGAAAACAGGTTAAAATGCAGGATAAAATAAAAACAAGAGATTTGACCGGTTTCGTTCGTATTTTCTGAAGACATTCGTCAATACGAACGAAACCGGTCAAATCTCTTGTTTTTGTTTTTCTCCTGCATTTTAACCTCTTTTCCGTTTGTCTTTTTTCACACACACACACACACACACACACACACACACATATATATATATATATATATATATATATATATATATATATATATATATAGAGAGAGAGAGAGAGAGAGAGAGAGAGAGAGAGAGAGAGAGAGAGAGAAAGAAAGAAAAGAGGGTAGTGCAGTATTAGTTCAGTTCCAACGAGAGAAAAGTATGTAAAGGTGTAAAGCTACCAACATTTGTAAAAAAAAAATTTCAACATTTATTTATTTTGTTATTTTATCATTTTATAATTCTATATAACGCGTTTCAAGCGGTGGTTCGCTCTCATCAGATATGTAAATCCATTTGAAGAAATGTCTTTCGATTTGAAAGAGTGTTGTTTCATTTAAGGACATGTGTTATTGTTTGGCGTTTGTGCGCATGTGTGGGTTTGCGGGTGCGCAAAACGCCAAACAATAACACATATCCTCAAATGAAACAATACTCTTTCAAATCGAAAGACATTTCTTCAAATGTTTATCCCGAGTGGGAGCAGGTCAGACCTAGAAAAAGGTTCGTACGACCACATACATTGCTAACGGACGTTAATACTGTCTTTTTTGATAGAATAAATGCGGAATGCCCACACTATCAGTGGCTTGGAACGCTAACTTTTGATTGTGTGTTGACCGTTTTGTTTTTGTTTGGGAGGATACTTTCATCGTTGTGCCGCCCGATGAGGAGGTGTATTCTAGCACATTTTTACCGATTCTTTTTGACTGCATTGGGACTAATTTCTTGTGGGTATGTATAGTAGCAACCATACTGTGAAAATTTCTTGAACTACTTTCTTAAGAGGTTTTTTCTTTTTTCTTCTTAAATGGCTTCAATTAGGGCAACACCACATTGGCTATTTTGAGTTGTTGGGGTTCTTATTCCAGGTATATAATTTCCCTGATGAACTGCTAAGCAAGAACCTGCTTGAGTAGAGAAACACGTGTAGGGAAAAATTCTTTAACTTTGAAAAATCTGAAAAATAAATAAACTATGAATGGAAAAAGTCTTTTGTTGTGATGAAATGTTTTGGTAAACACACACACACATATATATATATATATATATATATATATATATATATATATATATATATATATATATATATATACTAGAAGAGCTATCTGATGTCCCTAATTGCCGTAAATTACATAGATTCCAGAAAAAAAATAAAAGTAAAACTAAACAATCTGATTAGTATATTTATTTGGAACAAAATCAAGCTGAACATACTTATGCCCCAGGGGTGGAGAACATACTTATGCCCCAGGGGTGGGGAACTGTTCCGATGTATTACCTCTCTTAAGTGTGGCAAGACGTGGTGAGGGTTTTCACGCTAAGATTCGAACCCCGAACGCTAGATCACCTTCATATATATATATATATATATACACGAGGGGCGTTCAATAAGTAATGCCCCTCACCCACTTCCAGTTGTCTGATCTATATGAAATTTTGCATGTGTAATGATTTACATCTGTATGGGTTATGTTGCAAAAACAACTGTGAACTAATTGTGGTATCTGATTTACAGGTGTTTGAACTGAGTTAGGTGTGAAATTGGAGCCAGTTGAGTGTCGCGCAGTGATCCGGTTTTTGTATTTGAAAGGACGCACGCCAAAGGAGACTTTTGATGAAATGAAAGAAACTTACGGTGATGATGCTCCATCATATGACCTTGTAAAACGCTGGCATCGTGAATTCAAACATGGTCAGAAGCCTGTGGAAACAGCTCCCAGACCTGGTCGTCCCTCTGAGGCATCTGTCCGTCAAGTTGAGGCTGCTATTTTGGAAGATCGACGCATTACTATTCGCCAAATAGCCAAAGATTAGTACAGGGTCTGTGGAAACTATCATTCATGACCATTTGCATATGCATAAGGTTTCTGCCAGATGGATGTCCAGGTCGCTCAACCCTTTCCGGAAACAAGAACGTGTCGAGTGCTCGAGGATGAATTTGGAGATGTGCCAAGAAGATGAGTCAAAGTTTTCCAAAGAACTGATTACACAGGATGAAACTTGGGTCCATCACTATGATCCAGAGATCAAAGCCCAGTCAATGCAGTGGAAGCACTTGGACTCACCACCTCCAAAGAAGGCAAGGGTGCAGCCCTCAACTGGCAAGGTCATGCTCACAGTCTTCTGGGACCAGGACGGAGTAGTGATGACAGATTTCCTGGCAAAGGGTACCACAATTACAAGAGCCTATTACGCTACACTTTTGATGAAATTAAGAGAAGCTATAAGATAAAGAGGCCGGGCAATATCAGCAACGGTATCCCTCTCCAGCAGGACAACGCTCCGGTCCACAACTCGCGTGTCGCCAGATCAGAACCACGGGCGTGTGGCTATGAAATCCTCCCCATCCTTGCACCCTCTGACTTCCATCTCTTTCCCAGCCATGAAGTTGATTTTTGAAAGGAAAGCGTTTCCCAGATTATGCAGCCTTGATTTCTGAAGTTAAAACGTGGTTGGAGGACCAACCTGGGGTGTTCTACAAAAACGGTGTCCAGAGCTGCATCAAACGATATAGGAAATGCATAACTCTGGGTGGATCCTACGTAGAAACAGATTAATAACTGTGCCAAATTTCAGGAATCTACTGCTATGGGAAATGGGTCAGGGGCATTACTATTTGAACGCCCTCGTATATATATATATATATATATATATATATATATATATATATATATATATATATATATATATATATATATATATATATATGTTGTCAATTTGGGATTTTTCTAACTGTCCGTCTATACTGTATATAGATGCATCCATTTCACTTTTTAAAAAAAAAAGCTCAACAGTAATGACATATTTGTAAAGACAAAAAGACTAACACCGCTTCAAAATGTTTTGACGAATCAAATCGAAAGTACTCCCGAAAAAATAAAATAAAAATGGAACAAGAAACCCACGGAACGTACATGCACCAATTTGACCGAAACATTAAATGGACTATTCGGAAAATTGAACAAATAAAACATTCCGTGTTATTTAATAAATAAATCGTTGGAAAATTCATAAATAAAGAAATAAAGAAATAAGTAAATAAAAAAATAAAAAGGGGGGTTAAGTATCTAACAGTGAAACAAAAACAGAAGACCTTAAGCGTCTAATATTAACACGGGGATCATCGGCTGTTTACCATGTAACTATATATATATATATATATATATATATATATATATATATATATATATATATATATGATTCCGGTTTTGGTTGAGAACTTTCAAAACGCTTTTCGTAAAAACAGATAGAACGCTCTTCGATAATTGACAGTGTTTATATAAACATTGAGAGTTCGCTTACTCATTGCTCGTATCTTACAGCTATTCAGGTTAGAATCGCTAACTATATGTCGAGTTGAAGCAGTTGCCGGTTTAGCCAAACTGGTGAGCTATGATACAACGAACATGTGGATGACTATATATACAATGAAACTCCGGTGTTTATACAATAGTGCCCAATAACAAGTAGAGCTGTATTATAGTATAAATTCTTTTATTTATGAAATATTTTGGCTACATATGTGAATACATGTTTCAGCTGCAATTTCTTTCGAAATAGACCTTCCTCAGGCCACGTACAATTTCAAAATGCCCTTTTTCAATTCATTTCAATTTATACTATATATATATATATATATATATATATATATATATATATATATATATATATATATATATTGTCACAGGCCACTGTACATTAGTTTGATCTTTGATCAGAAACACTGGGAACTCAGCCCGGAGAGCTAAAGATACCAAATGTACCCGTTTTTCAGTCGATGTTTTGATGATATAACAGTGTTTTCGTGAAACGAAAGGTATCGATGGAAGATCAAACAAATGTTTAGTGTTCTTTCAAATTAGCGTAATGAATGCTTTTAAATAAGTTTGGTTTGGTTTGGTTTGGTTGTTTTACGGCCTATCAACCACCTTTCGTGTTATTTGATGCCGAATCCGGTCATTTTGGTAAAATTTGTTATGCTTCAAGTTGTTTATATCTTCAAATATGTATTCATGGTGTTTGGTTGAGTGAAAGGGGGAAGGGAGGGAGATGGTGAAGAGAGAGGGGGAAAGGAAAGGGAGAGGGAAATTGTTTTTTTTTGTGTTTTGTAGAACATGATTGAGTTTTGCAAAGAGAAAAAAGAATATACAACATTAATGTTTGGTGCATATGGGATCAAGAAACCGATATCTTCAGACAGCCTGATCTGGTAGCAGCAGTTTTTACATAAGTCATTGAGCACTCTCGTCATTTCTCTTATACCAAAACACAAAATTCTAATATATATATATATATATATATATATATATATATATATATATATATATATATATATATATATATATATATATATATATATATATATATATATATTGGGAAAAGTTCTTTATATCTTTAAATATTTATTGATTGTGCTTCGTTTGGTTGTTTTGTAGAGGAAAAATTTTGTTTTTAGCTTTGCAGAACATGATTGAGTTTTGCAAATGGGGCGGAAAAAAAAAATAACATCAATGTTTGGTGACATTCACGAGTGAAACGTCTAGAACCACATAAATATTAGAAAGGAAGAAAAAGTAAAAACATTAGCTTTGATATAAATTAATATATTCTTCAAACATTACCTTGTAATTTAAATAAAAATATTCAAAATTATAAACTTCAAAAAATATTCCAAATTATAAAATTCAAAAAATATTCCAAATTATAAACTTAAAAAAATATTCTAAATTATAAACTTTAAAAAATATTACAAAATTATAAACTTAAAAAAATATTAAAAATTATAAACTTAAAAAAATATTCCAAATTGAAAAAAGTTTCCAAATTATAAACTTCAAACTTCAAAAAATATTCTAAATTATAAACTTTTAAAAAAATTCCAAATTATAAACTTTAAAAAAATTCCAAATTATAAACTTCAAAAAATATTCCAAATTATAAACTTTTAAAAAATTCCAAATTATAAATTTCAATAAATATTAAGAATTATGAACTTAAAAAAATATTCAAAATTATAAACTTCAAAAAATTTCCAAATTATAAACTTCACAAAATATTCTAAATTATAAACTTCACAAAATATTCCAAATTATAAACTTCAAAAAAATTTCCAAATTATAAACTTTAAAAAATATTCCAAATTCTAAAATTCAAAAAACATACCAAATTATAAACTTTAGAAAGCAAATGAAATCAATAAAAACCAAGAATTGCATTTACAAATGCAGGCATATGAATCAATACTTGCTTTGCTGTTTAAGTCCCAAGTTAATCAAAATAGTTTGCGCTCAATCGAACTTGTTGCAACGGTTGTGTTACGAAAAAAAAAAAAAAAACGTGCACGAGTAGAGAATTATTAAAGTACGCGCGAAAATACGACGGCACGTGTATAAATACTGTTTTTGGAGGGGGGGGGGCATTTTTGTTCATTTTCATGTATATACATATACATATACATATACATATACATACATATATATATATATATATATATATATATATATATATATATATATATATATATATATATATACATATAAATTTATATATATACATATATATACATGATTTTTTTTTGTTTTTTTTATTTTTTACCATTTCCCCAATACTACATTTTGTATTCTAGTCACATCGGTATGTGTATATATATATATATATATATATATATATATATATATATATATATATATATATATATATATATATGCGTGCATGCGTGTGTGTTATATCGCATGCTTTTATTAGAGCAAATGATTGTTGTTGTTTTTTTTTTGTACTATGAGAGTATTGTTTTTTTACAATTTCCCCGAATACTACATATATATATATATATATATATATATATATATATTAATCATTCGTGTCTACATATTTTTTCTTAGATCCTTACTAGTTCTCAAGTTTCGGGCTTAGACTATCCGATTTATTTGCTGTGCTCGTTGTGTATTCTAGTACTTTCGGATCCATCCGGAGCCATCTTCAGGTATGTATTTTAGCCTGAAGATTACCTAGGAAGATGAAACGCGGAAGCCTCTGTGTAGCTTAATTGCCATAAATATATTTTCATAACTTACTATATAGCTCTATATATTGAGTATTGAGGCCTGTTGAAGTTAATATATATTAATTTTATAAGTATATAAAAGTCATACATGAACACGCTTCAAGTATACACATAAAATATTATAAGGATATATAATATATTATTATGTATAGATATTTAGTATTTTATTTTTTGTTATGGAAATCGCTCGAAACAAAGGCATGAAGCCACTTGATGTAAGGAGCTAAAAAAAACAAATATTATTATCCAAAGACAGGAGATGCCTATTGGCTTTATTCTTGAAAAGACCAAGATTATAGGTAGGAGGAAAACAGCCAGCAGGAAGAGAGTTACACAAGCCTTGGGATCTTGGAAAGAAGCTACTGGAATAAGAAGCTGTATTACAATGAGGTATCAAAACAGCGAATTAATGAAGACCACTAGACCAACGAATCAAACGAGCTGGAACAAAAGAAGCAGGGAATAGATCACATAATTCTGAAGAACGCATGCCATAATAGTATTTATAGAAAAGACTGAGACTAGCAACATTTAAATTTATTTCAACTATGCTAAATACGATAGTAGAGCTAGCTAGTAAGTTATGAAATATATACTTATGACAATTAAGCTACACAGAGGCGTCTGCGTGATTCCCTACGGGGATGAAACGCGAACGCTTCTGTGTAGCTTAATTGCAATAAAATATGTGTTCATATATCTATATCTATATCTATATCTATATCTATCTTTATCTCTCTCTCTATATATATATATATATATATATATATATATATATATATATATAGTGTGTGTGTCAGGTTGTATATGAAAAGAAATCAAAGAAAGTGCTCGATCATATGAGAGCTAATATAATTTATTTAGATACTGTATATATATATGAAATATGTAATATACAGTATCTAAGTAAATTATATATATATATATATATATAAATATATATATATATATATATATATATATATATATATATATATATATATATATATATATATATATATATATATATATATATATCATACAGAGAGAGAGAGAAGAGGAGAGATAGCAAAAAGGACAGATCTTCCTAAATCGGAACAAAAACGAACTGACACAGATATATATATATATATTGCATGTCGTAGTGTCATCTGTATGTAACGTAATCTATAAGAAAATCGAATCGGGTTCGAAATGATGTGACGAGGACTTTTACAAGAAAATCGAGTGTTTGCCCGAACAGTAGCACGTGCTTCTTGAATGATGCGAAGTGTAAGAGGGGGGGGGAGAGGTGAGGAGAAGTTGGTGGTTTGCATGCGTGTTCGGGTGTTCAGGGTTTGGTGGGGGTGGGGAGAGATGTCTGTTTGATTTCTTTTGTTTCTTGTTTTATCGCGATGTTTTGAGTATTTTTAATTTCTTTTTCTTTTTTTAAATTGAAAATTCTCACTTCACTTACCGTCGAAATTGTGGAGTCTCGCCCGCCTGTTTGGTCGACTGGACGCCGCTGAGTGTAACACGCCGCCACCGACGTCGGCACCACCACCACCACCGCCGCCGCCGCCGCCGCCTGTCCCTGCCACAAAAAGCACAGCGACTACCACTTCTAGTGCCATTCTTAGCAGAATCATTATCATGTCCCCCTTGGTTTTTTTTTTTTGTTTTTTTTTGTTGTTTTTTTGTTGTTTTTTTTTTTTTGCTTTCTTTCTCTCGTGCGAGTTCTTTTGCTAACCCTCTCTCTATCTGCGCTGCAGTCGCTCTTACTCTATCCTGTTTTTTCGCGTTTTTCCCCCCCGTATTCTGTTTCTTTATTTGCTTTCTTTTCTTTTTTTTTTTTGTGGGTTCTCTCTCTCTCTCTCTCTCTCTCTCTCTCTCTCTCTCTCTCTCTCTCTCTCTCTCTCTCTCTCTCTCCCTCTCTCCCACGCTATGTGATTACTGCGGGAGTCAACGCAGACTCTGTAGAGCGTGTGTGAATCGCTGGTGCCATCCACAAACCACCCACCCCCACCCAAAACAAGAAAGACGACAAAATGGGGTTTAAAATAAGGGTCGATCGATAGACAGTACGTTTAACATGGTGACTTTTTTTTGTTTTGTTTTTATGTTTTTTTTGTTTTTTCTTTGTTGTCAAAAAAAAATAAGGACCCTATTTTTACTTGTAACTAAAGAAAAATATGGATTTTTTAAAGGATTTTTCTGTTTTTAATATTTTCCCTTTTCTTTTCTACAAATAATGAGTTTGATGCAATTTGTGTACTTCGTTTTTCACTAAAGACGACACTACTTTTAAAAAGTGCGTTGAATTGGTGACAGCGTGACTAGAGTTTACACGGCTGGCTTAGGAGGTATCTCTTCATGTTATTAGGACGGTGATGATGATGGACAGATGATGAAGATGATGATGACGCTTGACGGATTGTGGTGTTTAAAACCTATGTATGTGACTGTGTGTGTGTGTGTGTGCGTGCAAGTGCGCACGCGCGTGTGTGTGTGTGTACGTGTGCGTGCAAGTGCGCTCGTGTATGTGTGTGTGTGTGTTTAGCTAGTTTCAAACGATGAAGGCAACAGCTGCTGCGATGGCTTCGTTGTTTGTTTTTGTTTTTATTACATTCCTTCTTTTTTTCTTTTCTTTTTTTCTTTCTTTTTTTAAAACGTAGATTTTTGCCGTTTAAACCTCTTGTCTTTCACAGTTTCTTTCTCTCTCTCTCTATTTCTTTCTTTCTTTTCTCCGTCCCTTTCTTTCTTGCTCTCTCTCTCTCTCTCTCTCTCTCTCTCTCTCTCTCTCTCTCTCTCTCTCTCTCTCTCTCTCTCTTTCACTTTAAGAAGTCGTTTTTGTCACATTTTTTGTCGCCGGTATTGCTATTGTTGTTTTCTTCAATATATCACATGTAGTAATAGTAGTAGTAGTAGTAGTAGTAGTAGTAGTAGTAGTAAGGGTTCCAAGAAAGGGAACTATCAGTAATAGTAGAAGAATTTACCATAATAAACTAATGATAGTATCCATAACATTGTCAACAAAAGTAACACGAGGTCCGACTTCTTTGAGTTGGACACTCTTTAACAGGGGCACCTGTTGGTAACGATTAATGCAATATCTTCGACGAATAAAGGTCCGCCTACTCCTCCTCCTCCACCTCCCCTTCTTCTTCTTCTTCTTCTCCTTCTTCTCCTTCTTCTTCTTCGTCTTCTTCTTCATCATCGTCTTCTTCTTTCTCCTCCTCTTCTTCTTATTATCATTCTTCGTCGTCGTCGTCGTCGTCGTCGTCTTCTTTTTCTTCTTCTACTTTTTCTTTTTCTTCTTTTTCTTCTTCTTTTTTTTCTTCTTTTTCTTCTACTTTTTCTTTTTCTTCTTTTTCTTCTTCTACTTTTTCTTCTTCTTCTCCTTCTTCTCCTTCTTCTTCTTCTTCGTCTTCTTCGTTTTCTTCTTCTTCTCTTTCTTGTTCTTCTTCTTCTTCTTCATCATCATCGTCTTCTTCTTTCTCCTCCTCTTCTTCTTATTATCATTCTTCTTCGTCGTCGTCGTCATCGTCTTCTTTTTCTTCTTCTACTTTTTCTTTTTCTTCTTTTTCTTCTTCTTTTTCTTCTTTTTCTTCTTCTTCTTTTTTTTCTTCTTTTTCTTCTTCTACTTTTTCTTTTTCTTCTTCTTTTTCTTCTTTTTCTTCTTTTTCTTTTTCTTCTTTTTCTTCTTCTTCTTTTACTTCTTCTTCTTTCCCCCTCTCCCTTTCTCCTTTTTCTTCATCTTCGTTCTCTTTTCTCCTTCTTTTTCTTGTTTCATCTTTTCTTCTTTTTTCTTCTTTTTCTTTCTCCTCTTCTTCTCCTCCTTTCTCCACCTCTTCACTTTCTTTCTTCTACTTCCTTCTCCCCCCCCTTTTTCTTCTTCTTCTTTTTCTCTTTCTTACAACATATGCGTATATCATATCTTCATTTTAATCTTCGTAAGGGACATAAAAGTGGTGCAAAACTATTCTGTTATTTATTTCACACGTTCTGGGACGGTTATTCGTCTAGCACTGATGAGTATCAAAGCTTTTGAGTTGGACTCAGATAGACTGATTGATTCTTTCTCAGACATAAATCGATAGTATAGTTTAAAAAATTACGTGTTTTTAATCAGCCATAATCACGATTTCATGCTTTTTTGTGATCTTCAGATGGTATCGGTTACATAACATTACTACTCCGATTGTTGGAAAAGCGGTTGGGTTTCGATCTCAGCTTTTGCCTGCTACACTTAAAAAGATATATATATATATATATATATATATATATATATATATATATATATATATATATAAAATCTTTTAAACATAAATTTTATAACGCAAAGGTGTTTTGTAATAGCTCAATAGTGTAGAAGTAGAGCTTTTTATGAGCACTGATGATATCCTCTTCAAGAAAGTTGATGTTTTGTACATTTTGAGTATTATGAATATCATGAGGGTAGGCTGAAACAATTGTATGCAAATAAAAACTGTCTTTGATAAATTTATGATAATGTGTTCCCTACAATGTATGAGGTTTACATAATATTAAAAATGTATATATATATATATATATATATATATATATATATATATATATATATATATATATATATATATATATATATATATATATAAAGTTAATCCAACAAAAGATATAAGAGGCAACTAATACCTTTAATTAGTGAACATCCGGATAAAACTGAAGCTCAATATACTTGATAGAGCATTAATAGCATAATATAAAATGAAGTAATAAAATAAGGTGCCAATCAAATTTTATTAGAATTCAATGTTCAGGCAAAGTACCTTAAAGTCCTTAACTCATAAGTTTTTAAAGAAAATTCTTCTCCTCAGAGGACCATTACCGCAATGACATTACTGCATATAATAAATTAAACTTTGAAAATATATAAAAATATATATAAAAATACATAAAAGTATATAAAACATCAAATATATCAGCCCAAAACATACTTTTTTGTTAAAGCTATACAATTCATCCAAGTCATACAATTTAAAACATATTCAGGAAAGACATCCAAGATGTTGATTGAAAATTGATCCAGGTGGTGAATGGTATTCCAAAAACGAAAAAATTATCCAAGTGGGAAACCCGTCTGCAATCAATGCAGTAAATGACAGTGAAAAATGTATCCAAGGTGTATGCAAATTAATAAAACGTACTTTGCCTGAACATTGAATTCTAATAAAATTTAATTCACACCTTATTTTAACACTTCATTTTATATTATGCTATATATATATATATATATATATATATATATATATATATATATATATATAATGAGGTTAAAAGACTTTAAAAGCATGTTCAGATGCGAGATACTCTGAAGTAGCTACGTGTCTAGCTAAATGATTAGTCGAAAAATCAAAGTAAAAATGAACAAAAATCTGTTATGATTTTATTTTATTAATAAATATCGCATCTAAGCTTGCTTTTAAATGCTTCTAGCCTAATTTATTATTAAATTCTTAAAAAGATGTTTTAAAATGAACAAAATAAGAACTCTCATATTTTAATATATATATATATATATATATATATACATATATATATATATTGTTGTTGTTGCATTTGATATTAAAACTGAACGACCCATTTTATCATATATATATATATATATATATATATATATATATATATATATATATATATATATATATAATAATGGTAATAATCCAGGTAAAAAATATCCACAGGGTGGTAATCCAGAGAATTTTATCCGGGTTTATAAGAAGTGCTCAATATCAAAATAGAGATTTATATATGATAATTTTATTTACACAGACATGTACAAAATCTGCGACACTGGCATGTCGATGTTATTGATCAACAGTTACTATAAACTGAGATCTCATCAGGCAGAGTTAGAATCCGATCTTAACCTCAGATCATATTTGGAGAGAATGAAATGGAGAGATAAATAAAGAGAAGAAGAAGAAAAGAAATTTTACATTTCAAAAGTTGGGGCCGTTAAAAATTAAAAATCTAAAAACGGCCCCAATTTTTGAAATTCTCATATATATATATATATATATATATATATATATATATATATATATATATATATATATATATATATATATGAATTTTGGCTTTTCCACTGCCAAGTTATCTATCTATGTAATTTCCATGATGATAAGATTTTAATCTTTGAAAAGCCTTGGCTTAAGGAAAGAATAATAAACATGTTTTTACCGAGTACACTTTGCATTGAACAATCGAAGTTGAAATAGATTTGTCATTCGTACATGTTTATCCCTCTTCTTTCATCTATCTTTATATATATATATATATATATATATATATATATATATATATATATATATATAATTATATAATTATTAATGACAATATATGTATTAGCATATACTATCAGTTCCTTTGTAGTCTCCTTAAAAGATTCAGCTCAATGATTGTCAATTAGTGATAACAAAGCAAATATAAGTCAGTTCATATTATATTCCAATAACCATGGTTTTATTTTATTATTTTTATTTTTTCACATTTCTTATATATATATATATATATATATATATATATATATATATATATATATATATATATGACATAATTGACACTATCACAAAAAATTACAGACATGGCAACCTCGACTTTGAAAAGGGCTTCATCCAAGGCCTTATTACAACCTCACTTGGTCTACCAAATGATAGCACTTCACCACGGAGACATTCAGAAGCCATCAGAGAGCTGGCCAATAACAAGGCCATCCACATCACCTATGCTGATAAGGAGTAGGTGTTGTTATTATGAACGTAAATGAATACCAACAAAACATCTAGGTCCTACTAAATGATGACAACATCTACATAAAGATCATCCCACAGCAAATAATCAAGGACACAATACTTCAAACGCGAAGTCAGACAGATTTTGGGCGGATTAAACTCCTAGAACATCACCCTAAAACTCCAAGGCTTTATCGCCTACCAAAAATACATAAACCTAACATCCCCATGAGACTTATCATATCAAGTATCGGCAGCATACCACATAAATTAGCCAGAAAATTAGCAGAAATACTCACTCCCTCCTCGGTTCCATTAGTTTAAGGACTTAATAATTCTGTTAAAAGTTTAATAGCTTCAGAAAAAGTCAAGTTTTTTTTTCTGGGTAAAATATAGTACACAAATTTGATATGTTCGGTGATCGTTAATTTTCCGAGCCGTAGGTGAACTTTTTTAAAGTTTCACAATCTATTTTGTATAGATCCTCATACATACTGAAATATCAAGCGATGGTTTTATCCTCATCTGGGGAATAAGGGAAATTGTTAATCGAACTCCTTTTCAGAAAAAAGATTTTTGTTTTCGGTAGTTTGACCCCTATTCGACATTGTTTGTTGTAATGAGTTTTCAAACTTTTTGCTGTTTTTCTTCAATGTTTTAATTGTGTTCCAGTAGTCTTTCTTCGTGTTTTTGTTGCTGTTCCCGTAAAAGTTTTTAAAATCTTTCTTCGTTTTTAGTTGTTGTTGCATTTGGTATTTAACGAGTTCATCAATGGTTGAAATGAAATCTTCCATGTTTAGATATATCTTGATAGATATGTTTTCTTTTATGTCACACTGCTAACGTAAGCGATAGAAAAATGTATAAAACTTTTTTTTCTATTTATTAAGATTTTCACGTAACAGTAGTTTTTAAGGTTAGCAACAGTAAAAAATACAGTTTATAATTTCGGCGGTGGGACTTTTTTCTTCTTTTGGAGAGAAAAATAAATAATGTATTCCTTTCTTGTTAAAAATTAAGTGCCGGAATAGAAATAATGAAATCACTGATTTTCTTCTTTCTTTGAGAGAAATAGGTTGGTTTCTTCGTAAAGAAAAGAGGGGCATCACTTTGGCTAAAAAATCCAACTTACGGGATTTTCTTTTCTTAGTCCGCCTATAAAGCCTGTTTTTACAACTTAGAAGGTAGACTGGGATAGTTCCAACACTGAGAGTCATGTGCTTCCGTTAATAATAGTGAAACGAAAGAGTTCATGTAAGGTAGGTTCCATAACACACTCTAAATTCTAAAATAATTTTGTTTTTCCGCCATGTAGACTTTTATTATTTTTTGGGGGGTGGGGGGGCTGAGGCTGTTAATCGTCAAATTTGCCATTATTATTATTAGTAGTAGTGGTATTACTATTATTATTACTATTATTATTATTTTTGTGTGTGGGGGGGTGCTGAGGCTGTTAATCGTCAAATTTGCCATTATTATTAGTAGTAGTAGTGGTATTACTATTATTATTACTATTATTACTATTATTATTATCTTTATTTTTTTTTTTTTACAGTAAAACAAATCAATCTGCTACATATCTCTTATATTGACAGTAGCAATAATCCAACATTCTTTGATAGAGGGAAGGTACAGAATAATTAACAAACCATCACCGCCCCGCTTTTCTCGTGTTAAGAATGGTTTTCTAAATAGTAAAATTATTATTTAGAAAATCATTCTAAACATGAGGAGGGGTGCTTTGTTAACTATTCTGTTCCTACATCGTCTTCTTATTTTGCATATCAATCGTCGACTATTTTTAATTGTTTATGAAAAAATTCAAATCGCATTTTGTCAACTAACGACGAACTAATGCAAATCGGATTTGTTTTAAAAGAAAAAGAAATCGGTGCTTATATAATAAAAAGCCGAAAAAAAGTTTTTTTTGTCTTTTAGTGTTGGAGAGGTAAATAAGGGGCAGATAACTCTTCACAACAGCTCTAGCTTTCGAACAATATTTTTCTAACCCTAACCCTAACCCTAAATCTAAACCTAACCCTAACCCTAACCCTAACGCTAACCCTAACCCTGTTATGTCTAATCGACGTTCTCCTTGCACAGTAGCCACATGTGCAACGCCAATTAAAGCCAATTAGTTTTGATTACTGGAAAATCTTGCTTAAAATTCGTGGTAAGAGTTACCTACCCCTTATTTACCTCTCCAACACTAAAAGATAAAAAAAACTTATTTCGGCTTTTTATTATACAAGCACAAAGAAATCTTTAGTTGCCTCATTATTTTCAATCAATTACAAGGAAAACATTTGAGAAAAATATTTAGAAATATCTACTCGTGTAATCTACTCCAACTCCTCTCAGTGTATTTTTTACGTTTTCGAAAATATGTGCGGACATTACACGGGGGGGGGGGGGTACAGAAATTCGAAATTTAAAAAAAACAAACAAATCTAATATTAAATACTTCGAAATTTAAAAATAATCGGAATCGGTAATTGTATCGGGATCGGGAATTTAGAACAGAATTGGTAATTGTATCGGAATCGAGATAAATTTTGGATCTGTCTCACCACTAATCCTGGCGGTTTCTTGAAACTAAATTGAGACATCAACTACTGGTGGTAAAGGGAAGGTCGATCAGAAGTCGAGGGGTTCGAAGGTAGATAGCAACGGCTCCATGTAACTGAATGTCAACAATGCCAGTAAAAGGGGTGTGTGTGTCTGCATATTTCCTTCCGTCCGTTCGTTCGATCTCAAGCGATATGGCAGGTTAGGATTATTGTGGCAATATTGGACGTGGATGTGTTAAAATAGTGTTAAAAACGGAATTTGCCACGTAAGGTGAGAGTAAGTTAAAGCACTGGAAATTACATTAAAAGTTACATACACCAATTTGACCAAAATACTAAATAGACTATTCGGAAAATTGAAAGAATAAAACAAAAAGTCTTATCAGGCAGAAACACTCCGTGTTATTTAATAATGTTTGCCTAAATAAAAATATGCTGCCTAAATGCACTCTCATATATATAGAGAGAGAGAAAAAAAGAAAGTTACGAAGTGATTCAGCTTTGTTCCCCTTCTCTTATAATACAAATTATTTAATAAAATCTTCACTATAGATAATAATGGCAATGCGTCTAATATTATTTGATTGTTTATTAAAACTTTGTACTTACAAAAATCTATTTATATATATATATATCGATTTTAAAATTTAATCCGATAGACATTTTGTTTTGATTTGTAATATCATAGAGGTAGTCGAAAGAGATAACCTCCGCACTATGAAAGTTCTCCACCTGTCACTCATGAACACCGGTAATAAATTTTAGTAAAGCACATATTTTGGTAGCACTGTTTCATATTTCAGTGTTGCATACGAAACGCGATACGCTACCTCCTCTAGACGTTATTTGTGTGAGACGCGTTTTAGTGGTTAATCCGCATAATGTGTGATACATTTGACCAATCGCTGCGTTTGTTAAATGTCGATTACAAGAAAATTAGATTTATAGAATCTAAATAATAAAATTTTTTGTTTAAGTCGACTGAAAAGTAATGTTTTTTTAAAGTATTTCTTTTAATATTAGCCAATTTCTTGAAATAAGTTATTTCCTAAAATTATTGAATTTCTATAATATTAAAAACGTTATGTTCGAATGTGATATTGAATCATTTAAATTATCAATTCTTCAGATGCAATTCGTAAGAAAGATCGAAATACAAACATAAGCAAAACTAATTAAAAAGACACACGATAAATTGTCTCATAATTGTATTAATATAACAATTGAAATGTTTCTTACATCCCAAAACGATAAACAAAAGTGCAAAAAAATAAAATCGTTACTTTAGCCAATGTCAGCTGCACGTGTTCATTGCCATGTTTATGTTGTTCATTCAGAAAATGTCCGATTCACCTGCCTTGTCCGGTTTGAACGTTGGACTCTCATGTAGAGTGTTATTTGCCATGGCAATCGGTGGTTGAAGAGGTTTCTTATAGCTGTTGAAGGAAATGGGCTTTGTCTTAACAGCATTAAATGTTACCATCTATTTATGACCCCATTCCACTACAGACTAGAAATCACTTTCGAAGAATTCAGCCATTATCTCAGGTATGTGCGCGTTCGTTTTATCCACATGACGAGAGTAGAGCGACACAATGTTATCAGGGAAGTCGTTTCTAAAAATCAGGACTAATAAAGATCCAAGGATCAATCCCTGGAGTACACCTGCATGTATGTCATGTTATTTAGGTGAACGGCCATCGAGGACAACCTGGATCTTTGTTTTGGATAGGAAGGATCTAATTATATTAAATATTCGTCCAGAAATACCATATGAATTAATTTTTATTAAAAGACCTTTATGCCAGACCTTGTCAAAAGCTTTGGGTATATCAAGCGCAACCGCCCTAGCTTCACCTGCTTTGTTCAGTGTATGGTATATACGTTCAGTGATGACCGTTCGGATATCTTCAGTTGACCGTACCTGTCTTAAATCCATACTGATGGTCAGAAATAATTTTAGCATTAACAGGGTGACGGACTTTCGCTAGATTGATTAAGAATTCAAAGATTTTAGCGAAGAACGGGAGTAGACTGATGTGGCGATAATTCTGAGAGTCAGAAGGTTTTTTTATGATGTCCCGGACATTAGATGGGGTTATGGTCAGGCCATCAAGTCTGGCTTCAGTCTGGCTTCAATCCGCAATGAGAAATTTGGAAGGGAGTGGTTATGGAGTCTAAAGTTGAGTTTAAGCGAAACGCTGGGCAAGTAGTTCAGCCTTTATCAGTTGCTGTGCAAACGACATCATTGTGGTTGGATAGAAAATGTCCGATTTAACAAACATGTTTTATAATTAAACACTTTTTAACTAATTTTAAATCGATTTTTTACAACTACACCCTAAATTCTCATTAATTTAGCAATATCAAAAGTATTAGTTAATTTATGACGAGTGGTTAGTTAGTTATTAGTTAAGCTATGACCATATCGTCTCCATGGCTTAGTGGTTAGTGCACTGGTCTTGTAAACGAGAAGTCAGGAGTTTAATCCTTTCTTTGCGAACGATATAATTTATTTTTTTACGAAATATTTTAGCTTTTATGAGTTATTGTGATTATTTAGCACAGCACCGTTATTTCAAGCGTTTTCATTTGTTCGGTTCTTTGTTACAACAAGATCACGTTAGAAAATTAATATTTTCCTTTTGTGCTTATTTCCATGTCAGTCACCTAAAGTCCTTTACAGTAGAAAAGGTTTCGGCATATCTAAAAAAAACTTATTTGTTGACTTAAAACATCTTTACGTAATAAAAAAAATAGCATAAAAATAATTAATTATCGCTGTCGCTGGAAAAATACAAATTTGATTCTATGTTTTCGTGCGATATATATTAGATCTTTTATAAATAAAATTAAATAAACATTAGACACAGTCTATGCATGTCAATCAACATATCGATGCTTACATCTCTCGATAGTCCTGAACGAGACGTATAATATGGAAACGTATTATGTAATATGGGCGGTAAAGGCAGTGAAGTGAACATATTACACATTAAGGATTTATTTATTTGTGTTGCGTGTTACCAACAGTCCGTAACAGGTGATGTAACAACTCTCTAATATTTCTTAATGTGTCAGTAGATATTTCAAGCAGGAGTGATTTTCATTTTTCTAGCATGGTCATCTACTTTACATACGTGTCTGTATACACCACACAAACCCATATGAAAATATACACGTGCATTTACTTACACACGTTTTGCGTTTACATAAACAGAATAATTGAGTTTCAGAAATTTTTTAGGATAAGTTATATTACTGAAGCCCTTGTTTTTAAATACACCTACTATTTCTGTGGACCTTCTATGGGCGGCGGCACCGGGGGGGCAGAGGGCTCACTCCCCCCCCCCACTTTTAAACTTGGTCCCCCCACTTTACGGTCATCAATAATGAAGTTATATATGCATGTGTTTAACCGGGCCCCCCACTTTTTTAGGAGAGCCCCCCCACTTTTATAACTGTCCCGCCGGTCCTGCCTTCGATCCACATATACACGTGTGCGCACTGTACAATTGTATTCTAATTTGAAAAGCACCCTACTAGTTGTTTGCAGTCAATTTCAATAGTAAAAGTCATCAGTGCGCGTTAAGTATTACGTAAAAAAATCAAACAACACCCTGGAAATACCTGATTGAATTATAAAAAAGGAAAAAAATATTTTACACTTTAGAACGAGCGTTCACTTTACTATATAATAAAATGTAAAATGATCACCCACTTCTTGAAGTCACACTGGTTGTAATGTGAATGTCTATAATGTACGATACTAATTCCTGTTGCATGGGAAAAAAATTGGTTCCCCTTTACAAATATAGTTTCGATAATTGTGATTTAAATATGATTATCGACAATAATATGCATTTAATTTATTTTCATAAATATAACTTTTTAAATTATCAGCAGCAGGTGCGGCGAATATTCCGAAGCCCAAATTAAAACGTATCGCCCATTTTTCTGAATTTCTGACGTGACTCTTCTTTTCTGAATGAGAATTGAAAACTTTGATTATTGTATTTGGTTCACATGGACCCATGGCGAAACGGATAAAAGCGTTGAACAGCAATAAATTCTAAGTAACACCCTTCTGTTGTCTGAAGGTTCAATCCTTACTACAGGCGATAGTAAATAAGGATATTTTTTTAAATAGAAATACGTAACACTTCATGGCTTATGGATGGAGAACAATCAGTTCGAAATTCCGTATGAATTCTCGAATTCGAAAAGGACGGAGATTACATCGACCGAAACGTTGTGAAAATAACAACTAAGATGACAATAGTAGTCCGAATAATACAAATACTACAAAAATTCGATTATCATATGAAGGGGAGTCGTAGTGTTTGTGTTCGGCTAAAAGTTACAAACTACACCAGAAACATTAGAAACATGTTACACTATCGGATTCAGTGGTGCCCTTAATTAGTTATGGTAGAAAATACGTTCATCTTCGCCATCTTGGATAAACTGGGATCAAATTAGTGTATAGGGCGTTAGAAATAAATTGTTAAAAAGACGTTCTTGCATTCTTATTTGTCATTTTTCCAAACTAGGTCAAGCAGTTAGTCAGCTACTGATTTTTCCTTTTCTTTCTTTCTTTATTTCTTTATTCATTTTACCTTCCTTTCTATTGTATAGAACGAGTTGCCAAAGAGAGAGAAGGATAGCAGTTAGGGGTTCAAAACTAAGAATGTAGAGAGAAGGGGTGGATAAAAGAAAGTTTTTATAAAAATGTTTATTTTACGTTTTCTATTTCGATGTCCATGCTCCCAGGCAACGTCTATTATCCCTGCTAGTATATAATAATTTTATCAAACTTTGGCAATAAAATTAAATTTTACACATATGGCCTGACAGAATACTATTTCCCGTGTTTATGTGATACCAAGCGGCAGTCGTTTTAATGCGTAACGTCATCAACGGCAGAAAAGTAAACACGTTTCAATACTACATTATGAAACGGCAAAAATGAAGATACGGTGTTCATTTTTTATACTTTGTCCGGTGGCAAAAGTTGCTGTGGCGCCTGTGTAAACATCGCTGGTTGATGACTGGTGAAAACAGGATATTGCAGTGCTATCACGTTTTTAACCATTTTTACACTTTTATCCAAATAAATCATTAACACTTAGCAAAAAATGCTCCGTCTTGTTACCTATTTTTACAGATATATATAACGAACGAATGTATATATAACGAACGAATGTATATATAACGAACGAAGGTATATATAACGAACGAAGGTATATATAACGAACGAATGTATATATAACGAACGAAGGTATATATAACGAACGAAGGTATATATAATGAACGAAGGTATATATAACGAACGAATGTATGTATAACGAACGAATGTATGTATAACGAACGAATGTATATATAACGAACGAAGGTATATATAACGAACGAATGTATATATAACGAACGAATGTATGTATAACGAACGAATGTATATATAACGAACGAATGTATACAACGCTGTCCCCGCAAAGAGGAGGTAATACCTGAGAGGATGGTCTCATGACAGCAGAACATATACTACATACCCGTTAAAGAGGGAGTAATGCCTGGGAGGATGATATCATGATTAACAACCGAATACTGCAAACCCCCTCTAAAAAATGGAGGTCATTTTTTGGAGGATGGCATCATAACGAACGAACACATCCTACACTGACACTCCAAAGGAGGAGGTAATGCCTTCGGTATCGTCTCATGACAACAGATAATACACTACGCCCCCCCCCACACACACACACACAAAAAAAATAGGAGGTAATGCATGGGAGGATAGTATCATGACAACGGATTAGGATGAAAGCATCAACTTCGCATAACGATTCTTTTGAGCAATTGTTGGCAGGAGAAAAAGTGATTTTAGTTTGGTTTGGTTGTTTCGTTTTACGGCATATCAACCCTTTTCGGATTATTTAATGCCGAATCCGGTCATTTTAGCAAAAGTTTTTATGCTTCAAGTTATTTATATCTTCAAATATTTATTCATGATGTTGGTTGTTTTGTAGAGGAAAAATGTTGTTTTTGTTTTTGCCTTTGCAGAACATGATTGAGTTTTGCAAGGGGAAAGTAAAATAACAATTAAATCAATGTTTGGTGCATTTTAAGTGAGTAAGAAGGTATTTTCAGACAGCCTGATCTGGTAGCACCAGGTTAAAAGTGATTTTACAAATAAATAATTAGTTATAAACTAGTTTTCAACCTTCCATAAAAAACGACGAGAAAAATTATTCTGTCACTAAAGTTAGGTATGTGTATATGTTTATATATTTTGATGTACCGGATTCACTCCTAAACTAATTAACACAACTGCTAGGTGTAAGGGTCGTAATGTGGACTAAATTTAGATACCTCCAATCTTTGTGAAATTTTAGAAACAATGGCACAATTTCCTATATGAAAATTCAAATATTTCAGATTTACATTAAATTTGATTCATAGTCATTAAACACTAATTAAGAAATATTCCCTGAATTTCAATTTCTTCTTAAGACTACTTAAACCTAAACCTTAAATTTTAGACATTTTCTAGAAATAAAAATCATGCTTTAATTTTGATCAAAATAAAAATAAGGATTCTAGACATAATGTTTAGTATCATTATATCTTGATTTTAATCTTCGTAAGGGGAAATAAAAGTGGTGCAAATGTGTTCTATTCTTGGAATTAATTTTACCTGTCCTGGGACGGGTATTCTTTTAGTATTCATATCAAATCATACAATTACGTCAGCAATTTAATTTTTCATATGATAATTATAATTTAGATATGAAAAAATATTTACTTACGTAATTCGATGATTTTAATATGAATTTTTATTATCATTTTTTATAACCTGAAGAAAAACACAATTTAGAGCGAAATATTTTTTCCGAATTCATTTTAAATTACGTGTGCGCTTCAGCAGCACTTTACCATGGCCACCGAGAGTTGACAAGGCCAAGCAACTAACTTCCTGCCCCCCCCCTCTGACGTCACTGCATTCCGTGTCAAAACAAGGACCGTAGTAATAACAATAAGAAGGCATTTCGACTTCTCCATTCACTAAATAATCCATCAAAATTCAGGAAATCAACCAACTTTAATGAAATTTTCAGGATTTATTAATTAATGATCACGGAATATAATAAATCCATTACTTTATTATAAAGCTTGGTACAAATGTATTATTTCTTGTAAACAAAAAACACCTTTACTAAAGTTATTCAAAATATCAAAACATGTTGACCATACGATATTGTAAATATTTAAAACAAAGCATTAGAAAACTTTAAAAATTGCATGTAAAAAAAGAAAAGAAAAGGACACGATTCGATTCATCTTGAAACTGATCTTTATTCAATATAAATTTAAAGAAAATAATAATTCACGATCCAATACTGCAAAAAACTGAATTATGAATTACTATTATTTAAACTTCTAACCCAATCAACCGTAAGTAATTCAGACTTTGAAATTTGTTTAAAAATTATACCAAAAAAAAGTTCAATGTTAACTGTCTGTTTAATAATGGAATCAAAATTCAGGAAATCAACCAATTTTAAAATAATTTCGCGCTTTTTAAAATTTCATTCTATAATTCACAAAGTTAAAATGCCTACTGCATATGTTTGGATTTCCAAAAGAGAAATAATTACTGCAAATATGGATACACGTAATAATGTTTACACCGACTAAATATAGTGTAGTAAGTTTGAATTTTTTTTAATTATATAAAAAATCAAGTCTGAATTACTTATTCATTATTTGATAAAAAAAGTAGTGTTCCATTGTCTGGCTTGCTATTTGCTTTCTCACTACCCCTTTACACTTGTAATGGTTTCGTTCGGCACGTTTTCTACTCGCTAATTTTTATGTGACGGGGCGGATTTATATTTATTTATAAATATGTAAATAAATAAACATTGGTTTTTTACTCTGAATAATTTAAGTGACTGAAATAGTAATTAGCCTGTAATATTTTTAAACGCCGAGGTTCTGCTTAATTTAGGTGACTGAAATAGGAATCAGCATTTATTGTTTAGAAACACACGGATTTAGAAAACATGCCTTACTTTTCAGTGGAAGTCGATAATAAATGTAATCTATTAAATTTAATTTAATTTATTTTATTTTATTTAAATTATTTTATCTTATTTTTATTTAGATCAATTAATTTTATTTTATTTATTTCATTTTATTACATTTATTTAATTCAATTTATTTTATTTTATTTAAATTATGTAATTAAATTTGATTAAATTTATTTAATTTAGTTTTAATTATTTTATTTTATTTAGATTAATTAATTTAATTTAATCTATTTAATTTAATTTATTTAATTCAATTTATTTTATTTTATTTAAATTATGTAATTAAATTTTATTAAATTTATTTAATTTATGTTAAATTATTTTATTTTATTTAGATTAATTAATTTAATTTATATGTTTAATTAAATTAATTCAATTCAATTTATTTTATTTTATTTAAATTATGTAATTAAATTTTATTAAATTTATTTAATTTAGTTTAAATTATTTTATTTTATTTAGATTAATTAATTTAATTTAATTTAATTTATTTTATTTAATTTATTTAATTCAATTTATTTTGTTTTATTTTATTTAAATTATGTAATTAAATTTAATTAAATTTATTTAATTTATGTTAAATTATTTTATTTCATTTTATTTAGATTAATTTATATGTTTAATTAAATTTATTCAATTCAATTTATTTTATTTTATTTAAATTATGTAATTAAATTTTATTAAATTTATTTAATTTAGTTTAAATTATTTTATTTTATTTAGATTAATTAATTTAATTTAATTTAATTTATTTAATTTAATTTATTTAATTCAATTTATTTTGTTTTATTTTATTTAAATTATGTAATTAAATTTAATTAAATTTATTTCATTTATGTTAAATTATTTTATTTCATTTTATTTAGATTAATTTATATGTTTAATTAAATTTATTTAATTCAATTTATTTTGTTTTATTTTTTTAAATTATGTAATTAAATTTTATTAAATTTATTTAATTCTGTTTAAATTATTTTATTTTATTTTACTTAGATTAATTAATTTTATTGAATTTATTTTATTTAATTTATTTCGATTTTATTTAAAATCATTGAAGTTCGTTAGTTTACGTTTCATAGGTGATGACAATCAGGGAAGAAGAATTTCTGTTTGATTTGTAAAACAACATTAAGTATCTACCTCGGCAGCCTCGTTACTCTTGCTTCCCTTATTTTGTCCTTTAGTCCTCACATTCCATGAGCGATGTTTCTGACAAAGGGGGAAGAACTGCTGTTTTCTGGGTCAGAATCTATTCAACCTGACACTTATCGTTAGCTAACTAATTTATAGCCTCGTAACTCTCGCTTCCCTTATTTTGTCCTTTAGTCCTCGCATTCCATGAGCGATGTTTCTGAAAAAGGGGGAAGAACTGCTGTTTTCTGGGTCAGAATCTATCTATCTAACACCTATCGTTTTTTACCTTTAAAGTATTTTCTTTTATCTCCTTACATCAAGTGGCTTCATGCCTTGTCTGGAACGATTTCCATTAAAATACCAAATGTACTTCCACGGAACGTGTTCCGATGTACTTACTGCACATATACCCCCCTCAACAAGAATACCCCTGACCCATCCGACTAGCTGCAATATCACCCCTTTCACCGTAGAGTTCATTAGATGCTGGAAGTTTTCTATTCCCAATGGTCCCCTATAAACCTTGCTCCAAGAACAGTAGCCCTTTACGTTTAAAAGTTGCAACATGGCTTGTTTGCGCTGAACAAAAGTAAAAAAAAAGAAATGTTATTAACAACCCCGTTAAGCTCTGCTTTATATATCAGATAATGCTATAAAAATATGAGGATAAAATTAATATTACATGGCCGTTATATTTTTATGTACCCAATTACCGCAAAAATCACATTAAATATTAAGCACCTAAATTTTAAGTACTTAAATTTTAAGTACCTAAATTTAAGCAGCCAAGTTGTGACTGTTGGAACGAAAATGGCCACCTCGTAAATTATTTTCAAGAAAATGATATTATTTAAGTTTTCATGAAAAAAGAAAACCGTACTTTTTTTTTATGAATTCGTAATTTGTGCATGTTGTGAATGAATAAATCAATAAAATGCTATTTTCGTTGGTCTGTCACGTTCAAGATGGAAATACAATTTTACCGCGCTAAACGCGCAGATTGAATGGACGCATCTTAAGAGTTCGTCCATTCTTGTCAAAAAATTGCTGACACGGCATTTCGTGTTTTAGTGTAAAACCGTTAACAGTTAATGAGTAAAATAAGCATTTTTATATTTATGTTTAATATTTGGTTACTGTTTATTTGTGTTAGCCATTTTCTAACCATATTTAACTCAGATAACAATGCCTCTCAAAAAATGTTTAACATTAAATTGGGTGCTTCATTTTCATTTTAGAAGAGTCAGTTGAAAGGGGAGATAATTCAAACTTTTTGTGAGTGAGTGAGTGTGTGTAAGGAAAATTCAGATAATTAGTAAGAAAATGAATTAAAAAAGAGTACTTATGCAGTTTACGGACCGGGCTGAAATAATAACGTTATAATTTAGAAAGCCATTCTTAACATGGGGAGGTGGGGGTTAGTTAACTATTCTGTACTTTCGTCTAACAGTTTAATAAACAAACATGTCATATATATATATATATATATATATATATATATATATATATATATATATATAATCCACAAGATAAAAATCCAAAGAGATTTCATCTGATCCTTCCCTTAGATCATATTTCTTTAGAAATATGACCTGAGGGAAAGGTCAGATTTTTATTCTCCTGATGAGATCTTAGCTTTTAACAGATGTTGATCGATAACACCGACATGCCAGTGTCGCAGATTATGTACATGTATGTGAAAAATAACTAATCATATTAAAAAAAATAATCATATATATATATATATATATATATATATATATATATATATATACATATTCTAGAGATGAAAAATGGAATAAAAAAATTGTAAAGATACAATATTTATTAGAACATCAAAAGTTCAGAGCAAGGAGCTTCATAACCTTAATCCATTGATTTTCAAAGATAAACTCTTTGTATTGTATGTTGATATGTGTTAATATATTTTTTACGGAAATCGCTCTAGACAAGGCATGAAGCTACTTCATGTAAGGAGCTAAAAAAATACCATTTCAAGGTCAACAACTAGTTACCGATAAGTGTTATATGGATAGATTCTGACCCCGAAAACAGCAATTCTATCCCCTTTGTCAAAACTA
>OY744518.1:140546643-140561643 GCA_963556195.1 Sepiola atlantica
AATTGAAAAAAGATCTGCTTTTCTAATTCCTTTTCATCCTTCTACCTATCTATCTGCTCTATCCGGTATACTGAGTTGTATACTATTCACATTAGGTTTCACCTTTCCTAAAAGTTCACTTTTAGTTCTCTTCTTTTTATATATATATATATATATATATATATATATATATATATATATATATATATTGCTTCATTTTACTTCAGTGGAAGTTCTCAGAAATCAAGGATCCCCTTCCTGGGACTAATACTTGATCTCTATGTGAGATAGATACATAGATATTCGAATATTAAATATAAGTTCTCTTTACCTGACAAACATTGAGTTAGTAAATAGATTAAGAAGATTACCCCTAACCTTAACCCTAACCCTCTCTCCAATTGGACAGTTAACTATGTTATAATTTTTTTTATTTGTCTTTTGGTCTTACCGGATTCCAGGACAAGATTTCATCTAGTCTGGTGGAGTATCCAGCTATGTGATGTTACTTGAGGTAACATTACTCGGAGAAAAGTGCACCATTCCTCGTGTATGGCCTTAGGGGGGGGATCTTATTTGGGCTTCGAATACTATGTTATTTTGAATATTTGGAGGGTGAAGTATTCTTATTTCAAGTTGTCCTGATAAACCCTTGTACAGAGAGACCGAAGACACTCAAGGATAGTGTCTAGTATGTAATTCAAACTCTGAATATTGTTTCATTTTACTTCAGTCACAGTTCTCAGAAATCAAGGGGCCCTTTCCTAGGGCTAACACTTGATCTCTATATGAGATACATAGATATTCGAGTGTTCCATTAAAGTTCTCTATCAAACGTTGAGTTAGTAAAGAAGTTAAGAACATTAATTATATTTCTCTCCCCAATCGACCAGTTTACTATGTTATAGTATATATTTCTTTTGGTCTCTTGGTCTTACCGAATTCCAGGACAAGAATTCATCTAGTCTGGTGGAGTATCGAACTGAGTGCTGTTACTTGAGGTAAGATTACTAGGATAAGATGCACCATTCCTCGTATTAGCTGGTGTGTAGCCAAACCAAGGAGATATTATTTGGGCTTCGAATACTATGTTATTTTGAATATTTGGTCAGGGTTTACTTGTAGGGGAAAGTATCCTCATGTCAGGTATTCCTGACAAACCCCTTTACAGAGAGACAGAAGACACTCTAGGATAGTGTCTAGTAGGTAATTCAAACTCCCCTATATATCGGGGAGGGTAAATTCTTGAATCTTATTGGCTAGGATTTCGTTGGATGTTTTGCTTCACTTTTCAAAGTTTGATTAGTGGTAGCAAAACAATAGCACCTTCTTTTGCGCAACAGTCTATGGTTGGGCTTTTAAGCCTCTTATATTTCTTTTTTTGTTGCTGCATATGATGGAGATAGGGGGCCAGGACCTTTTGTCTCAAGGCCTGATGGCTGACTCTGATTGGCCTCTGTCATGGCTGGAGCACCATTTCCAGAGGCAGGAAGGTTTATACCATTGCTTACATCTTCCCGCCTGGTGTATGAACGGGTTGATGGACCCTTTTTATCCTGGGTGCCGGCCTGGCAGTATTTATTTTCGTTTTTATTCATAATTTTTTTTATCATTCATTTCCTCATTGTCAACGGCTTCTAATTCATTATTCGAAGCTGCCCTCTATTAATAGATAGGGTGCCTCCCCCCGTCTGCAATTCGGGAGACGTGCTGGATGGCTTGAGGAGACAGCACACTGCTCAGGGTTTACTTCAAGTAAAAAGTATTCTCATGTCAGAGTCTCTGAAAAAACCCTGTACAGAGAGACCCACGAGGGTGGTGTCTAGTAGGCATTCAAGTCCTCCCCTATATATATGTTTTCATATGTGTGAGAAAGATACACTCACACACACAAACATATATATATATATATATATATATATATATATATATATATATATATATATATATATATATATACATGTGTGTGTGTGTGTGTGTGTATGTGTGTGTTAGGGATAACTATTTTCGGTACTTTCATTATGTTTTTTTTAGTTTTATTCATGCGGTTTTCGTATTTTCTTACGAAAATTCTCGCTTTATTCTGTTTTTTGTGTTCTTCACCTTCAATTTCACTCCCCACTCCCCACTCCCCTTTACACGTGTTTCTTTTTTTGTTTTTGATTTTATTTGGGTTTTTTTGTGTGTGTTTTAATTTGGGGGGGGTGTTTTTTGTTTGTTTCTTTAGTGTCTTGTCTTTTGTCTGTTTCTACCACGTGTTTTTAATCGACCGGCTGTTTGTTTGTTTGTTTGTTTTTTGTATCATCATATATTTTTATGTGTGTGTGGGGGGGGGGTCTTTTTTCTCTCCACTGCCGCCATCGCACGGTCGCCCCTCTCGCCCACTTTTCGGTAAAACTTGATCCAAAAGGAAACCTTTTGAACGGCCGTCTTCAGTAAATATCTTCGCTGGAAAAGCGCATTCCTCTTGAATTCCTTTCTCTCTTCAGCCAGACAGGGCCGGCGCTAGCTAACTGACTAGGCTAACTAGGCAATCGCCTAGGGCGCAAACATTCGGGGGCGCCATATATTCGGGAGAAATTTGGATGCGAAATGAAGGGGAGATAACTCAATGTGGTTAAACATCTGTTCAGATTATTTTGAAAAAGGGGCGTGGTGGGTGGGGAGACGTTGTTTACCTGCCTCCCACAACGGCATGGTTAGACACAAAGTCAGACACATAGTAAGAATCCAGCTCCCCCAAAAAAGGCACTCTGGACTAGCTGCAAAAATAGCCTGGTCGGTCCCGTCGGTCCCGTCGGTCCCGTCGGCATCAGAGGATAGGCAATTAAAAAACCCTCCGAAAATGAGTAGTCCTTCTCTGGATGGAAATCTTTTCGCCGACTGAAAAGGTGAAGGTAATGCCTGAGAGTATGGCATCTGGAAAAAATAGTTGGGGTATTCTACCGCTATATAGAGTATCTAACTCCTGGTGTAATCGTCTATCCACTCATGATATAAGTCTCTCTCTCTCTCTCTCTCTCTCTCTCTCTCTCTCTCTCTCTCTCTTACACACACACACACAATTTCTGTAAAGAAATATATTTACTTTCTTTAAAAATAGAAAATATTGCATTAATACTAAATAATAAATTCCCAACAAATAAATGTCATGACCGGAAATCGAAACCGAAATCTTGCGATCTTCAGTCTGTTCTATGAGCTGAGCTATTCAGATTTTCTTATAACCAGGTCTAAAAACATTACCTAACCAAAATAATTATACCTATTACATGACGTCATAGATTTATGATTTACGTCATGTTCAAAAACATTAATTCAAACATAAGCGATCATAAAAATAAAAAAATAAATAAATGGTTAAACATTATCAATAGCGTTGGAAATTATTTTAATAGTCCCAAACGATTTATTTTGCTTTAACTACGTATTGGGATTAAAAACTATTTAATATAATATATACTAGAATTTGGGGCCGTATATATATATGTGTGGGGGGGGGGGGTGTATGTGTGTGGTCTTACAAGTATTTTTTAATTATAGTCCTTATAATATCTGAAAAGTATCCAATTGTAATCACAATGAAGCTGTATTACAAGATTCAGAGCATATATATATATATATATATATATATATATATATATATATATATATATATATATATATATATATATATATATATATATATATATGAGTTGAAAAAGAAGAAGAATGAGAAAAAATCGGCACTTAAGCTTATATACGCTGTCAGTGGGCAAGGAATCTTAGTATTTATAAAAAATAGGACTAAAAGTATATATATGTATATATATATAATTTTAAAAAATATTTTTTTAATTCATTTATTTATTTATATATATATATTTTTTAATAACTAATATAAGTTAGCAAAACATTTATATGGAACAAAACTTAGATTTAGTATACGGAACGTTTATGTGTTTGCCTTTTAAGGGAAGTGGGGTCTGATCAACTCTGCTAGGAAGCCATGAAATTAAATACTGTCTTGTTTTTAAATTCCCGAAACAGTTTTTCATGGTAAACAACTGATGATCCCTTAAATAATGTTAGAAGCAAACTAATATAATAACTGTAAAAGCAAAATTGACTTACATGAGTGATTTTCCACTGAACGACTTGGGACTTAAGGTTTTTTTTTGTTGTTGTTTTTTAGTTTTAATGGTTGAGAAGCTTCCGAGACTATATATATATATATATATATATATATATATATATATATATATATATTTGCATTCCATAGACCATGGGGAATTAATCCAGACCCATAATTGTCATTGGTTTTAACAACTTATTTACTTCGATAAGTAATTATATTACATCTCTCATTTTACACACAAAAATAATTTATTCAATATTCATTTCTATCCCTTACGCGCGTTTCATGGCAAAAATCGGATAAGTGTCTATTTCCCATTCGTCAAATTTTGTCAATCTTCAGTGGGTTGCAGTATATACTGTTGAATTGCTTAAGATATGGTTAAAATCCATGTTGATATCTGATAAAATTCGGCAAACTAAAGTATATAAAGGCAAAACAGGGAAAACTCTTACATCGCTGGAAACTTTTGTTAGGGAATTAATTAGTAAGAAAATTCATTTTGATTTGAAAAGGTTCATAGTAGGTAGAGCGAACAAAAATATACCTAACAAAAGGAACAAATGAAACCTGTGCATTTTAGAATGTTACCATATATTCACTTCGAAGGATAATTTACTAAACATTAGGCAAGAGATTCTACAGAATTGTCTGCACTGGAACTGTTACATGCTATCTAGCATTAGACCTGGAATGTAGTTGGGGAACAAGTAAAGATTTAATAAAAACATATTTAGAAATCTAATTTGATTATGTTTAGACTGGTCTATAGGTTTTGGAATCTGTGCACAATATAGGATACATGGCCTCTTAACAATTCTTTCTTTACATTTAAAATTAGGAAATGTGTGTTCCTGCTATAAACAATGAATTAGCGGCACCAAATAAATAAGCATTGCCTGAATTTCTGGATAGGCCATCAACAATTAGACTATAATTTAGATAATAAGCATATTCAAGGTTCTATTATTAATTAAATAGTTATCATTAAAATTGTTCAGTAATAATAGTAACTCTAGTATATTAATAGTTTACTGTGAAAAATTAAAATGGGAAATGGGATCAACACTGCATATAAGTTTTACTCGAGAATATAAAAATCACATGAAGTTATTCGACGCTCTGAATTGAGTGCCAACCCACTGGGTAGATGAGTTGGTTGCTAATAGAAAAGTCTTTAATTATTAATATTTAACCAGGTAAAATAAAACGGGAAAAGGGATGGATCACATCGACATGCCAGTGTCGCAGATTTTGTACATGTCTGTATAAATAAAAGTAATTATATACATATATATATATATATATATGTTTGTTTTTTTTTTGTTTGTTTTTTTCAGAAAATGTTTATCAACTGACGATAATCGGGATCAACCTCCCGCTTTGAAACCGACGGTACTGATGTTGCATTGAATTTCTGTAATAAATATTTACGCTCTTAATCCTTCGAAATCTCGGATTTCTTAATTAATCGAGCACTCTGCTGGGTTTTTCCTGCCATACCACACAGTACTTATATATATATATATATATATATATATATATATATATATATATATATATATATATATATATATATATATATCATAATTTTTTAGGGAGTACAAAATTTTATTATCGCAAGCATGAAGTGAAGACGAATTTTATCGTTCATGATTAACTTTTAATCATGAACGATAAAATTCGTCTTCCCTTCATGCTTGCGATATATATATATATATATATATATATATATATATATATATATATATATATATATATATATATATATATATATATATATATATATATATAATGTGTGTGTGCAGAGTTGAATGGTTTTGATGGAAATCCGAGTAAGAGAGCTGAATGTACATGTTAACAGTGCAGGGATAAATTTAAAGGAAATAAACTACACACACATTAGGGCTGTCTACATTATAAATTATTTCGACCTAGATGGGTCTCATCAGACGCGTGCACAGCCACATTTAGAAACACATGAAGGACAGCTTGTCTAGTATATATATATATATATATATATATATATATATATATATATATATATATATATATATATATATATATATATATATATATATATATATATATATATATAATTAGGCAGCATTCCTTATGCATGTTTGGTTAAACAGTAGCGACAGCTTCTGTTTATTTATTTTTTTATTCGTTTTCTCGATTCGTCGCATGACCGATTGTGTATTGTCGTCCATGTTGTATAAAAAAATCGCCATATTTTCGCGAACGTTTTCGACCGACGTCGGTCATCTTCAGGCGGATGAATGAGTATGCAAAATAAAAGATTGGTGAATTTATTAAGAAGACGTATTTAAAAAACTTTTCAATACCACTTCAACAACACTTCAACATACCTTCGCCCCCCTTCATACAACATGGACGACAATAGCAAATCGGTCGTGCGACGAATCGAAAAAACGAATCAAAAAATAAATAAACAAAAGCTGTCGCTACTGTTTAACCAAACATGCATATATATATATATATATATATATATATATATATATATATATATATATATATATATATATATATATATGGGAAAATGAAAAAGGAAAACCATAGCAAGATCAAAACAGGTATAATTATAGGCTTCTTCCTACGCGCCCTTAGAATATGTAGCCCCCCTCACATAGATGAAGAAATAAAGTACATTTTTAACTCCCTAAAAACATTGCAATACCCCACACATTTTATATTAAATGCCAAGAAAAAAGCCTTCCAAATATTCTCTAGAAACACCACACAAAAAAATCAAACTCCTAACACCTCTCTAATAGACAGACCCCTTCTCCTACCCACGCACTCCAATAACACATCCATATGCAACACGCTTAACAAACTAGGCATTCCTACAGTACAAACCACATCTCAATCCATAAAACAAACTTTAAACACATCCAGACATTTCCAAAAAACACCCACATCTCATGCCGGCTTATATACTGCCCCTTGCAATGACTGCCATCAATTTTACGTGGGAGAAACACAACGTGAATTAAAGAAACGATTAAATGAACACAAAAGGGACATAAAAAACAACAACCCTCTCAGTGCACTTTTCTCCCATGCACTAGAACATGGTCATGCGTTCAAATTTGAACAAGCCAAAATCACTAAATATATCCACAACAAATCTCGGCGAAGATTATTAGAAACTGCCCTCATCACCGCCTCCACCACCATCAAGCAACGTAATGGTTTCTTTAACCTATCACCCTTAATAAGCAAGATCATCCTCACAGAACAAAGACTCTTGCCTGATCATGGTTAAACTTTTTTCATCTCCAACCTCTATAACACTCTCCCATTTACTTTTCCCTTTCTTTTTCTCATTGAATCTTCATTTTCTCCTTACTTTTTCCTCACACTTTTAATACTGCAGTCCAAATAAACTTTCTCATGTTCCAAATATCTCAAATATTCCATACCCACACTTTCAATCACCGCCCTCCTCCACCCCCCAATCCCTCACTCATTGCTATCATTTTCCAAATATTTCAAATATTTCACACCCTATCACAACAAATCCTCCCTCTCCCCCACTCAACTATTTTCTCCCATACCCCTTCTTAAATTCCCTCATTTTCTCAAAACGCTCTCTAAGACCATAACTTTCGCCCATCCACCAAAATCACAGCCCCCCACCTTCCTCTCTACCCATCCTCCTTTTCCTGCATACACCCCCCATACACAAACATTCCAACCTACTTTTTCCCCTTCAATCTTGAACCGCAGCCATCTGGTCAAACACCCCCCTCCCCCCTCTTCCTCACCTCCCTCTCTGCCATCCACTTTACCCCTGCTCATCCCCCACCTCTTTCTCTTACCACCAGCTACAGTAGTCCTGGCTCACCCCATCCTTCCATTTTTTCCCCACTCATTCTTTTCTACATTCATTTCTATTTCTCCAACAAATACGGACGTCCACCCAGTAGTTGGCCACTATTTCATTCTATTTTTCCCAATATGTCTACCCTACATGTATCTGTGCTTGCATGACATTTTTTCTCTATTTTATCATCCTGATGAAGTCTTATAAATAAAGACGAAACGTTGATGTACACATAAAAAACATCCATTTTTTGGTTTTCCTTTTTCATTTTCCCATCACGTCGGATTACTTTCATCCTTCTCTTCCCATATATATATATATATATATATATATATATATATATATATATATATATATATATATAGTAAGCAATGAAAATATATATAATTTCATTGCTTACTACCTAGCTCTACTTACGTATCGAGCACTGTTGAAGTAAATACTGAAAACCGATACATAAAAAATTATATCTCCTTATAATATTTTATGTGGATACATGAAGTACTAATATATATATATATATATATATATATATATATATATATATATATATATATATATATATATATATATATATATATACTAGACAAGCTGTCTAAGCCCGGATGGTCTAGTCTACAGTCAGATACGTCCTGAGATGGCGTATTGCTGCCACATCTGGTGAGGTGCGCTCAGATCACTCTCTGTTACCTTCACAAAGTACAAAACCGACGACTTCGCAATCTAATAGGGGATTATCTCTTCCGTTCACTACAACCCCCTTTCTCACAGAAGAGACGTTACTAGTCTCTTTCTGCTCTATCGTCATTTGTATGGAAGATGCTCGACTGAGCTTCAATCTCTTGTTACTCATTGTAAAACATTCACAGCAAGAACTCGTCTCCCTACCACCACTGCAAAGAACTTTCATTTCTTCCCCTGTGTACCTAAAACCAAAACGGAACTTCCATAAACAGAGTTGCTTTCCAAGAAATGCCCATCTGCTGAACACGTTCCATAAAATTGCTTCCCTGTGGGATACAATATGGTCAGCTTAAAATCTAATGTAAATGAACACTTTCAAACTCATCCTCATAAGTAATTAAATTTTGTTCATTCCATGCATTATTTATAATCGTCTCATAATATTCTTCGACATTCAGCTGACAATACCTTCCATCTCATTAACCCTTATCCTTAAGTGGCCTTTAGCCTTGATATGTGGTCAGTGATTAGTAATGAAAAAAATGAAATTCGAAAGAATGAACGTGTTACGAGTTCTTGATTTCCTTGTTTGGGTTCTGCTGGGACTTGTTTCGCCGATTCCTTTTTGGTGATTCACAGAAATAACCACGTAAAAGGTTACCAAAATTCCAAATGAATGTAGCACGATAGACCAGGCAGGACTCGAACTCGGCTCATTAAGTCATCAATCCGCACGGGTAACCACTTCACTGCATCTCGTTTCCCTGGCTGTACAAACATGCAGAAATTTAAATGTACACAAGCATTTTGCTGCACAACTCCCCACTTTGGGTGACCCCTTTAAATCTGACCCTTAATCACAGTAGCCCCTTACATCTCAGGGGCAATATTACTTGTATGGGGCGAATAAAAGTATTTTAAAAATTAAGAATTTAATGTTAGAAAATATTTGCGAAACCTGGACGAACATACTCTTGTTGTTATCTATCTATCTATCTATCTATCTATCTATCTATCTATCTCTCTCTATATATACATACATAAACAATATTATAGTCTTACGTCAATCAACCAACGTTTCAATGCGTATTACCGCATCTTGTCGAAGGCAGAGATTTTGATTTTTTTTAGCTCGTCCTTTGACAAGATGCGGTAATACGCATTGAAACGTTGGTTGATTGACGTAAGACTATAATATTGTTTATGTACTTTTATAAATGCTCTACTTTGTATTGAGCACTCTTGACAAACTCGGTTTCATGTTCACTTTATTAACACATTTGAAATTGATCAATATGTCTATATATATATGTGTGTGTGTGTGTGTGTGTGTTTGTGTGTATGTGTTTATATATATATATATATATATATATATATATATATATATATATATATATATATATATATATATATTTATGTCCGTCTATCAATTATCTATATATCTGTATTGTCTGTCTGTATATCTATTTATCTGTCTATCTGTCTGTCTGTCTGTCTGTCTATGTATGTATCTGTCTATTAAGTATGTGTGGGCTTGCAACGTCCGCCCAAATGAATTGCAAATGCGATCATTGCCGTGTGATACTCCATTGATTATGCAGCGTCTCTACTCCTCCCCTGTAATCCCCTTCTTCCGGCGAACATTTCTTTGATTACATTTCATTGCTTTTAATGGTCGACTTCAAACCCACTTTGTTTCCTCCCCACGTTACGCCTGAGTGGGATCGCAGCCAAATTCACATGCGCACACGCGACTGTGTTTGCGCATGCGTGCGTCGCTAACGAGATCTTGTGCTCGAGCGGAAACTCGAATCCAGCCGGATTATTTCTTTAGAAGGCGACCACATCGGTGGACGCTCATTACATCGCTTGTCTTACATTATGAAAAGAAATTACCCAACATTTATGCCCCAATCACAAAAGGATTATATTTCGCGTTAGATGTATATCTACAGACACAACGCTTCCTTGAACCCTCTTCCGTTTTCGGTGGGGTTGAAGGTCCCTTTTCTTTCGGCGGGGTTGAAGGTTACTTTTTTTTTATTTACTTCATGCTTTGCTGAACATGTTACCGACTTTATTCGAGACTGTCGGAATTCTTTAGATACGGAATTGTCATTTGCATTATTCGTACGCGAAATGGCCTTCAAATTTTAGTGTTAAATCTATTAACTAGTGATGGGACGATTCTAATGTTTCCCGATTCCGATACAATTACTGATTCTGTACCAAATTCTCGATTCCGATACAATTACTGATTCTGTACCAAATTCCCGAATCCGATATAATTACTGATTCTGTACTAAATTCCCGATTCTGATACAATTACCGCTTTTGTTCGAAATTCCCGATTCCTATACAATTACTGATTCTGTTCTAAATTCCCGATTCCGACACAATTACTAATTCTGTACTAAATTCCCGATTCCGATACAATTACCGATTCCGATTCTTACTTCCGATTCCTATACAATTACTGATTCTGTTCTAAATTCCCAATTCCGATACAATTACCGATTCTTTACTAAATTCCTTATTCCGATACAATTATTAATACTGTACTAAATTCCCAATTCCGATAAAATTATTAATATTGTACTAAATTCCCAATTCCGATACAATTATTAATACTGTACTAAATTTCCAATTCCGATACAATTATTAATACTGTACTAAATTTCCAATTCCGATACAATTATTAATACTGTACTAAATTCCCGATTCCGATACAATTACCGATTCCGATTCTTTTTAAATTTTAAACATTTAGTTATAAAATTGTTATCTTGTAATTTTAATATTACCGTAAAACCCCGTGTAATGGCATGGCCTTCGTAAAAAGAAGGCCTGTTCACGGAGTCGCGTTTGTCTGCTGACGTCACAGTGGTTGGTGATGTCACTGATAAGCAAGATGCTTCGTAGGGCACTGTCACCCGTTACAATGGGGGACAATCGATCAGCGTTCTCGTCGCGCCCCCCGTCAGTACCCAGGCTTGCCTGGGGAAACAAATGATCCAACCAGCAGACTAAATTCTAAGAGACGATGCCAGAGAGCCAAGTCGAAGAATCCTAGTCACAGTCCAAATGCCAAAAGCAGACAGCCTCAAGGGCACCTAGCGGTAGGGCCTGCCCTTCGCATACTACAACTAAATGCTGAAGGCCTTTCTGCTGCCAAGCGAAGCCTCATCGAAGTCCTCGCCTCCCAACATTCTATTGATGTCATCTGCCTCCAAGAGACCCACATTGGCACAGAGGTTGCAGGGCGCTACACCATCAATGGCTTTGACCTCTTGTGCTACATACCCCATGCCAAACATGGACTTGCCACCTATGTGCGGTCAGACATAGCTGAAGCAAACCACCTGACAACAACACAATACTCAAACGCCATAACCATTGGCGGCTTCCATATTACCAATGTGTACAAGCCTCCGAGTGCCAACTGGGACATGCAGGTTCTACCCACCCTCCCCCACCCTACAATCTATGTGGGGGACTTTAACAGTCACCACCCTGACTGGGGATACCCAGCAGGGGACAGTGACGGTGAGGTACTGTCAGACTGGGCATCTAGAAATGACCTTGCTCTGATACACGACCCTAAACAAAGAAGAACATTCCACTCAGCTAGGTGGAAGAAGGACTATTCTCCTGACCTATGCTGGGTCAGCTCTTTGAGCGGCACCCCTTATCCCACACAGACCCTGATCCTTGACGACTTTCCACACAGTCAACATCGGCCCTCACTTATACACATTGGCCTACAACTCCCAGTGATAACCAGCCCTAGGAAGATGCGCTGGAACTTCCGCAAAGCAAACTGGAAGAAATACAGTGAAATTCTGGACCGGAGTACTGTTACCATCCCACTCCGCACCATCACTGTAGATGAAGCATACAATCGCTTCTGCAGCGCCATCTACAAGGCTGCCCACGCAGCTATCCCACGAGGCTACCGGCCCCTCTACGTCCCATGCCTGGACGAGGAAAGCACTGCCCTCCTACAAGCATATGAAACATCTGGGGACCCTGAGATGGCAGACCACCTCATTGAATCGCTAACAACAGCTCGGCGGGAAAAGTGGGAGGAGACAGTAGCAGACCTGAACTTCACCCACTCTAGCAGGAAATGTTGGAGCGTCATCCGCCGCTTGGGAGCTGCACAGAAACCTCTTACCCAGAGGCGACCATCCGTCTCACCTAACCAAGTCGCATCCCACCTAGTGTCTATTGCAAAAGCAACTCAAGGCAAACACACCAGAAAGGCAATTACAGCTGAGCTCAAATTACACCGGAAAGTGCACACTGAGGAAAGGAACCCGGAACCTATTAAGAATGCAGAACTGGAGAAAGTCCTGCAGGGCCTAAAATGTGGGAAGGCAGCAGGATATGACAATATATCACCTGAGCTCATGAAACATCTCGGCCCCCAAGCCCTGACCTGGCTGACTCAATTCTACACCAAGATCATACAGACTAACCTGATCCCAAAGAAATGGCGAACAGCAAAACTCATTGCTATATTAAAACCTGGCAAAGACCCCAAACAACCAGCAAGCTACCGCCCAATCTCTCTACTCTGTGTTCCCTACAAAATACTGGAACGCCTTATACTCCAACGTATATCCCCAGGAGTAGAGGACATTCTGTGCGTGGATCAGGCAGGTTTCCGGAAAGACCGCAGCACAGGAGAGCAAGTATTAGCCCTAACCACCTTCATCGAAAATGATTTCGAGAACAGACTGAAGACAGGGACTGTGTTCCTCGACCTCACAGCCGCCTATGATACGGTCTGGCACAAAGGCCTTATACTGAAACTCACAAAGGCGCTTCCCGCCTGGGCAACAACTGCCATCCAAACCCTGCTGACCAACCGGAGGTTCAGAGTTCACCTTGGACATAACACCAGCGCATCGAGAGCACAGAAAAATGGGCTCCCACAAGGCTCAGTTCTAGCTCCAACACCATTCAATGTATACACAAATGATCTATCCAGCACCAAATCCCGAAAATTCATCTACGCGGATGACATCTGTCTGGCATGCCAAGCACCGGACTTTGAACAACTGGAACGGGTTATCACTGAAGACCTCACTAAACTGGACCAGTACTGCAAAACCTGGCGTTTAAAACCAAGCCCAGCAAAAACTGTCTCCAGTGTATTCCATCTCCACAATGCAAAAGCTGCCAGAGAACTCAACATCCCCCTGAGCGGTCTCCAACTTAAGCATGCCCCTAATCCAACCTACCTTGGAGTGACCCTTGACAGGACCCTATCCTTCAAGAAACATATCAAAGAGACGGCGGCTAAGGTGAAGTCCAAGAACAACCTGCTCAGCAAGTTGTCTGGTGCAAAATGGGGTGCATCATTTTCCACGCTACGCATCTCTGCATTGGCCCTTGCCTACTCTGCAGCAGAATATTGTGCCCCTGTTTGGTCCAGGTCATCCCACACACACCTTATAGACACCCAGCTCAACTCAACAATGAGAATCATAACCGGGACAATCCGCTCAACACCACTACCCTGGCCCCCCGTCCTATCAAACATTGTACCTCCACACATCCGGCGAACAGCATCCACTCAAAGGATGCTTCAAAAGGTTGAAGATTCCTCTCATCTACCAATCCACCAAGACATCCTCAACCCACCCACTGCTCGACTTCCATCCAGACGCCCCATCTGGAAGAACATCCCACCAGCTGACTTCACCATCCAATCAGCCTGGAAAAAGGAATGGGCGTCCAAGGAGGTCCCTAATAAACACCTGGTGTCAGACCCTAACCAACAAGTGTCTGGCACCGACCTCCCAAGGAGAGAGTGGTCAACCATCAATAGATTCAGGACTGGACATGGCCCGTGCTTGGCCAGCCTTCACAGATGGGGCAGCAGCCCATCCTCACTGTGTGCTTGTGGAGAGGAGCAGACAATGGAGCACATCATTGAAGTCTGCCCTCTCCAACGACTGAGAGGAGGATTAACCACCCTCCACACAGCAGACCAGGAGGCTACTGCGTGGCTGAAGGACTTTGCATTCGCTAAATAAATAAATACCCGTCACATTTCGGACATATGACGGTGGTCATTTCGGACATATGACGGTGATCATTTCTGTCTGAAAGTGAACTGGACAATAAAAAATATTTTTCAATATATTTATTTCCAAATAGTTTTTAACTTTTTGTAGTGACATGTTTTGTAATTCACACGCTTCATTATTTGAAGGATAACTGCGAACTATAGTTACCTCATGTATCGTCTTGGCGCCAAAATGTTAGCGCGTATGAATCTCGGCGCTACACGTCGTAAAGACGCAATGATTACGCAATCGTAAAGCCGAATTGCCATCTCAGTTGAAACTAACGT
>OY744518.1:140569143-140591643 GCA_963556195.1 Sepiola atlantica
TGGAGACGACAGAAGGTATAGAACTCCCCAACCAAGAGGAGATGAGGGCGCTAAGAGAACAAGATAGTTCTAAATACCTGGGAGTTCTGGAAGCAGACACAATCAAATATACAGAAATGAAAGAGAAGATTGGAAAAGAATATCTACGAAGAACAAGGAAACTCTTAGAAACTAAACTATATAGCAGAAACCTAGTAAAAGGGATAAACACATGGGCTGTATCACTAATAAGATACTCTGGACCATTCATAGGCTGGACCAAAGAAGAACTCAGGCACCTTGACCAGAGGACTAAAAAACTAATGACTATGCACAATGCATTGCACCCAAAAGACGATACGGACAGACTCTACATGAAAAGAAACGAAGGAGGTAGAGGACTGGTAAGTATAGAAGACTGTGTGGAAGACACCAAAAAAGAGCTGGAGAAATATGTAACCCAGAACACGGAAAGACTGATCACCACAGCAAGAGACACCAGCCCAACAAACAACTCCGGAAGCACTGAAACCAAAAACAAAAAGACAAGAAAGGAAAAGTGGGAAGAAAAACAACTACATGGACGCTTTATAAGACTCACAAGCGATGAAACCCATGAAAATAGCTGGGCATGGCTAAGAAAATGACACTTGAACAGAGAAACGGAATCTCTGCTGACGGCCGCACAGAACAATGCGATTAGGACAAACTTTATTAAAGCAAAGATAGATAAAACCCAGGAAAACAGCAAATGCCGATTATGTGGACAAAGAGACGAAACGATAAATCATATAATAAGTGAATGCAGCAAGCTAGCCCAAAAGGAATACAAGAACAGACATGACAGCGTGGGGAAAGAAGTATACCGGGAAATGTGCAAACAACTAAATTTCAAATATGCAAAAAAAACGGTACAGACACAAACCAGAAACTGTACTAGAAAACGAAAAACACAAAATCATATGGGATATGAATGTACAAACAGACAACCCCATAACAGCAAGGAGACCGAATATGATAATAATCAACAAGAAAGAAAAATCCTGCAAAATCGTAGACTTTGCCGTTCCAGCGGACCACAGAGTGAAGATCAGAGAGACGGAAAAAAGAAACAAATATACTGAACTTGCCAGAGAACTGAAAAGAATATGGAACATGAAGAAAGTCAGTATAACACCAATAATTATATGAGCACTAGGAACAGTCCCCCAAAACATGGAGAAAAGACTAGGAGAAATAGGAATCAAAGGAATTACTGAGACCATACAAAGGACAGTAATGATCAAAACAGTTACAATCCTGAGAAATCTCCTCGAATGCGGAAACCAACCCACATAAGCAACGAATGGAGAACAAACACATGGAAGCACAAAACAACAGAACCGGGGAAAATACAACCGCACGAGAGAGGCGCAAGCATAGGCTAACGCCACGAAAATTATGGACAGAGGGTCGAGGAGGGAAAGCGCAAACCAGACCTCCACTGGAAGAGCGCGGACAGCTCTGGGACCTTGGGGAGGCTTGTTGCCACTCGAGCCCCAGTGGGGACCAATGGCCCTTATCAGCGGGAAATCGTTGGTAGGTGGCTGTTGCGATTACCGCAAGGTCATCAGCGGTGATGAACGAAAAGAGGTTGAGCATACTGGAAGTCTGAGGAGACTTGTTGTCACTCAGACTCCAGGGAATACCACAGGTTGTTGGCAGTGGGCGATCACTGACGATGACCTGTGTGATAACACTTAGTGAGTAAATAATAATAATAATAATAATAATAATAATAATAATAATAATAATAATAATAATAATAATAATAATAATAATAATAATAATAATAATAGAGGATGAGAAAGTCAGTATAATACCAGTAGTTGTAGGAGCACTCGGAACAGTCCCAAAAAAACTGGAAAAAAAGACTAGGAGACATTGGAAACAAAGAGAAGACTGAGACTCTACAACGGACGGCAATGATGAAAACAGCTGAAATCTTAAGGAAAATCCTCGAATGCGGAAATCAACCCACATAAACTACAAACACTAACCAGCCACATGAAAACCGTAACATAAGTAAAACAAAAAGATAAGAGGAACACCACATGAAACCAAGGAAACTTAAACTGCAAGAAATCTAATAAACTGTTCCCCCACCAAAAAGTCACCAGCCTCGGCTAATACCACACAAAATAGCTGAGACGGGTCAAGGAGGATGGAAAGACCGAGGAGGGACAGCACTAACCAGACCTCCACTGGAAGCGTACGGAGAGTACTGTGACCTTGGGAAAACCAAGAGTCGGTGTCAGTGAGAAATCAATGAAAAGCGGCTGTTCCGATAATGCAAAATCATTTGCAAAGGTTATCAAGAGAGGTAGAAAGTACTGGAAATATAGGGAGGCTTGTTATCACTCAGACTCCAGGGAACACTACCGGTTATTATTAGTGAATAATATCTGATGATGACCTGTGTGAGAACTTCTGGTGAGTACAAATAATAATGTATTTGTAAATAGAAAATAGAAATGCAGGAAAACCCAGAGCAAAATAATGGTGCTGTTTTTTTTTCTAATTGATTCAACAATTACAGCACTATTACACAAAAAGAGAAAGAAATAGAAAGACAAATAAACTCTACACACTGTCACTGCTTCTACGACTACGACTACTACTACTGACACGGCTAATTACTACTACAAAGTGTCTACTAATAAGATATTTGTCACAGTCATGGGGCAATTAATTGGTTGACCGATGTTTTTTTAATATTTTGTATTTATTTTCTGGCATTTGTCTCTTGAGCGAGATGTGAATAGCGGCCATTTTGAGATCTCCTCTCTTCTACGGAACGTCACGGATGCGCGGTTAAACGCGATTTTATTTATTTAAATGAACGGATGTCGTGCAGAGATAGCGTCACGCAATTTGAACGAATGTCACGTTTAGATGTTCCGTTCCTATTTTATTTATTTGAAAAAAAATTTTCAGAAAGTCACGTCTTTCTATGTTTGTTATTATTTGATGTCATCATATGGTGCGCTACTTGTGATCCAATTAAGACTTAACAACGAAATCCGTTTTTAATCATTAAAAGAAATGGTTTAATAAGTACTCAGTTTATACGTTTATAATCACGTTGACACACCGAAGTTGAGTTGGGCAACCATTTGGTAATACCAGGAGCTCTGTGTAGAAGGACGACAATACTTTTACGAGACTCTCCCTGCTCAAAATTAACGTCGTTAAGGGATTACGGACTGACAACCTAAAATAGAAATTATTATTATAGATAGATAGATAGATAGATAGATAGATAAGGGGGAACCATCGTTTCATAGAAACACTAACTCAATTGTAATAAAACATAGTAAACTGTGAGGTATAATTGGAATGGAAGCGGAAGTGGGTGTCCCATTTAAAACTGACTCAGGGTACCCATGAAACGCCGGGTATGTAACTAGAAGTTGTTGTTTTTTTCTTTAATTTTGCTTTTTTTCTAATTTCTTTGTGTATAAAAATTTAATAAATCAGTTTCTTGCTTCTTGAACAATCTGGACAATGTTACTAATAAACTCTCCTCCTCCCCCTCTCTCTTTCTCTCTCTCTCTCTCTCTCTCTTTTTCTCTCTCTCTCTCTCTCTCTCTTTCTCTCTCTCTCTATCTCTCTCTGTCTCTGTCTCTCGTACTTGAGGTCCGGGGTTTCGAATCGCATGACCGGTAGTGAATAGTCATATCTCTATGCTGATGAGTCCCGATTGAAAAAGGACGAAACGTATACGTACATAGATAATAAACAATAACAAATATTTATTATTTGTCGCTCCTTGAAAGTAGAGCACTGTAATTGGTAGTATTAACACAGCATGACGTCACTTGCTTATAATGCATCAATCCTTCCCTTAATAGAAGTAGAATGCCTCGTTAAAGTGTTAAAATTATCATAGTTTATTCGCTGTTTACAATTGGCCCAGCGATTAGCGACGTCGGACTGGAGTTGAAAAATACTTGAGGTCCGGGGTTTCGAATCGCATGACCGGTAGTGAATAGTCATATCTCTATGCTGATGAGTCCCGATTGAAAAAGGACGAAACGTATACGTACATAGATAATAAACAATAACAAATATTTATTATATATATATATATATATATATATATATATATATGAAAAAGAAAAAACGGACAATTTGTTTATATATATTCATAAATGTTTCGTCTATATATCAAGACTTTCTCAGGATGACTGATTTCAAGACAAACAGAGAAGTCAATATATGAAAATACGTTGAAAAGAATATTGTTGTTCTATTTTCGTTAGAATTCAAAATATGTGGTGCGTTTATGAAGTGAAATATATATATATATATATATATATATATATATATAATCCAGACAATTACATTAATTGCCTGGATTAGATGCTTGAAAAAACACAAGGTTGAAATAAATTATTGCATCGAGAATTATGTAATTTCGTGTTATTATATTTTATTCTCGCTCTGTTTATCACATTGAGCTCTCATACCTGGATTTCTTTCTGGATTTATTCCATTATAACACAAATATATATATATATATATATATATATAAGGACTTGGACGTAGACATTTTTACTTTTGCGTAATCAACATATCCCACGTTCAATCTTCTATAAGAAGTTCCGTCCGTCCGCCCGTCGCGCTTACGTTTAGAATAGCATTTTTTAGCGCTAAACACGCAACTTGAATGGACGCATCTTTCAAAAAAGTCTTTCTTTTTTTATTTATGTATTTTCGGTGGAGGAGGGGGGAAGGGGGGCGTTTGACTATGGAAGCAACTAAAGCGTGGATGTTTGAAAAGAGAAACTTCCCTGCGAAGAAACGTGATTGTCGTGTCCATTTCAAGTCTTTGAAGAGTACACATGTGCCACGCGCATGCAACGTCGGTACTTCCACATCTAATAAATATTCTTCCGGTTTAAAAAAAAATTTGCAAAAAAAAAGAAAACAATGAAAAAAGAAATTGCCAGATAAAATAGCAGATAAGGAAGGTGTGTGGGAGGGGGAGGAGTACATTCCTGGGAATAAGTTAGGAAAAGAAAGAAATATCAACAAAGAACCACGGCGCGAAAAAAAGACAGAAACATTTTAATTAATCTAGGACGTTTTGGCCAACGGGCGTTTTGGCCAACGGACGTTTTGGCAAACGGACGTTTTGGCCAACTGGCGTTTTGGCCAACGGGCGTTTTGAACAACGGGCGTTTTTTGTTTTACCACGACGGTTCTGGGCTATTCATTTTTTTTAATGGGGAACATTTTGGCCAATATATGAAATAAGTTAAAATAAATTAAATCTAATTTAAAATATTAGACAAAGTTACTTTATTTTATATTCAAAGTACAGCTGCTCGATTGTCCGTTTCTTTGACTGTAATAGCCTTTTAATTTTTTTTATGGAAATCGCTCTAGACAAGGCATGAAGCCACTTGATGTAAGGAGCTAAAAAGAATACTGATTCAAGATCAAAAACTAGCCGACGATAAGTGTCAGGTTGAATAGATTCTGACCCAAAAAACAGCAATTCTTCCCCCTTTGTCAGAAACATCGCTCATGGAATGTGAGGACTAAAGGACAAAATAAAGGAAGCGAGAGTTACGAGGCTATAAATAAGACTAGCTAACAATAAGTGTCAGGTTGAATAGATTCTGACCCAGAAAACAGCAATTCTTCCCCCTTTGTCAGAAACATCGCTCATGGAATGTGAGGACTAAAGGACAAAATAAAGGAAGCGAGAGTTACGATGCTATAAATAAGACTAGCTAACAATAAGTGTCAGGTTGAATAGATTCTGACCCAAAAAACAGCAATTCTTCCCCCTTTGTCAGAAACATCGCTCATGGAATGTGAGGACTAAAGGACAAAATAAAGGAAGCGAGAGTTACGAGGCTATAAATAAGACTAGCTAACAATAAGTGTCAGGTTGAATAGATTCTGACCCAGAAAACAGCAATTCTTCCCCCTTTGTCAGAAACATTACTCATGGAATGTGAGGACTAAAGGACAAAATAAGGGAAGCGAGAATTACGAGGCTGTCGAGGTAGATACTTGATGATGTTTTACAAATCAATCAAAGTAAATATTGAAAAACGTGTATTTCCAATCGATTTTAATATGTCTATATGTTCGATAAATAAAAGAAGGTGGAGGTTTTTCCTCTCGCACTCAGATCTCCTTCTACTGCCACTCATTGACACCGGGAAAACTTTTTAAATAGACATTTTTCGGGATTCACCAACTTCTGACATTTCCAACATGGCCGTTACGAACGCAATGTAATGTAGTTTGCGTTTAGGTCTTTCCTCGTTCTTGTTAATTTTATGTTTGTCCGACATTTCTAACTATTGGTTAGAGAATCAATGGCAGAGTAGAAATCGAAAGATTCTATTTTTTTAAAACCCTTTTTACTCAAAAGACTAAATTCTAACATTTTTAAACAAAAAAAATCTAAAATTTACATAGTTCATTCATTTTATCGATATTTCCGACATTCCTATTGCCAAATGAAAGTTAAGTGAAAAGATGTCTTTTAATGCCAATCTCCTTCATATTAAAATATATTACGAAACAACTTAACATGTGTGTGCAATTCTCGCGTCAACGTAACATTTATTTTGATTGTTTGTTAACTATTTATTCAAAAAATAACTTTAACGCTTTTTGTTTCAAATATGACACATTCCTCCAAAATGTGTCAAACTGAAACTTGTTTCACATCTACAACGATCACAATTGGAATAAGGATTCTAGACATAAAATTTAGTATCATTATCTTGATTTAGATATTTGTGCGGGGGCATCAAAGTGGTACAAAACTGTTCTTTTTAGTAAGTATATATATATATACTAACTGAAAAGAACAGTTTATATATATATATATATATATATATATATATATATATATATATATATATATATATATATATATATATATATATATATATATATATATAATTTAGCATGACAATTCCCTCCGGGGATGAAACGTGGAAGCCTCTGTGTAGCTTAATTGCCATAAATATATTTTCATAACTTGCTATCTAGCTCTACTCATATATCGAGCACTTTTGAATTAAATACTGAAATTTATACATAAAAAATTATACTTTCTTATAACATTTTATGTGGATACATAAAATAATATATATATATATATATATATATATATATATATATATATATATATATATATATATATATATATATATATATATATATATATATAACTTCTTTGTAAAATGGTAGGAAAAATCCCAGCAGAGTGCTCGATTAATTAAGAATTAAAGTTAAAAATTAAGAGCATAATACTTATTTATTCTGGTACAGAAAAATTAGTACAACATTCGTACCGTCGGTTTCAAGCACGGAAGGTCTTACCCATCCGGCTCTCTTCAGCTTCTGTTGTCATCTGTATTGGAAATGTGAGGTCACATGACACTCTCGTTGGGACGCGTTATTTGCTCAGTGTGTTGTGTGTGTTTGTTTAAATTTAAATTTAGTGTAATAAGACCGTTGAGATTTAAAACACGAGGGAATTCAAGATTAAAGGGAATAAAAAATCAAAAATATAGGAAAATATATATAAAAATATATATATAAAAACATATATATAAAAACATGTCAATACTAAGAATAAAAGAATAACAAAAAGAGAGAGAGAATAAAAAAGAAGAATAAAAAAAATATTAAAAAATATAAAATATATAAAAAAATATAGAGAATAAAAAAAGAGAGAGAGAGAAAGAAAGAATTTTAAAAAAGAATAAAAACATAATGAATAAAAATAAATTAAAAATAAATTTAAAGATTAAAAAAATAATAATAATAATAAAAAAATAAATTAAAAATTAAAAATTAAAAATTAAAAATTAAAAACAAAAATAATGAAAGGGTTTCTCTGAAATTCCCGTGAGCCAAATTATGAATTTGTATCATTAGCCGTTATATTTTTGAAGGTATGCGTTCTAAAAGGAAAAACCGTTAACGTGTTAAAAATCTTTTACCAAGATTGGAGTGATTTTAATGAAGAAATCCGGATCTAAGGGAGGTAACTTAGTTGGAAATATGAAATGTTTGAGTTTGTTAAAATGGATTTGTAGATTAATCTAGTGGCTGATAAATGAAGCATAAATATATGAAGCATACAACTTTAAAAAAGGAGCGTCTAAAGTATTGAAAAGTTACAAGGGCGTGATTATGTTCGAAGGGGTGTGAAGTTAGAGTTTGATTTCTTAAGCGCAATATATATATATATATATATATATATATATATATATATATATATATATATATATATATATATATATATATATATATATGAAACACTGAGAAAAGGACAAAAATCGACAGTTGGCTTGTGAACGCAGATTAGAAAAACTGTAAGTGAACAAGGAAGATTAGTATTTATTTGAGGTTGACGACAACGGGGAGATGGACAACAAAGGAGGAGGAGGGAGAGAAGGAGGGACTAAAAGTATATATATGTATGTGTATATATATATATATATATATATATATATACATATTTATTTATTTATTTTTTATTTTTTGATGTGTTGATATTTTTTATATTTATAATATAAAACTAAAAATAATTTATATATATATTTTTTTAAATAACTAATATAAGTTAGCAAAACATTTATATGGAACAAAGCGTAGATTTAGTATAAGGAACGTTTATGTTTTTTGTCTTTAAAGGAAAGTGGGGTCTGATCAACTCTGCTGGGAAGCCATGAAATTAAATACTGTCTTGTTTTTAAATTCCCGAAACATTTTTCATGGTGAACAACTGATGATCCCTTAAAATAGTGTTAGAAACAAACTAATATAATAACTGTAAAAAATAAATTGACTTACATGAGTGATTTTTCACTGAAAGACTTGGGACTAAAAGTTTTTTGTTTTTTTAATATAGTTTTAATGGTTGTGAAACTTCCGAAACTATATATATATATATATATATATATATATATATATATATATATATATATATATATATATATATATATAAATTGAGCATGAGCAATAAATAAGCTAGAAGCCACAGATACGATGCAAATATATTTTAAGTTTTTTGGGGTGGGGGTCTTAAATTTTCCAGAAATAAATCACTGGTTTGTGTTTAGTAAAGTTCTTTGTTTTACATTGGTTCGTGTCGTGACCACGCGTTGTCATGAAACTGTATTGGAAACAGCTTCTAATAAAGAAAGTATAACGCATGTCGGGAGGATATTTAATGAATGTGAGATACTTCCTTGAAGCATCTCTTAAATTTGAAATTTGGAAAATTGAGAAATAAAACCGTTAGAAGCCACAAATACGATACTACTTTTTTTTTTAATTTTGGTCTTAATTATTTCCAGAAAATCCTTCTTTAAAGGCACGACATGTTTCATATTAGTAATATAAATATTAGGAAGCATATTTTTCAAATATACAACTTAAACGATATATATATATATATATATATATATATATATATATATATATATATATATATATATATATTAAAGAAAAAAAGATGAAGATAAAAAATTGCATAAAATTACATAAAATAACATAAAGTTACATAAAATTAATACAAATTTTATTACATCGAAAGTTCAAATGCAAGGAGTTACATTAATCCTTAAACCATGGTTTTTCAATGTAATAAAATTTGTATTAATTTTATGTGACTTCATGTAATTTTATGTAATTTTATGCAATATTTTATCTTCATCTTTCTTTCTTTAAAATTGATTGCTCTACTCAAGGAATTGAGCTTTACTTTATCGCGATAGAACACTTTACGATACTTCATTTATCGTTAATTCTATTATCATTAGTATATATATATATATATATATATATATATATATATATATATATATATATATATATATATATATATATACGAGGTCTGTCTAAAAAGTATTCGACCTTAGTCCATAAAAAATATTTCAAATACCTGACGGGGTTGGGACCCTAATCCCCTTCAAATTAGGCCCCTTATGCTTGCACACACTTAGCCCAGCGATCCATCCACTACCGGAAACACCTCTGGAAGTCCTCTTTTGGAATGGTGTTCATCTCCGCCGTCGCGTTCTACATTATCTCTTTTTTCGCACCCTCTCAACAACAGCTGCACTCCTGGCAGTTTGGGACCTGCCAGAACGCTAGTCACTCTCCGCTGATGTGCAGCCATTTTTGAATCGGTTGAACCACTCCTTAATTTGTGTTACACGCACTGCATCTTCTCAAAAAACCTGCTGAATCTAACGCGACGGCGGAGATGAACACTATTCCGAAAGAAGACTTCCAGAGGTGTTTCCGGCAGTGGATGGATCGGTGGGCTAAGTGTGTGAAAGAACAAAGGCCCTACTTTGAAGGGGATTAGGGTCCCAAACTCATCGCGTATTTGAAATATTTTTTCTGGCCTACGGTCGAATACTTTTTAGACAGGCCTCGTATATATATATATATATATATATATATATATATATATATATATATATATATATATAAAATGCAGCCACCCATTGGTGCGAAATACAATTTTGTCTTCTTGTGATATCGGCGCGCTAATATTTCATCGGTGACGCTATCTAGATTTTTGCGCTTCTGCCCAAATTCTCTTCCCATCCAATTCAATGGAACTAAAAACAAAGGAACTGAAGACAAACGCAAACGAATTCCTCAGTTTCTTCAATAAATAAAACAAATAATAGCAACTAAGAAGAAGAAGAAGAAGAAGAAGAAGAAGAAGAAGAAGAAGAAGAAGAAGAAATGAAGAAGAAGAAGAAGAAGAAGAAGAAGAAGAAGAAGAAGAAGAAGAAGAAGAAGAAAAAATGAAGAAGAAGAAGAAGAAGAAGAAGAAGAAGAAGAAGAAGAAGAAGAAGAAGAAGAAGAAGAAGAAGAAGAAGAAGATCAAAGCGTCTGCGAATAATGGTCGCCGTTACAACGGTACCGGGTTTAGAACGACTAGCAAGATGGTTGGAATTCTCGATGAGTTGATTCTTGACAACTCGTCATGCCGAATATTTCAATCTAGAAGGAAAGACTTGGCGAATAATGGCGGACTGGTTGAAAGGGAAATTCACAAAAATCAAAACGCAAAGAAAATAAAAGCAGTCAAAATGTGGAATACTCAGAAACATACAACAGCGATGCACATTCTGTCTTTTTGTTTTCGTTGATTTGTCTGTCTGTCTGTCTGTCTGTCTGTCTGTCTGTCTGTCTGTCTGTCTGTCTGTCCGTCTGTCTGTCTGTCTCTCTCTCTGTATGTCTGTCTCTCTGTCTGCCGTCTGTCTCTCTGTCTCTCTGTCTGTCCGTCTGTCTGTCTGTCTGTCTGTCTGTCTGTCTGTCTGTCTGTCTGTCTGTCTGTCTGTCTGTCTGTCTCTATCTCTGTCTCTTTCTCTGTCTCTGTTTCTGTCTCTGTCTCTGTCTCTGTCTCTCTGCCTGTTTGGCCTTCTGACACACACGCGTATATAAATTGTCTATATCACGTAAACTCCTTAATCCCTTTCAAATGATCTCTCTCTCTCTCTCTCTCTCTCTCTCTCTCTCTCTATCTCTCTCTCTCTCTCTCTCTCTCTCTCTTTCTTTATATATATAAATGGCGTGGCGATCTTCAGTGCTAATTGTACAAAACAAAGCACAAACACAATAAAAAACAGTAAAAAAAACTAGGCGAGCAAAGCCTAAATTACAATCAGTATGCATTATCAACATTATATATATATATATATATATATATATATATATATATATATATATATATATATATATATATATATATATAAATTGATCATATTCGAATTTTCTGTATAAAGTTGAGACTATTTTTCCCCTGTACCTTTGTCAAGAACAGCAACAAAAAATACATGCATCACTGGATACTAAACTCCCTTTTTATTAGTTAATACACCGAAATCGCACCCTAACCCTAACTATAAAACCTAACACCCGAACCCTCACTTTAACCCTAACACTAACCCTAACTCTAACCTAAACCCTAACCTCTAACCTTAACCCTAACACTAAAGTTAAGACTTACCTAACCCTAACCCTATCCTTAACCCTAACCCCTAACCCTAACCTAAACCCTAACCCCTAACCCTTAACCCCTACCCTAACCCTAACCCTAACCCTAAACCTTAAACCCTAAACCCTAAACCCTAACCCTAACCCTAACCCTAACCCTAACCCTAACTCCTAACCCTAACCCCTAATCCTAACCCTAAGCCTAAACCCTAAACCCTAACCCTAAACCCTAACTTTAACTCTAACCCTAAACCCTAACCCTAACACTAACTCCTAACCCTAACCCTAACCCTGACCCTAACCCGAACCCGAACCCGAACCCGAACCCGAACCCGAACCCTAACCCTAACCCTAACTTCCTAAAAAAGAAAAACATTAGAATTTAAAATGTACGCTACACATGTTGCTTATACCCGCAATAGGTGGGGTATTCTCCTAGAATATATAATAAGGACACAAAAGAAATGAAGTGACAAAGGAGGCAATCCCATAAGACGACATTTTTTTTTAAAGATGTTTCTTCAGCTACGAGACGAGAAACGAGCATTACGGGAATGCCGGATGTTTCAGTCTGATCGTTATTTGATTTGCAGCAAGTCATCATCCGGAAAACTGGGCGTGATGAACGAATCTATGAAGAGAACACGTCGCAAAAAATAAAATCTCCATAACAGTTGAGATAATGTTTCTTCGTGTGCATAGAAGAAAAAAAAGGACATTATCATAATTAAAGTACAACCGGAAATACATTTCGGATGTGAGCTGAATTTACCGCGATTTTATTCTCTCTTTTTTTTTACCAATTCTCTCCACCTGGAGATTTTCGAAAGAAAAAAGAAAGTGTCTATTATTTATGCACGTGCGTCCGATGTGGTTAGAAGGCTCTAAGATGCGTCCGATGCGGTTAGAAGGGTCTAAGATGCGTCTGATGCGGTTAGAAAGGTCTAATATGCGTCCGATGCGGTAATATGGCTCTAAGATGCGTCCGATGCGGTTAGAAGGGTCTAAGATGCCTCCGATGCGGTTAGAAGGCTCTAAGATGCCTCCGATGCAGTTAGAACGATCTAAGATGCGTCCGATGCGGTTAGAAGGGTCTATGATGCGTCAGATGCGATTAGAAAGGTCTAAGATACGTCCGATGCGGTTAGAAGGCTCTAAGATGCGTCCGATGCGGTTAGAAGGCTCTAAGATGCCTCCGATGCGGTTAGAAGGGTCTAAGATGCGTCCGATGCAGTTAAAAGAGTCTAAGATGCGTCCGATGCGGTTAGAAGTGTCTAAGATGCGTCCGATGCAGTAAGAAGGGTCTAAGATGCGTCCGATGCGGTTAGAAGGGTCTAAGATGCGTCCGATGCGGTTAGAAGTGTCTAAGATGCGTCCGATGCGGTTAGAAGGATCTAAGATGTGTCCGATGCGGTTAGAAGTGTCTAAGATGCGTCCGATGCGGTTAGAAGGCTCTAAGATGCCTCCGATGCGGTTAGAACAATCTAAGATGCGTCCGATGCGGTTAGAAGGGTCTATGATGCGTCAGATGCGATTAGAAAGGTCTAAGATACGTCCGATGCGGTTAGAAGGCTCTAAGATGCGTCCGATGCGGTTAGAAGGCTCTAAGATGCCTCCGATGCGGTTAGAAAGGTTTAAGATGCGTCCGATGCAGTTAAAAGAGTCTAAGATGCGTCCGATGCGGTTAGAAGTGTCTAAGATGCGTCCGATGCAGTAAGAAGGGTCTAAGATGCGTCCGATGCGGTTAGAAGGGTCTAAGATGCGTCCGATGCGGTTAGAAGGCTCTAAGAGTCGTCAAATGCGGTTAGAAGGGTCTAAGATGCGTCCGATGCGGTTAGAAGGGTCTAAGATGCGTCCGATGCGGTTAGAAGGCTCTAAGATGCGTCCGATGCTGTTAGAAGGGTCTAAGATACGTCCGATGCGGTTAGAAATGTTTAAGATGCGTCCGATGCGGTTAGAAGGGTCTAAGATGCGTCCGATGCGGTTAAAAGGCTCTAAGATGCGTCCGATGCGGTTAGAAGTGTCTAAGATGCCTCCAATGCGGTTAAAAGGGTCTAAGATGCGTCCGATGCAGTTAGAAGGCTCTAAGATGCGTCCGATGCGGTTAGAAGGGTCTAAGATGCGTCCGATGCGGTTAGAAGGATCTAAGATGCGTCCGATGCGGTTAGAAGGGTCTAAGATACGTCCGATGCGGTTAGAAGGGTCTTAGATACGTCCGATGCAGTTAGAAGGCTCTAAGATGCGTCCGATGCGGTTAGAAGAGTCTATGATGCGTCCGATGCGGTTAGAAGTGTCTAAGATGCGTCTGATGTGGTTAGAAGGGTCTAAGATGCGTCCGATGCGGTTAGAAGTGTCTAAGATGCGTCCGATGCGGTTAGAAGGGTCTAAGATGCGTCCGATGCGGTTAGAAGGCTCTAAGATGCGTCCGATGCGGTTAGAAGGGTCTAAGAGTCGTCCGATGCGGTTAGAAGGGTCTAAGATGCGTCCGATGCGGTTAGAAGGATCTAAGATGCGTCCGATGCGGTTAGAAGGCTCTAAGATGCGTCCGATGCGGTTAGAAGGGTCTAAGATGCGTCCGATGTGGTTAGAAGGGTCTAAGATGCGTCCGATGCGGTTAAAAAGGTGTAAGATGCGTCCGATGCGGTTAGAAGTGTCTAAGATGCGTCCGATGCGGTTAGAAGGGTCTAAGATGCGTCCGATGCGGTTAGAAGGCTCTAAGATGCGTCCGATGCGGTTAGAAGGCTCTAAGATGCGTCCGATGCGGTTAGAAGTCTCTAAGATGCGTCCGATGCGGTTAGAAGGCTCTAAGATGCGTCCGATGTGGTTAGAAGGGTCTAAGATGCGTCCGATGCGGTTAAAAGGGTCTAAGATACGTCCGATATTGTTAGAAGGGTCTAAGATACGTCCGATGCGGTTAGAAGGGTCTAAGCTGCGTCCAATGCGGTTAGAATGTCTAAGATACGTCCATTGAATCTGCGCGTTTAGCGATGAAAATCCGATTTCAAACGTAAGCATGACAGACCAACGCAATACTCTGTAACATATCGGGGGAGTTCTTCGATCCCCACGGATTTTTATCGTCTTCTCTATCGACAGAAGCAGCTGTTCGTCTCAGTGACGTCCCTCCATAAGAATACTAGAACAATAAAACAATAGAAGAACAAGTAATACAGTAAAAGGAAAGAACACGTGATGGCTCCAATTTATTATCTTTCATTGACTTGCGTGATATTTTATGACATTGTGCTTTAGTGTTTTTTTTTTCTGTTACGTAGCAAGACTTTCAGACCACATTATATACTATGTATAATTTAAATATTTATTATGTATCTGCTAATCGGAGATACAATTAAAAAACAAAGCCCTATGCCAAGAGCGAACAACTTTTCTCAAGTAAAATGTCCTGAGAAGGCCCAAAATAAAAAAAATCATAGAAACTTAAGTATGACAGACCGACAACATTTCGATGAAAATCTTGAGCGTGAGAGACCTACGGACGGACAAAACTTCTTATAAAGATGCTTAGGCGCATCTAAAATAAGATGCGTCCATGTAATCTACTCGTTTAGCGATGAAAACGCGAATTCAGACTACAGCGTGACCCAAAAAAATGCTGTTCAAACTTAAGCGTGACAGACCAATGAACTAGTATCTTAAACTTAAGTGTGGCACACAAGAAAAGGCTATGTCAAATTTAAACGTGACAAACTGACAAAAAATACGCAGTCGATTACGCAGTCGCTCATGCAAGGTAGCCAAGATATGGAGAGCGGTTTCGCTTACGTCACATGCACTCAGTGTTTGTTTAGTGCTACGTGCAATGAATCGACGTTCAGCCTATCCACAGAACACGGCAATACCATTCCATTTAATATTTACTTCTGACACCTTATATATATATATATATATATATATATATATATATATATATATATATATATATATACTATTATTATTATTATTATTATTATTATTATTATTATTATTATTATTATTATTAAAACTGTGTTCTGCGGCTACGGTAGTCAAATGACATCCCGTAGCTGTAATCAGTCTTCCATGCTAGTCCCAGGCCATCTCGCCTTGTCTTGCGCAAGTTGTCGTAGGCAATGAAGTTGTTTCGCTGTACGTAGTGGTCCTAGTCCTGCCTGCTTGAGGTCAGCACGTAGTGTGCCCAGCAGATTTGTGCAGTGCCGTCCTAGTCGCGGTTATATATATATATATATATATATATATATATATATATATATATATATATATATATATATATATATATATATATATATATATATATAAATAAATAAATAAATAAATAATTTAATATTTATTTATAAATATTATATATATATATATATAATATTTATAAATAAATATTAAATTATATATATATATATATATATATATATTCCCGTTAGATCACCGAAGTTAATATATATATATATATATATATATATATATATATATATATATATATATATATATATATATATATATATATATATATATGTTCCCGTTAGATCACCGAGCCTGGCCAGTACTAAATGGGTGACTATTTCGGAATACCAGGTGCTGTATGTGCTCTCCGCTTATCTCGGCATTGTTTCCAGTCGTTTTGTATTACTACTTGCCATTGGAATCAAGCAATGCCGACTCAGGAGAGCGGTTGTTGGGATTGCGCAACCCTTGCAATTACAAATTCACGCGCGGGCAGCCCCTGGTGGGGCACTCATACGTCGAAATCGACCGGAGAGCCCATCATATATATATATATATATATATATATATATATATATATATATATATATATATATATATATGTTTTTTCACGGGGGGGGGCTATATCGAGGTTGACCTAATGACATTTATTCCGCCTGATGTGAGAGGTTTTCCTCGTTCTTTCTTTTTTCTTCTTTTTTTTCTTTTTTTTCTCACTTTTGGATTGCACTGAACTTGATTCTTGTGGGGGCACATCAAAACGGCCACATATTGCCGAATTGTTTGAGCTTTCTTTCGAACTTGTTTTTCTTTTTTCTCTTCTGAAGTGATTTCAACTAGGTAAATCCCATGTGGGGTATTGTCAGTTGTTGAGGTCAATATCTTAGGTGTGTATCTCTCCTGATAAACTGCCTAGCAAGAACCTTGACAGGTGGCGAAACACGTGTAGGAAACTATAGCTTTACAAAATAAATAAATAATGAAATAAAAGATCCTTTTGTTGTGATGAATCCTCTCTGTGAAGCATCAAAATATTATATATATATATATATATATATATATATATATATATATATATATATATATATATATATATGAAATTGTTATTTTCCTGCACTGATGAGAGCAATAAGTTTGTAAGTATAAATAATTTAATCTTAATTCATAAATATTATAATAAGCCCCTTTCAGAAATTAAAAGTCTGACACTACACTCTCGAGGATGTTAAAAATAGACTGTCAAAAAGCTCTTATTTTAAAAAGACAGCGGAGAAACGGGCAGAGAACGTTTTTCGCATTGTTCCAGGAAGTCGTTGACGATTTAAATTCAGCAACGATTTAAATCTTTTTGAAATTCTCTTCTTTCTCCAGCCTTTTTGTTCATTTGCTTTTGAAACCTGAGGATGATTCGACGAAGAATCGAAAAAGTTCGTGAAACCTGTGAACATTGATTATTTTTTCTTATTTTAATACAAAAAAAGACCATTAGAAAAACTGAAAAAATAAAAAAGGTATAATTAAACAGACGAATTCTGTTATTTTTAACAATGTTTTGCATAAATAAATAAATAAATATATATATATATATATTAATTAAATTTAAAAAATATTGAATATATATATATACATATTTATTTATGCAAACATTGTTAAAAATAACAGAATTCGTCTGTTTAATTATACCTTTTGTATGCTATATCAATGTTATGAAGGACAGATTCACGTCATTCCATAAAACTTGTTTTTATTCAGCATACAATTGTTTTGGCTTGCACGAAGATATTTGTAAAAATGCTCCTGTGCATTTATTTCTTGGTGTGGCTGTCTTTAGTGCTAATTATATAAAACAAAGCAATAAGCAACAAAAAAATGAAAGAAGTGAAAAAACTAGGCAAGCAGAGCCTAAATTAAAATCAGTACTCATTATCACCATTATATCTTTTCTTCCAAATGGAACTATGATCTCAGTATATCCTGATGGTAACATTTACGTATCTTATTCTTTTCGCTGTTTGTATTTCGAATCATTCATCATCAGCTTAAATATTTGCCTAAATATTCATGAGTTGAAACATATTTTAACTGACTGCTTATTGTTGTTTCGCCCAATTATTTCCTTATTTTTTCGTGCTTTAGCCATCGATTTGTCCTTATTTTATATTCCCTTTCTTACATTATACTTTTTATATCTATAAATTCTGAATACACATAGTAAGAAACCAATTATCAGGCCTGTTTTGATTTAGTTATTTGTTTACTCACACCGTAATAAAACTTCTCTTATAAACAGACATCTTCTTTTTTCTACCCACGCCAATAATATAATAATTTACAACACTCTAAATAAACTAGGAATTCCAACAATGAAACATACATCACAAACCATAAAATAAACACTAAAAACAACAAAACATTTTCCTAAAACACCCACATCTAACGCAGGAATATATACAATAATTGCAAGTAAACATACATTGGTGAAACTTAACGTGAACTTAAGAAAAAGCTCCGTGAATATAAAAGAGATATAAAAAATAACAATTTCTGAAATGCACTTGAATTTAGATCCAGGCTAACTATTTTACATCACATTCAAAAAAGAATTACATAAAATTGATATCTAAAAATCACATGTTTTTCTTCAAATCAGTCACCTTGAGAAAGTTTTTAAATAAAGACGAAATGTTGATGAACATATAAATAATTTTTGGTTTTTCCTTTTTTCATTATATATATATATATATATAAATATATATTCATCCACATACAGACTGTTTCGCTGTATAACAGCTCTTCAGTGCGGCTAGACCAGTAAGTGCTTCAAGCCGGGATTGAAACTCAACCGTCGAGCTGACACAACGGAGCCCCTACCCCTACGCTATCATAAGACACTGACTGAATGTAAGTGATATCTCAATGTAAACATTGTCAAGTGCCGGGAGCTCGAATTAGTTTTACCCAATGAGCTATGCCTTAAAGCTAATGGCAGTTGGCGATATCCTTACAGATAAGCTCTACCCAGAAAGGGAGCTTTATATAGTCATCTACATACAGACTGTTTCGCTGTATTACATCTCTTCAGTGCGGCTAGATCAGTTAGTACCTAAAGCCGGGATTAAAACTTATATATATATATATATATATATATATATATATATATATATATATATATATATATATATATATATATATATATATATATATATATCAGCCCGGACCTTGGTCCAGCGCTCTCAATAGCCACGACTACTACTTTTTCTCATCAACCCATCATGTCAACCCAATATTTCGATGTACTTGCATGACATTTTTCTTAAAATTATCATCCTGAGAAAGTCTTACAAATAAAGACGATGAATATATAAAAAAAAATATCTCTTGGTTTTTCCTTTTTCATTTCCCATATATATATATATATATATATATATATATATATATATATATATACCGACCGTTGAGAATTGGTTCCTAGACTGAAGATTGCGTTAGCATGAAACATCGATGTCTCTAGGTATTTAAATAATTAATATTTATTTATAAAAATATTATTGTTTATCAGCCTCTTCCCACAAAGGCTGGGCACTTTCGAGTAGCTTTAATAACAAGCAGTACAAATTGCTATATGCACGATCCGAACGACGTTTCGTAGATCACTCTAACTGCCTGGTAAATAGCCGCCAGTTTTCGTTACTTACAGTTAAAGTTCCTCTATATTTACTAACTAATTGGCTATGACCGTATGGATAAGATCCCCGACTACGAATCAGTGGCGATTTGTGTTCGGGGTTCGCGCTTACCGACCGTTGAGAATTGATTCCTAGACTGAAGATTGCGTTAGCATGAAACATCGATGTCTCTAGGTATTTAAATAATTAATATTTATTTATAAAAATATTATTGTATATATATATATATATATATATATATATATATATATATATATATATATATATATATATATCGGCGTCATTTCAGCCTCAAGAGGTAATGGGTATCCCATATAAGGTTGCCTACGCAGAGAGATGGGGGTATATAGTGAAATAAGAGTTGCCCACTCCGCAACTGCAAGTCTTCTGAACCGACATCGTTTTTGTCCAGAAGCAAGAAAAAGTCAAGGAACTAATTCCGGGATAAGCAGAGAGAGATGAGTTTTTCCTTCTTCTAGACTAGTTGCCCAACTAAGGCTTGAAAGTCTTGTCTACCCTACAATTTAATCCATAACTGGAGAGATAATATATGGATTCGTACGTTTATTTATTTATTTATCTGTTCTATTTTTTCTGTTACCTTCGCTATTTCAGATAAATTTAGTTTCGTTTTTATTTGTCTGTTGCATTCATCTGGGTTTCATCATAACTTTTGGAAAGTCTCAAGTTGTTCACAATCACAGCATAGTGACAAAGACTGCTTTCTGGGCTTAACAAGTCATGTTTTACTTTATATATTTCGAGAGGTCGTAGGAAGCAAATGACCTGTTTGTCAAAACCAGCTGACATTTATGGTTAAGAGTGGCTCAAGTCTGCCACTGATCGAAAGCCCAAACTGTTGAAACGCAAAGGAAACTTTGCTGTATAGAGTAACCTTAAGTTTTGTTATTATTATTTTAAGATCGCTGTACTAACCATTTAGCCATGGCTGAATTTCGATTTAGATTCCAAAGGTGTTAGCAAGTTACGGTTACCGTAAACACACGGTGTTGTTTGCGTGTTGTAAATAATAACCTTACACTTACGGTCAATTCTTGCGACCGCGTGTGAACGTGGTGTCACTATTCGTTGCCAAATTTATCTCTGACGCCTGGCTAATATCCCGTAATGATTTGCAATTTTTCAGAGAAAGAAAGAAAGAAAGTGATTCTGTTGGACTACTGGCAAGAATTATGATTGCGCCTTCACTGTTTTTCGTAATATAAAGTTGTAATTGGAAAAAACAATCTACCACCACCCCCACCCCCGAAGTAAACGATGAAGTATCGCCTGTGCCGTACATAAAAGCCTCGAACAGAAAGAGGTGTAATGTATGGTAGTCTTTAAGGAAAGTAGAAAGTGACTAACTTCGGTTTACTTTCGACAGCCTCGTAACTCCCGCTTCCCTTATTTTGTCCTTTAGTCCTCACATTCTATGAGCGATGTTTCTGACAAAGGGGGGAGAATTGCTGTTTCTGGGTCGGAATCTATCCATATAACACTTATCGTTGGCTATTTTTTGACCTTGAAGTAGTTTTTTTTTAGTTCCTTACATCAAGTGGCTTCATGCCTTGTCTGGAGCGATTTCCATAAAAAAATATTAAAAAGTGAGATGCAGTGAAGCTGATTCGAACTGTCGACCTGTCGGGTTACAAATGATTCGTTATTTTGAACTCCATATAAGGTCGATGATTCGTCTATCCGTGAAGTTAACTCAGAACCAAAATTAACTTCCTTCCCACCGCCGGAAGGTGTGGCACAAGACCGGAACGTGTGTCACAAGACCGGAAGATGTGTCACAAGACCGGAAGGTGTGTCACAAGACCGGAACGTGTGTCACAAGACCGGAAGATGTAGCACAAGGCCGGAAGGTGTGGCACAAGACCGGAAGATGTGGCACAAGGCCGGAAGATGTGGCACAAGACCGGAAGGTGTGTCACAAGACCGGAAGATGTGGCACAAGGCCGGAAGATGTGGCACAAGATCGGAAGGTGTGTCACAAGACCGGAAGATGTGGCACAAGACCGGAAGGTGTGTCACAAGACCGGAAGATGTGGCACAAGGCCGGAAGATGTGGCACAAGACCGGAAGGTGTGTCACAAGACTGGAAGGTGTGTCACAAGACCGGAAGGTGTGGCACAAGACCGGAAGATGTGGCACAAGACCGGAAGGTGTGGAGAGCATGTCAGCATCCCTAAATAAGGGGCATCTGGTCTCTTAAAAAAACGAAGACCCCACGATATAATTGTACAACCTTTGTTCAAAGTAAAACCTACTTATCTAAGCACTCTGCTGAATGTAGTTTCAGATTAGATCTGGTTATCGGGGTCTATCTCCGAAATCTATTCTATGGACGTCCGGTGTAAACGCAGACCCCACGATATTATTGTACCATATTTGGACAAAACATACATTACAATTTGATCCTCGAATGAAGGATAATACAGTAAATTTCAGTTCGCGTTTCACGTTTGACGCAACAGCGTAATCAGATGACATTTTAAAAAATTTCATTTTGAATTGCATCTTCGGCGATCCGGCAATCCTATCTTTAAACAATGGAAGGGGTGGT
>OY744518.1:140594143-140599143 GCA_963556195.1 Sepiola atlantica
CACCCAAAAATGAACTACTGTATAGTGTAGGTTTTTTTCTAAACACTCCAAGAACTTTTTACTCTTTGTGAATTTTTTTTATGGTTTTGTAATGTTGCAGAGATGATATTGACATAAAAATGTTGTTTGGCTCAAGACAAATGAAACGGACCGTAAAGAATATATCTCACAGAAATGTTACGCTTTTTAGAAATGTGAAAAAATAAAAAATAAAAATAAAATAAAAACATGGTTATTAGAAATAACCTGATGCGTATATCTCATGAACTATTCCAGGTAGAAAAATGAAACTGGTGCCATTTTAAAGCTTGCTTAATCAAGTTTTTGGTCATACTAATGATTTTCGTGTTATCTTTCCAGGTGCAGTAATGGCGTTCTCTAAACAAGACAAGGCATTTTGCGTCCTCCAATTTGCAAAGACTGAATCGTGGACATGTGTTCAGCGTGCATTTCGCAGGAAATTTAAAAAAGAAGCCCCTGAAAGGAAATCCATTGTCAGATGGCATGCTAAATTTGTGAAAGATGGGTGTTTGTGCCCAAGTAAGCGAACAGGTCGCCCTTCAACTTTAGAAGATGCAGTTGAGCAAGTTCGGACAGCCTTTCAGCGGAGCCCCCGTAAATCAGTGAGAAGAGCCAGCAGGGAACTTCAGCTTGCTCCAGCAACTGTCTGGCGTGTCTTAAGGAAACGACTGCAAATGGTACCTTACAAGCTCAAGTTGGTCCAAAAGTTGAAGGACACTGATAAGCCACTTCGCCGTGACTTTTGCATTGCAATGCAAGAGAAGTTGGAAGATAACGGCTTTGATGACCGGCTTGTTTTTAGCGATGAGGCGACCTTCCATCTGAATGGCAAAGTTAACAAGCATAACACTCGCATATGGGGTACTGAGAATCCTCATGAACTTCTTGAGCACGAGCGAGATTCACCAAAAGTGAACGTGTTTTGTGCAATTTCCAAGAAAGGTGTCTATGGACCGTTCTTCTTTGAAGAGGCAACTATCACTGGTGAATCCTATCTCAACATGCTGGAAGACTGGTTAATGGCTCAGTTGGAACAAGCAGAATCTGATGACTTCATTTTTCAACAAGATGGTGCACCACCAAACTGGAGTCTTAGAGTAAGGCAGTTTCTTAACACAAGGCTGCCTGGTAGATGGATTGGGAGATTTGGGCGAGGTGATGACGTTCTCATGCCCTGGCCTCCTAGGTCTCCAGATCTTACCCCATGTGACTTTTTCCTTTGGGGCTTTGTCAAGCAACAAGTCTATGTGCCGCCCCTTCCAAGAGATATTGACGAACTAAAGGCTCGAGTAACGGCAGTTGTGGGAACCATTGACGTCAAGATGCTGGAACGCGTTTGGCAGGAAATGGACTATCGACTAGATGTCTGCCGTGTGACGAATGGTGCTCATATTGAGCAACTTTGAAGATTCCCCACAACACTTGAAACTTTAACCTTTCCAACGGTACCAATTTCATTTTTCAACTCCTAATAGTTTTTGAGTTATTAAAAATCGTTATGTTCCCAAGACTTTTGAAACACCCTGTATATATACAGAGAGAAAGAGAGACGTAGTTTGTTTTGTTATTGTCTTTACTATACTACTAGACAAAGTGTACTCAATTAAAATCTTATCATCAGAGGAATTACATAGATTTTAATTTTTGAAAAGCCTGGCTTAAGGAAAGAAAAATAAACATGTTTTATCGAGTACACCTTGCATTGAGCAATCGAAGATGAAATAGATTTGTCATTCTCACATTTGTATCTCTCTTTCTTTCATTTATCTATATATCTATCTATCTCTCTATCTCTCTCTCTCTCTCTCTCTCTCTATATATATATATATATATATATATATATATATATATATATATGTTGTGTGTGTGTGTGTTGATATAAAGCCATTGTAAATATCATTTACCAGCGCCTGTCAGTGATGATGATATATATATATATATATATATATATATATATATATATATATATATATATATATATATATATATATATATATATATATAGGAAAAAAAGATTTTATTATGTGTCCGTTAGAGATATCCAGATTTCATCTATCAAATCACCTGGATTTTTTGAAAATTGACCGGGTGGGACTCTTCAGCCTCTCTTGACCAGCTGTTCTAGAGATAAATACAGATATTTCCGATGTATGTGAAATTTACTAGGCATAAGGTTAGGCAATGTAGGATATATTTATTTCAATTTAGCTTTATGAAAAGAGGGGCAAAGAGGGGAGGGGGAGACCCTTTCGAAATATATTTCATTTTTGTGAAATTTTAATAATAGGTTGTTTTTTAGTATTTGAGGTTTTAGAGATTATAATATGGGAACAGACTTTCATTTGAAAATGGAAATGTATCAGATTGGCATTGAATTTGATTCATAGACATCAGATCGGATATTCGGTTAGTATTTGGTTACGACAATAGTCCAGAGTAAAGTTGACCCATCGATCAAAGTATAGTATCTGTTTTGTCATTGATCAGAAGGATAAAAATCCGTCTTTCTCTCATCCAGAGTGCCCTTTTCGGGAAGCTTGAATCCCTCTACATTAAAGACCGACCTAAATCTAACTTTGCCCTTGTAGGGAGGCAAGTAAATAGAAACAATAGCCCATAATATAAGTCTGGGTAAGAAGGAGACAATTTTTATTTTTGTCTCATCCAGAGGGCCCCTTTGGGGAGCTGGAATAATTCACATAACAAACGCCCTTTGTCTAACTTCACCTTCGTGAAACAAAGTCCAAAATATATAATTAAATCTGCGTGGAATTGACAAAAGACTTTTGGAGTTATTAAAAAAAAATACGATTTTCTGACATTTTTAAATTTCAAATAGAATATCAGTTTGTCATGCTTAAGTTTGAAATAAAAATGATTTTTGCTGTCTTTTAGAAATGTTTGAAACATCCACGCTGTGAATATGTCGGATAGCCGTGTGTTTTTGTGGGGCAGGGTGGATGTTGTATTATGGAGGTAAGAAGGAACGTAGCGGAAATCGCAGTGAATAATTCCTGTACACCCGCTTGCCATTAATAAAATGAAGAAAAAGCAGACGTCATTTGTCGCCGACATCTGCTATATTGACATTTCACCCCACATAACAAAAAAATATTTGACATACGCACAAAATACAATAAAACTCTATTGAACCCAATGTGAAAGAAGCATTTTTTTTTGTCATTTTGTTTTGGGCTGCCATTTTGTTTTGGGCTGCCATTTTGTTCTTGGTTACTATTTTCTTTTTGGTAGCAATTTCGTTTTCGGTAGCAATTTCGTTTTCGGCTGAAATTTTAGTTTTTGACGGACATTTTGTTTTTTGCTGACATTTTTTTGGAAGCCATCTTGTTTTTTGGTTACATTTTGTTTGGGGCGGCCATTTTGTTTTGATGGCAATATTTTTACGCGGCTATTTTGTTTTTGGCAACCATTTTGTTTTGGGTTACATTTTATTTTGGCTACAATTTTTTGGGGGTAGCTATTTTTTTTTTTGGTTGCCATTTTGTTTAGGTAATCATTTTGTTTCCTGACTGTCATTTTGCTTTGGGTTGTCATTTTGTTCCTGGCAACCATTTTGCTTTCAGCTTCCATTTTGTTTTGGGCAGCAATTTTATATTTAGTGGCAATTTTGTTTTGAAAGCCACTTTGCTATTGGCACCGATTTTGTTTCTGGTTGCCATTTTGTTTTGGCAACCCTTTTGTTTCTTGGCTGTTATTTTGTTTTGGTAATTATTTTGTGTTTAGTTGCCATTTCGATTTTGGTTTCAATATGACTGCAATTTTGTTTTTTACTGTCATTTTGGTTTTTGGCAGCCATTTTGGTTATTGGCAGCCATTTTGTTTTTGGCTTACATTTTGCATTTGGCGGCCTCTTTTGTTTTTGCTGCCATTTTGTATTTGACGGCCATTTTGTATTAGGCGGCCTCTTTTGTTTTTGCTGCCATTTTGTATTTGACGGCCATTTTGTATTAGGCGGCCTCTTTTGTTTTTGCTGCCATTTTGTATTTGACGGCCATTTTGTATTAGGCGGCCTCTTTTGTTTTAAGCGTCCATTTTGTATTTGGTTGCCATTTTGTATTTGGCGACCATTTTGTTTTGGGCAGTTTTTTTTTGTTTGAAGCGGTCATTTTGTTTTTAGCGTCCATTTTGTATTTAGTGGCCATTTTGTATTTGGTGGCCTCTTTTGTTTTTAGCGTCCATTTTGTATTTTGCGACCATTTTATTTTGGGCACTTTTTTATTTGAGGCGGTCATTTTCTTTTGACAACTTTGTTGTTTTTTCGCTGTCATTTTGTTTTGGGTCGCCATTTTGTTTTTGACGGCCATTTGGTTTCTTTCGTGAATTTTGTTTCTAGGGGTCATTTTTGGAAGTCATTTTGTCTTCTGGTAGCCTTTTTTGGTCCAGCCATTTTGTTTTTGTTTGCCTTTTGTTTTTGTTTGCCATTTTGCTTTATTCGGCCATTTTGTTTTGGGTTGCCATTTTGTTTTTGCTAGCAATTCTATTTTGAGAGTCCACTTTGTTTTACCTGCTATTTTTTTCGGGTGGGCATTTTGCTTTTTGCCATTCATTTTCTTTTGGCTGTCATTTTGTTTTTAGCTCCGATTTTGTTTTGGCGACCATTTTGTTTCTTGGCTATCATTTTACTTTTGGCTGTCGTTTTGTATTTTGGCGATCATTTTGTTAATAGCTGACATTTTGTTTCCGGTTTTGATTTTATTTTGGCAACCATTTTGTTTTTGGCTGTCATTTTCTTTTGGCTGTCATTTTGTTTTTAGATTCGATTTTGTTTGCGGCGGCTCTTTTGTTTTTTAGGGCTTTTTTGTAGTATTTTCTTTTAGGCGGCTATTTTTCTGAGCCGCCATTTTATTTAGGGCAGTCATTTAGCAATCAGCGTCCATTTTGTTTTTCGCGGCCATTGTGTTTTAGTAGCCATTTTGTTTTTGGCGCCCATTTTGTGTTATGCGGCTATTTTCTTCAGG
>OY744518.1:140606643-140661643 GCA_963556195.1 Sepiola atlantica
CCGGTCCGCATCCTGCGAATGTTGGCTCCTTTAATTTCAGGAAAAATACCACGGACAAAAAACAGGTAGGTACCCCATCAAATTCCAAATATGATAAGGACACTGATCAAACACAAGAATTCAAGAATGAAAATAACAGACCAAAAAGCCATAGAAAGAAATGGACCACAAAAGAGAACAGACTGGGAATGGAATGCTACTACAAAAGCCGATACCCCACAGAAAGAGGATATCGGAAACGAATGGAAGATCTATGGGACACTTCTACTGACTACCATACAACGGCACAAAGGATAGCAGATCAAGCAAGACAGATACTCAAGAGAGGATGGTTCTCGGAGATGGAATTAACGGAAATTAAACAAAAGATAAATGGCGTGACAGATCAAGACACATTACTTGACGAAAACTCCCAGGAACAAAACGAGAAAAACATAAACACAGAAACTGAAGAAGGCGAAGACGACGAAACTATAGAACTATCTGAGGAAGAAGCAAGAGAAGTGGAAAACATCAAACGATTAATGTCCGAGAACAAAACAAAACTTCCATCCCTAAGGAACGAAGACTGGAAGAAGTTAAACGTTGAAACAGAGAAAGTAAACAGAGTACTCACATACATCCCAACAGACACTATCACAGATCTAAACAACTTGATATATGCGGGGGCAAAATCAATAAGTATGAAACTAAAAAGGGAAAAGAAGACTGACCAAAATAATGGACAGACGAAATCTGGATGGGAGATCAGACTGGAACCCCAGATCACCAAACTTCAAAAGGAAGCTAAAACCGTGAATAGGATGAAGGAGAACAGTAAACGATGGAAGAGCAGAAATCTGAATCGCAAGGAAAGACTAAATAAGAAACACGAAGAACTAAAACAAAAGATAGCAGCAAAAGAAGGAAGATTGAGACGATACAAATACAAATCGGAACAGTACAAACAGAACAGGACCTTTGAAAACAATGAAAGCCAGTTTTACAAAAACGTAAACGGAGAAAGAACAATAACAGAACAACCGGACCCGACACAAACAAAACATTTCTGGAGCAAGATATGGGAAAATGCTGAAGATCATAACAAAAATGCTAAATGACTGAAAGACATGAAAGATAAACTTCTAGAAATTGAAGAAGGAACGGAAACAGAAATTAATGAAGAAACTATTAAGACAACACTAAAGAGAATGGCAAACTGGAAAGCACCAGGTCACGATGGAATACATGCGTACTGTTTCAAAAAATTCACGACCCTACATGAAAGGCTAGCACAGAAACTGAGAGTATGTATCCATAAAACAGATGTACCAGAGTGGATGACCAAAGGAAGGACAATGCTCATACAAAAAGATGCCAAGAAGGGAACGACCCCAAGCAATTACAGACCAATAACCTGTTTATCGACAATGTGGAAAATCCTAACGGTACAACTTAGAGAGCAAATTTACCATTCCCTGAACAGTCGTGGACTACTTCCCGAGGAACAAAAAGGATGCCAGAAAGTGAAAAGAGGGACGCATGATCTGTTATACATAGATCAAAAGATCCTGAAAGAAGTTAAAAGCAAGAAAAAGAACATATCTATGGCATGGATTGACTACAAGAAAGCGTACGACAATATCCCTCAAGCATGGATAATTGAATGTTTAAAAATGTACAAGATACCCAACAGGATTATTAATTTCATCAAGAAAGCAATGGAAACATGGAGATTAGAACTGACAGCTGGAAGACAATACTTGACGGAGATAAAAATAAAGAGAGGCATTTTCCAAGGAGACTCCCTATCACCACTACTGTTTATCATAGCCATGATGCCACTTAACTACATACTCAGGAAATGTGATGCCGGATACAAGTTCACAGGCAGAGAACAACGAATAAACCATCTCATGTACATGGACGACCTGAAGCTATTTGCAAAAAGCACAAAGGAACTGGAAAAGCTGATAAATACGACCAGAATCTTTAGTCAGGACATTCAAATGGAATTCGGAATGGAAAAGTGTGCATTGCTAGAGATTAAAAAGGGAAAGTTGGAGACGATTGAGGGCATGGAACTACCCAACCAAGAGCAGATGAGGGCGCTAGATGAACAAGAGAGCTATAAATATTTGGGAGTTTTGGAAGCAGACACAATCAAATCAACAGAAATGAAAGAGAAGATTGGAAAAGAATACCTGAGAAGAACAAGAAAGCTCTTAGAAACAAAATTATATAGCAGAAACCTAATCAAAGGAATAAATACCTGGGCAGTATCACTAATAAGATATTCTGGCCCATCCATAAACTGGACTAAAGAAGAACTCAGGCACTTTGATCAGAGGACTAGAAAATTAATGACTATGCACAATGCACTACATCCAAAAGACGATACAGACAGACTCTACGTGAAGAGAAACGAAGGGGAAGAGGACTGGTAAGTATAGAAGACTGTGTGGACGACACTAAAAAAGAGCTGGAGAAATACATAAACCAGAACACAGAAAAGCTGATCACCGCAGCAAGAGATACCGTTCCAACAAACAACGCAGGAAGCATCGAAACTGGACACAAACAGACAAGAAAAGAAAAATGGGAAGAAAAACAACTACATGGACGCTTCATAAGACTCACAAGCGAAGAAACCAACGTAAATAGCTGGACATGGCTAAGAAAAGGAAACTTGAACAGAGAAACGGAATCTTTACTGATGGCTGCACAGAACAATGCGATTAGGACAAACTACATTAAAGCTAAAATAGATAAAACCCAGGAAAACAATAAATGCAGACTGTGCGGACAAAGAGACGAAACAGTAAATCATATAATAAGTGAATGTAGCAAACTTGCTCAAAAAGAATACAAGAACAGACATGATTGTGTTGGGAAAGTAATACACAGGGAACTGTGCAAACAATTGAATTTCGAATATGCAGACAAATGGTACAAACATAAACCAGAAACAGTACTGGAAAACGAAAAACACAAAATCCTCTGGGATATGGATATACAAACAGATAAACTCATACAAGCAAGGAGACCTGATATTATTATAATAGACAAAAAGGAAAAATCTTGTAAAATCGTAGACTTCGCCGTTCCAGCAGCCCACAGAGTGAAGATCAAAAACACGGAAAAACGAAGTAAATACACAGAACTAGCCAGAGAACTGAAAGGAATATGGAACATGAAGAAAGTTAGTATAATACCAATAATCGTAGGAGCACTAGGAACAATCCCAAAAAACATGGAGAAAAGATTTGGAGAAATTGGAATCAAAGGGACTATCGAAACCATACAAAGGACGGCAATGATCAAAACAGCTGCAATCTTAAGGAAAATCCTCGAATGCGGAAACTAACACACATAAGCTACAAAGGCTAACCAGTCACAAGGAATTTACAACGGAGAAAACAAGACCACACGTAGAACACCACAACAAGAGCCAAGGAACAGAAACTGCAAGAAACAGCACTTCATAATCTTCCCCCCCCCCCCCCAATAAATTACACCGGCCCCAGCTATCACTACACAAAAATGAACCAAGAAACAGAAATTACAAGAAACACTATAAGCTCCTCCCCCTCCCTCCCTCACCCACCCACCCCCAAAAAATTAAAAAGAATTTTAAAAATTCTTTTTTTTTACCATAAGGGAAGAGAAAAGGAAAGGAAAAAAAATGAATTGAAGGGAAAAAATTTAAAAATTAAAATTTTTTTTTTTTTTTGAAGAAATATTATTTTATTCATTTATTTATTTTTAACTGGTGCCGGCCTAGGCTGACACCAGACAACATATTTGTAGAGGGTCGAGGAGGATGAGAAGACCGAGGAGGGACAGCACAAACCAGACCTCCACTGGAAAAGTGCAGAGAGTACTGAGATCTTGGGAAGGCTTGTTGCCACCCAAATCCCAGAGAAGACCAATGATCCTTACCGGCGAGAAATCAATGGTAAGAGACTGTTGCGATACCGCATCGTTATCGAAAAGAGTTGAAGAACACTGGAAGTCTGGGGAGACTTGTTGTCACTCAGACTCCAGGAAATACCACTGGTTGTTGTCACTGAGCAATCACTGACGATGATCTGTGTGAGAACTCCTAGTGAGTACAAATAATAATAATAATAATAATAATAATAATAATAATAATAATAATAATAATAATAATAATGGCACCCGTGTAAATTACACGAAATGATGTTTTTAATACTAATTATCTTGTTCCTAACCTATACATGTTTGAATAAAATATGATAAGATTTGGACTTGTATATTTATTTTTAAAAAATAAACAATACATGAAACAATTTACAAAACTTCTTTATATACAATATTTCTAGTGAAGGTAATATTTCGACGACTAAACCTTACTTTGTATATGTTTTCGATTAAATTAAATTTGGCTCCAATTCATGAATATTTATTTACTCCTCTCCAAGAGTTAGGCACGAGGCCAGTTTTATCTTACTCCCACAAGTAAGATGTGACCCAATGTCGGGTCGGGAAAGTGGTGTTTGAAAAGCCAGCGCTCGAGAAGGTGAACACTCTGGCCATTAAAAATTGCCTGGGCAGCCCCGTCAGCATTCCCCGGTAGGGGAGCCTCAGACAGTAAGCAATAAACTTACTGCTCCCCAAAGAGGGGAGGCGAAGCCTGGGAGGGTGCACCTCCTAGAACTGCACAAGACCGGCAAAAGATTCGGAAGGTCGTTGCTTTTGATGTAAGCATGACACACAAAACCACACAGGCTATTGTATTAATGTGTCTTCCCGGTCGTCCCCTCCCTACCTCTCTTCCCCTTCCCCTCAAAATGTAGAAAGAAAATCTTGGTTGGGATCGAACTATAAACCAGTCGAAAATACTACGTCGCTAATCGTTGCGCCAAAGGGAAATACTTGTAAATGTTTCAAAAATAAGGCGACTTGAATATTTTTCAAAATCTAGGTGTGGCACGCTTGCGCAGAGCTTTTGCCGGAAGCGTGACACACGAACACATACGCTATCGTATTAATATATAGATAATATTGAATAAAAAACTGAGAATGAAGAAAAAATAAATAAACGTGCAACTTACAATTTCACGCCAAATTTATTGGACGATTTTAGAAGCAAAGAAAGGTGCATCCCAATTTCAGTTTTTGCTGTAGGAAATTTTCGGGAGCAATTCCCTTCTTCAAGCCTTCTATGGGGTGTGAACAGAGTTCTTGAAAATGGCGAACTAAAATTTAATATTATTTTTTATAATTTCACAAACCGGTCACCAGGGTCGCTTTTCAAGGTCATATATAGGGGTTCTTGTTGTCTGTTTTGTTTCCGGTACACATTTATCGAAAAGATACATATGTATCGGGAAGGAAAAGAAAGAAAGAAAGAAAGAAAGGGAATAAAAAGAGGGGATTACTTAAGTTAAAACTGTCTGCTCGGTATATATATATATATATATATATATATATATATATATATATATATATATATATATATATATATATATATATATATATATATATGTATGTATATATATATATATATATATATATAATTTACGGTTTAGTCAAGGTTATGGAAATATTCTGTCTGCCTACGCAAAGACGGTCGCCGCATATTAATTACTACGGTTTCTAATATTTTAGTTTATGCGTAGACCGTTCTCTATGCAGTACAGCAAACACCTCATCACTATCATCTTTGGCACAGGACTCGTTCCCCTATGTCAGCGTCACTGGTCTGAGAATGCCTGGATGCATGCAATTTGATATTACAAATATTACAAGGAACGTGTTGAGAAAAACTGAACAGTACGAGACATGTTGTAAACATACCAAGACTAACATGATTTTGTCTCGCCGAAAGACAATTGCAGTTGTGTCAGCCACACAAAAGTTTACATACATTGAACCTATCGTGAAATGGTTTAAGCTCAATATACAAGATAGAGCAATTATATAGATAAATGAAAAAAGAGGAATAACAAAAATGTTAGAATGAACAAATCTATTTCATCTCTAGTTGTTCAATGCAAAGTGTGCTCAATAAAAGCGTGTTTATTTTTTTCTTTCCTTAAGCCAGGCTTTTCAAAGATTGGAATCTTATCATCAGCGGAATTACATAGATAAATAAGTTGGCGGGGAATAGCCAAAAATCATAATTTGAAAAATTGGACAAAGTCATGTGAGAGTGTGAGAAGTGCAAAATGTCCGATTAAGAAAGTGTCCAGTCACAAAAAAAGTCCATTGAAGAAAATGTTAAGAATGGACAGACACAATGCAAGGTGTATCCAATAGAAGCGTATATATTTTTTTTCGTGATGATGATGATGATGATGATGATGATGATGATGATGATGATGATGATGATGATGATGATGATGATGATGATGATGATGATGATGATGATGACGACGACGATGCTAATGTTGATGCTGCTGCTGCTGATGATGATGATGATGATGATGATGATGATGATGATGATGATGATGATGATGATGATGATGATGATGATGATGATGATGATGATGATGCTGCAGCAGCAGCAGAATAAATTGTCCGTGGGTTTACTTTCGTCGGCCTCGTAACTCTCGCTTCTTTTTGTGCTTTGTTTGGAGCGATTTCCGTGAAAAAAAAATCTGTGTGCTGTTTTTTATCATTCATTTCCCGCTTAGTAATATAAAAAATACCGGATCAAAAAATGATGAGCAAAATTAAAAAGCATTTTTCAAAAACTAAGACACATTTTATATAAACTGTCATCTTTACCTATTGATTTACTCATAGTCAAGTTTTTCCCCTCCCTCTCTCCCTCTCTCCCTCTCTCTCTCTCTCTATCTCTCTCTCTCTCTCTCTCTCTCTCTATATATATATATATATATATATATATATATATATATATATATATATATATATATATATATACATGTTAGAAAGAAATAACTCAAGCCAACAATCCAGTCATTTCACGTTATAATTTATTTCTTATCGTCAAGACGAGAATCATCAGATGTGCTTGTAAGACTGGTGGTTTCTGAATGGTTTTTACATTGATCTCTCTGACTCAAGATTTCCTACAAAAATTCCTTTCTCTCTCTCTCTCTCATTCTCTCTCTCTCTCTCTCTCTATATATATATATATATATATATATATATATATAAATTTGTTTCATATCTGTTACCCTTCAGCAAGCCCCCCTCTCTCTCTCTCTCTCTCTCCTTCTCTCTCTCTCTCTCTTTCTCTCTCTCTCTCTTTCTCTCTCTCTCCCTCTTTCTCTCTCTTTCTCTCTTCTTCTTTCTGTTTCTCTCTCTCTTTCTCTCTCTTTCTCTGTCTCCTTCTTTCTCTTTCTCTCTCTCTTTCTCTCTCTCCTTCCTTCTCTTTCTCTCTCTCTTTCTCTCTCACCTTCTTTCTCTTTCTCTCCCTCTCTCTTTATCTCTCTCTCTTTCTCTCTTTCTCTCTCTCTCTCTCTTTCTCATATCTGAAGCTTTTTCCGTCCTCCTCTTACGGGTTACTCTTTCTTTATCATGCGTCTCTCCTTTCTTTAATTTACCTTCTCCGCCACCACCACCACTTCTAACCTCCACCCCCGCCGAATACTTGTTATTCGCCTGCCACCGGCCCGTGTTCACAGGGAATGTGGCCACTTGCACAACCTCATACTAAACGGATGGTTCTGACACTAACTTGATCGCTGGCAGCCGGCAAAAACGACCACAAACATTTCAAACACAGCGAGCCCTCGCCCCCCCCCCTCTCTCTCTCTCTCTCTCTCTCTTTCAAGCACACAGATTCGGCTATTCATACGAGCCGCGGTAAAACCTTGGTGTATTCTGATTATTGGGTCTGGTTTTCTATGGGATCCGACCCTTTTGTTTAAATGAGGTGTTAGGGTTCGGTTTGATCCTAGAAGGTCATCCTCCCAGGCGTTACAGGCTTTATTAAAACTTAATAATAATAACATTAGCAAGTTTTATCGTACACGTGAAAAGTTGAAACGAAAGCCCGCCCGGAAAAAAAGTAATCGCTATCTTTATAAACAAGTTGGGAAATAGGCTAGTTGAGGTAGGACGATAACTCAAGTTCATAATTTAATAGTTGAATGATATTTAACTAAGTAACACCGGGTTTATTTCATAAACTAACTGGGGTGGATCCTTTGCCCATTCTGACACTAAAGCATTTTTCTCACTGAGGTTTGATCCTAGATTATAAAGTGTAGCAGTATGTCGTTTTAATGTGACCCAAAAGCACGTGTTCCATTCTTTGCTTTTGACAACAACCACTTAGAATAATGTCATTGTTTTAAATGATTATAAGATAAGACACCGTCGACAAATACTAAACATTGTTTGTTTGTTTGTTTGTTTCGTTTGTTTGTTTCGTTTGTTTGTTTCGTTTGTTTCGTTTGTTTCGTTTGTTTCGTTTTACAGTGTAGTTTACCGTTTAACTCTTTTGAGGGGTCTGTTGAGCAGGCCAGACGTATAAAAGTGAACGACATACCTCGTGACCTCTGCTTTGTCGCAGTGTTTCAAATCTTTTTAAAAGTCGTTCCAGAGAAGCATGTTATAATAAGACTGACACCGAAGTAACTTCTTAAACGTGTTTCTCTTTACTATTCTCATACACATCCACATATATGAGAAGATAAACTATCCTAATTTTTGTGGAAAAGACACGAAAACTTATTCTAAATAGATACTTAATGCATGCATTTTTTTTAACCAAGCGCTGACAGTGTAAAACAAAATTTTAAGGATTTCATCCAATCATCTCGCTATAGTTCTAAAATATATCTATTCAGCCCCCACGTAATTCTTTACTCCCATTTTGGAAAGAAAAAAGCAAAAGGAACCGAAAATTTATTTTGAGGTTCATATTCGGATTGCCCTATAATCTTTACGGCTGAAAGTTGTGAATAAATGTTTTTTTAATTTTTATTTCAAATAACACCGCAATAAATATTCCAAATACTTCTGTCCGACGATCAGAGATTGCCAGAATGCCGACGGTAATAAAGAATCAACAGTAGCTGTTGGGCCGGTGTTCATATTCACAATAAGACAAACCCCCGCCGTCTGAAATGAATTCGGAAATAAATCCTCCTCTCGATTTTCATAAAGAGACATTTTATTTCTTTATTTCCTTTCTTTTTTCTATACCGATTGATACGTTATTTTTTTCTATACCGATTGATACGTTGTTTTTTATCTTTCTTTGTTAAACTTTCTAGTTTAAGACTTTTACTTTATTTATTTCATTTTTATTTCACCGATTGAGACGTTATTTTAAAAAGTGTCAGGAGTCGAGACTCGGGTAGTTTAGCCCTAATTCAATGTTACCATAGAGACTCAAATAGTGTGACTTCAAGCCGAAGCAGCACGCTTCCACCTGCCTCTCATGGAAAACAGATCATGTATTCGTCTCTAGAACAAGACACGTAAGTATCTCAAATAATTGAGCTAACTGGGGAGTGGTGCGGAAGTGGTGAAGTGCTTGATGAAAAAGCTAGAAATTTTATATTCTATTTGACAGTGCTGGTAACCCCTTATTACTAAAAATTGATAAAATGTTTTGAACAAGACCGAGGAACTCTTCTGATGAGTGCCCTAACCCTAACCCTGAACCCTAAACCCTAACCCTAACCCTAACCCTAACCCTAACCCTAACCCTAACCCTGCACCCTAAACCCTAACCCTAACCCTAACCCTAACCCTAAACCTAACCCTAACCCTAAACCTAACCCTAACCACTAACCCTAACAATAACCCTAACCCTTACCCTAACTCTAACCCTAACCCTAACCCTAACCCTAAACCCTAACCCTAAACCCTAACCCTACATCATATTCTTTTCTCAGAATAATTCTTCAGAAAACGTTTGCGTAAAGTATTTGATTTGAACTTCCTATATATTTTAACTGTCTTCTATAAAAATCGATTTTTTAAAAACTTTTTCGGATTAAAAGGAATTGGTCCTTCCTTCTAGTAAATCTTATGTGTTTTCCAAAATTGTTTGTGTTATTCGGACTACAATTCTCATCTGGGTTGTTATTTTCACATCATTTCAGCAGATAACCCCCTCCCAACCTTCTTCAGGTGCTTCTTTTCGAACCTGGAAATCTTTATGTCTAATGAAAATATCAACCCGGTGAGGGGGGATAACAATGAATCTGAGTGGTTAGCTGGCTAGACGAAACACCACGTGGAATTTCCACGATGTCCTGCTAGTAATAGATAAATACTTCAACTGAAGTCTCTTTCCCCCAAGAATAAGAAAACGCCTTATTTGAATAGCTTATCGTAACTATTCTTTCCGACCCCGGGATTCTTCATACCCGTCGAGGATACATCTTCGACAATCAGTTCGACTGACTTTGTTGCTGTCAGGCAGAGGTGTGGTTCTGTTTAGTCCTGGCGGGTCACCCTTCCCATACTTTACCTCCTTCTTTTAGAAGGAGTAAGTTTATTGCTAGTCGCCAGAAGCGCCCCTACCGGGGAATTGCGATCGGGCTGCTGAAACAATTTTTTTTTGTACGCCAAGTACGCTGGCTTTCCAAAACATCGCCTGGCCTTGTGTCTAACCTCCTGGAGAGTAGGTAAGTAAGCACTCATTCTTTCTCACGAAATCTAAAATTAAAAAATAAAAGGCCCCCCCCCCCTCGCAAGAAAAAAAAATGATTTCAAATATAAATAGTTAATCAAGTAACCCTAACCACAACCCTAACCCTAACGGATCGCATGTATTATACGAATTGCTACGCGACGCCGACATGGTTCTTTCAGCAGGTTGTAAATCTTGTTGCTACGTCATTGGCATTCTAAATAATGGCTCCTTCCCCCAAAGAAAAAAGAACCCCGTCTCAGCCTTAACCCCTTTTTTTCTTTCTTTCTTTCTTTCTTTTTTTTTTTTTTTTTTGCTCCACCGCTTCTTATCGTCTAATGACCGCCTTTTACGCCTCTAATTCCTTACCAAACAAATCCTATCCGAACGACTGGGCGCGTGTGCGTCATGTCCTTTCGTGAAAACAGATGGGACTAATTCGAGCCAAACTACGTTTATTTATCAATTCATACCTTTAAAAAAAAGGTCTTATTAAATCTAGTATTATACTAAGGCTGAAGCGGGCGCAATTATCGACAGAAGAAACAAGAACACGCGTTTAAGACGGAGTATTGCTGCCACATCTAGGGAGGTGCCGGTCAGATCTCTCTCTCTTTCTCTCTCTCTCTTTCTCTTTCTCTTTCTCTCTCTCTTTCTTTCTCTCTCTCTCTTTCTTTCTCTTTCTCTCTCTTTCTCTTTCTCCTTCTCTCTCTCTTTCTTTATCTCTCTCTTTCTCTCTCTCTCTCTTTCTCTCTTTCTCTCTCTCTCTTTCTCTCTTTCTCTCTTTCTTTCTCTCTCTCTTTCGCTCTCTCTTTCTTTCTTTTTCTCTCTCTCTTTCTCTCTCTCTCTTTCTCACTCTCTCTCCTTTTCTGTCTTACTCTTTCTCTCTCTCTTTCTCTCCCTCTCTTTTTCTCTTTCTCTCTCTTTCTCTCTCTCTTTATCATTCTCTCTTTCTCTTCCCCTCTTTCTCTCTCTCTCTCTTTCTCTCTCTCTCTCTGTTTCTCTCTCTCTTTCTCTCTCTTTCTCTCTCTCTTTCTCTCTCTCTCTCTCTTTCTCTCTTTCTTTCTCTCTCTCTTTATCTCTCTCTCTCTTTCTCTCTCTCTCTTTCTCTCTTTCTCTGTCTCTCTTTCTCTCCCTCTCTCTCTTTCTCTCTCTCTCTTGCCTTGAGAGAGAGAGAGTCCAAAATCGACTTCGCAATGTAGTGGGTGATGATTTCTTCTGTTTTTAACTGCACCCACTTTCTCACAGAAGATACGTCGTTAGTCTCTTTTTACACTATCGTCATTTGCACGGAAAGTGCTCGACTGAGCTCCAAACTCTGCCCAATCCCATGTGGCCTCCTCAGCAAGAACTCGTCTTCCTACCAACAATACAAAAATCTCTCCTTTCTTCCTCTGTGTTCCTAAAATCAAACGGAGCTTCCATGAACAGAGTGTCTTTCCAAGAACGTCGAACCTGTAGAACACGTCACAGCGGAAATGACTCTTTACAGACTAAAACATGGTCGTTTAAAAGTCCAATGTTAACAAATATCTGTCGAGTCGTCCTCTCAATTAATCATGGTTCTCATTCCTTTCATAGTACGCTTCCATTATTAACTTAAAAATAAGAAATTCATTAAATAATTAAGTAATTGTCTGTATGTATTTTTTCCTTATTCACGCCTTTGACCTTTCAGCCTACTTGACGATCAATGCTCGAATAAATTATTCATCTTCTAAGTTCGGTGTTATTGAATGATAATGTCATCATTTATTACAGCTAAGTGCATAGCCTTTTATCTAAAGCTGAGTTAATCAACGTCTGTTTCGCTAAGGCTTTTTTCTTATAATTTTTAATTGCACGAAATACATGCTAAAATATTCCCCAGTTTGGGGATTGAGTTATGTTTGAAAAAAAATCCATTTTAATTGTTATATTTAGTCGTAATTTGCAATTAATTCATCAAGTGATCTATCTTTTTTCACTGTCACCCCTGCTCAAACTATGCTGTTTGACCCTGCCCCGCTCTTATTTTATACAGTGTCTATCACTCTCGCTTCCATGTCTCTCTCTTTTCTCTGTTTAATGAAATTTAATCATTTTCCCTCTGTGGACGCTTTCTTTAACGCTTCCCATCCTCTCCTATATTTCTATATTGACGACGAGAGACAGCGATAAATTAGTAATAATAATATTCCATCGGTAGCGGGAGAGGGAAAGAGTGAGCGATAAGGGGAAGAGAGAGAGACCAGAAAGAGATTCTGATTTTGTCTTTTTGCTTTTTTAAAATTAAACCGGCTTTGACAACTGACTTTTGTTCTGATTCAAACAATTAAACCGAATGGGTCACATATAGTTTTTTATATAGTTTTTTATATAGTTTTTTATATAGTTTTTTATATAGTTTTAATATAGTTTTATATAGTTTTTTCACCCTCCATTTTCTTAATAATATTTTTTCAAATGTTGAATTTTGGCTTTCATACTGCCAACTTATCTATCTGTATAATTCCTCTGATGATAAGATCTCGATCTTTGAAAAGCCTTGGCTTAAGGAAAGAATAATATACATAATTTTATTACAGAATATACCTTGCATTGAACAATCGAAGTTTGAAATAAATCTGGACATTCGTACATGTTTATCACTCTTCGTTCATCTATCTTTATATATATATATATATATATATATATATATATATATATATATATATATATATATATATATATATATATATATATATATATATATATATATATATTTATATATATATAAGGTTTCTATAATATTGCTTTTTCTTCGGCTAGATCGATTTTATACGAGATGAATCTAAATGAATACGACTCTGGCTAACTTTTACCCTTGTCTCTCTTCTTCCCCCGTCCCCTCCTCCCCTGCCTCTTCCTCTTCCCTTGTTTCGTCCCTCGACGTTAACTCCCCCAATTACTACTAATCCTGTAGACTTTTGACGCTCTCAGCCCGAATTCAATCAGCAGGCGATATCTCAGCACTGATTTTTTCTCTCTCTCTTTTTTTTTTCGACAACAACACGTCGATTTACCCTTTCTCACGTTTGCTCTCGCTTTCTCTTCTTCTTCGTTTCGTCTTCTTCAACTGACGTTCTAAAGATACTGGTTGATTGGTATCTCTTTCTTCTTCTTCCTCTTCTTCATCTTCTTTTTCTTTCTCTTTTCATAACATTCCTCGCATTCCTTTTTCTCCTCGTTTTGTTGTTCTCTGCACGTGACATTTTCTTCCAATCGCATTCTCTGTATAAATTTGAAAACTTTTCCGTTTTGAAATAAAGTTTATTAACTGATCGAAAATGGTCGTATCTACGGCCGAAATATCTCGGTGGAACTTTACAAGATGAGTTTTTGAGTTTATTTTTGTTAGTTATTGAATTGCTTATTCTTTATTCCATTTTTATTTTTACATATATATATATATATATATATATATATATATATATATATATATATATATATATATATATATATATATATATATATATATATAATCCTCAAAACAGTAACGGTCAAATATACGCCCCTCATAAACATTGACTCATGAAATTTGTATAAAAATATTTCTTTTTATACTTTTAAATCTTTTCCATTTTAAAATCACAACTGTTACATTTCACCCACCCCCCTTTTTTTCAAACTTTATTAAACCTCCTTAACACTAATTTTAAACAAATACAGATAACACTCTAAAGCAAATAACGCATCCAAACGAGAGTGACACATGACTTCACATTTCTGAAACAGGTGACAACATAAGCTGAAGAGAGCCGGATGGTTAAGTCCTTCTGAGCTTGAAACCGACGGTACTAATGTTATACTCATTTTTCTGTACCAAAAAATAAATATTGTAACTGTAGCAGATAACTAGCTGACTAAAGATTCTATAGCTACATGCTTTTCTTGGCTGTCTGAAGATACCGGTATCCTGACCCAAAATGCACCAAACATTGATGTTATTGGGGTTTTCCTTTCCCTTTGCAGAACTCAATCCTGTTCTGCAAAGCCAAAAACAAAAACAACATTTTTCTTCTTTCTTGATAAATATTTGAAGATATCAAAAACTTGAAGCATAAAAACTTTTGCCAAAATCACTGGATTCGGCATTAAATAATCCGAAAAGGGTTGATATGCCGTAAAACAAAACAACCAAACCTCTATTGCTTTATTCGTCACCAATTATTAAAACCATAGAAGTTGTCAATCATTGATTTCTGAGCAAAACCAAGGGTATATTTGGCTTATTTCGTTCATCTCATGATTGTTAGACACAAGGTCAGGTCAGGTCAGGTCAGGTCGGTTTTGAAAAACCAGCGAACAAGGTGAAGTGTACTGATGCCTACAAAAAAATACCTGAGCAACCCCGTCGGTATTCCTTTGTAGACGCGCATCAATCGATAATCAATAAACTAACCCCTTTAACAATGAGAGAAGGTAAAGCCTAGGATATGACTGAACTCAACAATACCTAGATCCGACAGAAGCAATGCGAGTGTCGGACTGATTGTCTATGACGTATTCTCGACTGTTACCAACAAAAATTACTCAATCTTTGCCAGGTAAATGGTATGGGGTGCGTAACTTTCAGCTTGGATGAAAAGGTGATTTTATGTTATAAGTTAACCCTTAACTGCTTTATTTTATAGATTCGTTTGGTAAAAAATGAAAAACGTTTCTAGAAGAGTAATATCAAAAACGTTTCTAGAAGAGTAATATAAAAACGTTTCTAGAAGAGTAATATCAAAAACGTTTCTAGAAGAGTAATATAAAAACGTTTCTAGAAGAGTAATATCAAAAACGTTTCTAGAAGAGTAATATCAAAAACGTTTCTAGAAGAGTAATATAAAAAACGTTTCTAGAAGAGTAATATAGAAAACGTTTCTAGAAGAGTAATATAAAAACGTTTCTAGAAGAGTAATATCAAAAACGTTTCTAGAAGAGTAATATGAAACACTTTTCTAGAAGAGTAATATAAAAACGTTTCTAGAAGAGTAATATAAAAACGTTTCTAGAAAAGTAATATGAAAACCGTTTCTAGAAAAGTAATATAAAAAACGTTTCTAGAAGAGTAATATAAAAACGTTTCTAGAAGAGTAATATGAAAACGTTTCTAGAAGTGTAATATGAAAACGTTTCTAGAAGAGTAATATCAAAAACGTTTCGAGAAGAGTAATATAAAAAACGTTTCTAGAGGAGTAATATAAAAACGTTTCTAGAAGAGTAATATAAAAACGTTTCTAGAAGAGTAATATCAAAAACGTTTCTAGAAGAGTAATATAAAAACGTTTCTAGAAGTGTAATATAAAAACGTTTCTAGAAGAGTAATATAAAAACGTTTCTAGAAGAGTAATATAAAAAACGTTTCTAGAAGAGTAATATCAAAAACGTTTCTAGAAGAGTAATATAAAAACGTATCTAGAAGAGTAATATAAAAACGTTTCTAGAAGAGTAATATCAAAAACGTTTCTAGAAGAGTAATATATAAATGTTTTAAGAAGAGTAATATAAAAACGTTTCTAGAAGTGTAATATCAAAAACGTTTCTAGAAGAGTAATATCAAAAACGTTTCTAGAAGAGTAATATAAAAACGTTTCTAGAAGAGTAATATAAAAACGTTTCTAGAAGAGTAATATCAAAAACGTTTCTAGAATAATATTATAAAAAACATTTCTAGAAGAGTAATATAAAAACGTATCTAGAAGAGTAATATCAAAAACGTTTCTAGAAGAGTAATATATAAATGTTTCTAGAAGAGTAATATAAAAACGTTTCGAGAAGTGTAATATCAAAAACGTTTCTAGAAGAGTAATATCAAAAACGTTTCTAGAAGAGTAATATCAAAAACGTTTCTAGAAGAGTAATATAAAAAACGTTTCTAGAAGAGTAATATAAAAAACGTTTCTAGAAGAGTAATATTAAAAACGTTTCTAAGAGGATTAATATAAAAACGTTTCTAGAAGAGTAATATAAAAACGTTTCTAGAAGAGTAATATAAAAACGTTTCTAGAAGAGTAATATAAAAACGTTTCTAGAAGAGTAATATAAAAACGTTTCTAGAAGAGTAATATCAAAAACTTTTCTAGAAGAGTAATATCAAAAACGTTTCTAGAAGAGTAATATAAAAATGTATCTAGAAGAGTAATATAAAAACGTTTTTAGAAGAGTAATATAAAAAACGTAGTGTAATAATTTTTGGAAAACAAACATATATTTAGTGAACAAAAATAAATGATGATGGAAATGTGCAACAAATGGCATAAAATTTTACACGTATAACAAAACACGACAGTATACGCATCTAAATAATCATAATACACTAACGAATCATAAAACTAACTTTTACTTACCATTATAATGAGCAGATTTGAAAGTTTAGGCAGATGACACACCGATGACACTCGCCCGTGATATCGAAGATACTGATTTTTTTTACTTTTAACATAGTTCACCCCAAACAAGCTAAGCCGCCACTGTAGACGTAAGGGGCTACTGAGAAAAGAAAAGGGGATAAGGAAAGGGGGTCAACCTAACTTTGGATCTACGCAGCGAGATGTCTGTTTACATTAATTTAAATTTCTGCATGTCTGTACTGTCGGGGAAACAGGGGGCAGGGAGAGAGTTCCAGAGGCCAGCAGTACGAGGAAAGAAGCTATTTGAGTAGAAGGCTCTCCGACATCTGGGGACCTCCACAGTGAATGAATCAGATTTAGTTGATTGTCGAGTTAGTCTAGGGAATTTACGTCGAGGGGGCACCAGAGTAGCCAATTAATCGGAGCATAATCCATTGAAGTATTTGTAAAACAAGCACAAGGATGCCACATTACGGCGATGGGACAGAGGCTGGAGCTTGGTTGACAGTGAGGGTCTAATTAGGTTGGCGGTTCATTTTTGGACCTTGTCAAGGAGGGAGAGACTAGTAGATGATGCACCAGCCCATATGTGACAACAATACTCCATGCATGGGCGAATGGTGGCTTTGTAGAGATACAGGATAATGTCAGGTCTGAGGAGTTTACTAGCACGGTAGAGGGAGCTAACCTTCTTTGCGGCAGCCTTGGCAATGTCTTCAATGTATTTGTTCCAATTCATGTTACCTGTGAAGGTTAGGCCGAGAGTTTAAATGATGAACTCTCGGGTAGGGTGTTATTTGCCATGACAATCGGTGGTTGAATAGGTTCCTTGTAGTTATTGAAGGAAAGGAGCTTTGTCTTTGCGGCATTAAAAGTTACCAACCATTTATGACCCCCAATCCACTACAGCCTGGAGGTCATTTTCTAAAGATTCAGCCATTGCCTTGGATATGATCGCGTCTGTTTTACCAACATGGTGAGAGTAAAGTGTGGTGTCGTCAGCAAATAAACCAATATCAGACTCTACGTCATCAGGGAGATCGTTTATGAAGATCGGGAACAGTAAAGGTCCAAGGATAGATCCCTGAGGTACACCAGCATTTATGTCATGTTGCTTAGATAAACGGCCATCGAGGACAACCTGGATTTTTCTTTTGTCTGGGAAGGATCAAATTATATTTAGTAATTGCCCAGTAATACCGTATGAGCGTATTTTCAGGAGAAGCCCTTTATGTCATACCTTGTCGAAGGCCTTGGATATATCAAGCGCTACTGCCCTAGCTTCACCTGCCTTGTCGAGTGTATGATACATACGTTCCGAGATGACCGTTAGGATGTCTGCAGTAAATCGTGCTTGTCTAAATCCATACTGGCGGTCAGAAAGAAGTTTAGCATTAACTAGGTGCCGTACTATCGCTAGATTGATTAAGGATTCAAAGATTTTAGCACAGATCGGCAGCAGACTGATTGGGCGATAGTTCTGAGGATCGGTTCTATTCCCAGAACTCTTGTAGACTCGTACCACAGAGGCAATTTTCCAGCTATCGGGGAAGCAAGATTCAGCTAGACATTTATTGTAGAGTTTGGAGAGGGCAGGGACCAGTTCAGCAGAGCATTTCTTTATTATTATTACAGGTATAAGATCAGGCCCACAAGCTTTGGAGGTGTCAAGGTTTTTTATGATGTTTCTGACCTCGGATGAGGTGATGACCAGGTTATCAAGTGTGGATTCGGTCAGCAAAGGGAATTTGGGGAGGGGGTGGTTATCTGAGTCCAAAGTAGAGTTAGAAGCGAAGCGTTGGGCAAGTAGTTCAGCCTTATCAGTGGCCGTGCAAACGACATCATTGTGGTTTGATAGTGGGGGAATCGTTGATTGATCATTATTCACTACACTATTGTAGATTTTCCAGAAATCACGAGTATCTAGTTTCTGTGACTGGATGCGTTTTTTTGTTAACTCATTATACCTTCTCTTTGCTTCACCTATCACGACCTCGCAATTATTTCTTGACTCTATGAATTTATGTCTATTAGCAGCTGACTTATGGCGGCCGAATTTACGGAATGCTTGTTGTCTCTCAGAAATGGCAGCTGCACATTCCGAGGTGAACCATTGAGGAGAGTGAGGCTTGCTAAAGAATTTTCGCATAGGGGACATAGGCTTCAATGCCTGCTTTGGCCCATTCAGTTAGTTCGTTTGCACACTGGTTGGCAGGGAGTGAGAAGGTTTCCCTCCATGGAGCGTCGCTGATGTGATCTCTGATTGACTCAAAATCAGCCTGCTCGTAGTATCTCGTTGTTTTGAGCAACGGTTCATCAGCTTTTGGACGACTTTTTAGGGTGATATGTATCATTAGCACAATGTGATCAGCATTCCCAAGTGGGCTATGAGCTTTCGTCACACAAGCCTCGGGCATTGAGGTCCAGAAAGGTCTAGAAGTGAGGCTTGTTGGTCTACTCGATCGGGGATGCGGGTCGGAAAATCGATAGTCTGAGAGAGGGAGGGAGCTAAGGAGAAATTATACGTAGAGTTGCCGGCTGCGTCAGTTAGGCTGGAGAATCCCAACCAGTCACGGTGGTGGGCATTAAAATCCCCAAATACATGTATCTGGGCATTCGAGTCAATTAAGAGTGCTCTATCTATGCTTACAAAGACAGGGTTTAGCAGAGTACAGTCCTGGGTCAACGGGGAACGGTATAAGAAATATAAGTAGCTGACGCTGTGATGTAAAGTCAATCTAAAGCACATATAGTCGTGGTCATCCGATTCTAGCATATGTTCTCTTGTCAGGGGGAGGGTGTTCCGAACAAAAACTCCTAGCCCGTGCATATGTCTGTCAGAGTCTTTACGGTATAGTGGGAAGTAGTCAGTCATGTCAAAGTGGTGAGAGGAGATTGAGGATTGAAGATTAGTTTCACTTAGAGCTAGGATATCCGGGGAGTTTGTCAGGAGAAAGGTTTCTACGTCGTTGATGTTGGTTCTAAGTCCCCGGATATTTGTGAATGCGAGCCTCAAGGGAGGAGGCGAAAGTGTTTTTTGTTGGGTGTCTGGTTTAGGTTTGCTTTTATTTCTTTGTAATGACATGTTTGTTTTTATTGTAGAGTGGGTTGGCCAAGGTGGGTACTTGTTTGGTGCCAATAAGCTCACACAACCAGTCCATTAGTCACGACCTGGTCCATGGTGGTTGTGGCCTCGGGAAAGCCCACCGGAGATAATTGCAGGGTCCCTTTCCATGCGCGACATGGCACATATAACTACCCACGGTATTATGCCACTGATGATGGAGCAGCCGTTCCTGGCGCTGCCAAGAGTTTGGGCTCCTTGCTTTCAGTCGGAAACAGCAGCCAGACAAGCTGTCTAACCTGTACCCTCAACCTGTCGGAACAAGAGAGACCCAGACTGGTCATGTAAGACTTAGTGACGAGAAAATTTTCCCCAAGTTTCCCAAATAGAGAGAAGGAGAACGGCGTTCATTGTCCTAGTAAGGAAACAAGGCTAGGCACTGAGTGTTTAGAGGGGTCCCTGTTCTGTTACCTCTGCGCCTGACTAATAAACAAAGAAGGAGTGCAAGGGCCGGCGATAGGCAGAACCTATCTACTCCTTAAGCAATTGTAGGTTTGCAAACCGGATATTTTGTTCGAGATTCCAACTCTAGGAAGGTTGTCGATCAATACTAAGGAGGCCTCCCTCCCCAACGGTTTACTGTCACAGCGTAAATAGCTGGTAGCAAGGTTTTATTGTCAGAGATTTCCTTCTCTTAGATGGATAGCCTTACAAGGTCTTACGGGTCCAACACTCCGAGAGGGGTAAAAATAGCCTGCGCCCGTTTACTAGTCGGGTATTTCCTGGCCCCCGAAGGTTGATAAAGAATAAATAAATAAATATTTTTTTTTTTAAATGAAAAAGAAAAAATAAAGAAAAATAAATAAAACAATAAAATAAAATAAAATTAAAAAAATAGAAATAATACTTCTAATATAACGTATATATATATACATATATACACACATACACAAAGATACACATACATATATATAAACATATGAATATATATATATATATATATATATATATATATATATATATATATATATATATATATATATATATACATATGTAGATAGAATAAGTTCAATTTAATACTAAAAAGGGAACAGAAAGTTAAAGATAGGTTTCCCTCTCGCAAGTAAGCATAAATAATAGAAATAAGAAGGCTAAACTTCAGGCCAGCATGAGAGTTCAAAAATGTCTTCAGTGGGAACTCAATAGGCAGACACTAGGAGATATAAAAACCAAAGTTTAACAGGGTTAATACTAGCTCGTTTGTGATTAGTAAAAATGCCAGATACATTTAAAACGGTGAAACAGAAAACTTAGCTGATCTTTCGAGAAGATTTTCAATCAAGTCGATGGGATTCTTTGTGGACGGGCTACTTCTGCAAATGACCTTTCCAACGAGAACATATCAAGTACATCTTAAGAAATGGACGAGGAAGCTTTTGAGGCAGGAGGGGGGCACCGAGAATTACAGTTAATTTGCTATTTATAGATTGGGTCCCAACTTATCTTGTAGCGTTTAAAATAAGAAGGAAAGAAAGAGAGAGGGGGAATAAAATGAAAAAAATTAAATAAAGAAAAGAAAAATACATAAAGAAAAAGAAAAAAAACAAAAAAAACGAGTGTGCGGATGCAACATCATACATTTACTCACACTTGCCAACAGGCTCGTTGCAGGTGCGAAACAAGTTGCAGTTTGACACATTTTCGTTGAATATTATATTAAATAAGAATTTTGTTGGAATGCGTCATATTTGAAAAAACATTTAAGGATTCAGGAAAGTGTCGTTAATGTTTAGTTATAGTGAATAGAAAGCAATCTCTATTTTTACGCCAATCATACTAGTCGAAGATACGTTCTCGACAATCAGTCCGACATAGACTGTGCCATTTTGACGTCAGTGGTCTGTGTTTTTCTGTCGGGATGTGCCATTTTGACGTCAGGGGTCTGTTTTTTCTGTCGGGGTGTGCCATTTTGACGTCAATGGTCTGTTTTTTATGCCGGGCTGTGCCATTTTGACGGTGGTGGTCTGTTTTTTCTGTGGGGGGTTCCATTTTGACAATAGTGGTCTGTTTTTTCTGTCGGGATGTGCCATTTTGACGGCAGTGGTCTGTTTTTTCTGTCGGAATGTGACATTTTGACGGCAGTGGTCTGTTTTTTCTGTCGGAATGTGACATTTTGACGGCAGTGGTCTGTTTTTTTCTGTCGGTATGTGCTATTTTGACGACAGTGGTCTGTTTTTTCTGTCGCGATGTGCTATTTTGACGGCAGTGGTGGGTTTTTTTCTCGTCGGGATGTGCCATTTTGACGTCAGTTGTCTGTTTTTCTGCCGGGCTGTGTCATTTTGTCGGCAGTGGTCTGTTTTTTCTATCGGGCTGTGTCATTTTGACGGCAGTGGTCTGTATTTTTCTGTCGGGCTGTGCCATTTTGACGTCAGTGGTCTGTTTTTTCTGTCGGGCTGTGCCATTTTGACGGCAGTGGTCTGTTTTTTCTGTTGGGCTGTGCCATTTTTACGTCAGTGGTCTGTTTGTTTCTGTCAGGCTGTGCCATTTGTTCTTTTCAACTCTAGAAGGTCCACCCTTGCCTTATCGTTTTGTTAGTTTATTACTAACTTTTTGGGGGTGCCTTCATCGGGGAATGCCGATGGGATTGCTATGGCAAGTTTTAAGGGTTCAAACTGCACTACCTAGTACGTTAGCTTATCTTCCCCACCTTCTGTCCTTGTGCCGCATTTTGCCGTGGTCGGAGGGAAGGGATGAATACCTAGCATAAAGGAAACGGAAACTCTAAACCGGAAACGAGCTCTGGCGTGCACGTAGTCGCTACAATAAATTCTTTATTTGAAACTCCAGATTAGATTGGTCCGTTAATTAAGGGAATTCCGACCGTTGTTGGTTGTTCCATGTGAAACTTGTCACCAAATTTCATCCTTTTGTCATACACGTCAATCCATATGAACCAGTGTTAGGCTGATCTACCCTATTGCGTCACTACATGGACTCTACCAGACTCTATGAATAGTGATGGTAATAGAGGGAGTCCCTATGACCAATCCAGAAGCAGTCTCTGGCAACCCATTAATTCGGTACTCTTTGTGAACTATCCCACTGTTGTTTTATTTCTTTTTCTATCTTTGAAGGCCACAACGATCAGCATGGTACGACTCTTTAAAAAGGCCTTGTGCCTAATTTGTTCTGAATGTAAATTTTGTGCAAATATATAATTCAAAATGTAGTATCTGTTCTGATACTACATTTCATATGTAAAGTCCTCGGTCAGTGAAGGAGAAATCCTTCTAGAATGAGGCAATCTTTATTTTTCTCTCAATCCAGAGTGGATATTTTTTAGGAGGCTGGATTTTCACCAACATTAAAGAGTACTGCCCTCGTGGGGAGGCAAGTAAATAGGGGCTCTTGATCTTGGCTTGCTTAGTTCTTTCTAGAACCGGGTCCTTACGGGGCTGGGGTGCACGTGAATGTTGCCAACATCCATAAGTGAAAGTGGTGCTATAGAATCGACAGAGTTCGAACTTGGCACGCCCACAGCCACTTACCATCTTTTGTCATAAAAACGGACGACTTTTGTATTTTTTCTGGCTTTTTTTTAAGCGATGATAGACCATTGGAATTGCTGAATCATCCGAATAAATTATTTATTCAAAATGTGGCTGTTTACTGATATTTTATTGTTGTCCTCGGTATCCCCCGGACAAAGCCGGATACCTCCGCTAGTGTGTGTGTATGTGTGTTTAAATATAGCCACCTGACAGCTGCACATTTTCCTGTTACTGACGGGTACCTGTCTAATACCCCGCACGCACCACGACACACGTAGCCAACGCCAATAACAATGACACGGAATAACACAAACCTGGAGGCATTCTTCTTATTATTATTTTTTTTCTTCTTTTTTTTCTTCTTTTTTTCTTTTTCTTTTTCTTCTTTTATTTCTTTTTCTTTTTTTTCTTTTTCTTTTTCTTTTTCTTCTTTTTCTTCTTCTTTTTTCTTCTTCTTTTTCTTCTTCTTTTTCTTCTTTTTTCTTCTTCTATTTCTTCTTCTTTTTTTCTTCTTCTTTTTCTCCTTCTTCTTTTGCTTCTCCTATTCCTTCTTGCTCTTTTTTTCTTTTCCTTCTCCTTTTCCTTCTTCTTCTTCAGTTTTTCTTCTTTTTTTATTTTTTAACATTCTTCCCCTTTTTTTCTTCTTTTTCTTCTTTAATGTCTTATTCTTCTCTAGTGATTTTCTTCTTTTTCTTCTTCTTTTCTTCTTCTTTGTCCTCTTCTTCTCTTCTTTCCCTTTTATCTTCCTCTTCTTCGCAGGGCGGTGGGATGCGGCGGGGGATGGGGGGGGGCACTAAATAGTTTGGCGGAGGCTGCCAACGGGGGGGGGGGGCTGACAACTAGTGTCAATAGTCAACCACTCCGAACTGACAACGTTATTCTTGTCAGTTCGGCCTCGATGAACACCTTCCGCGGTTACAAAAAAAACACACACACAAAATCAAAATAATAATTAAAAAAAATAATTCATTCGATAGGTTAAAAACAAGATGCATCCATTCAAACTACGCGTTTAGCGACGAAAATAATCTATTTCAAAACTAATTTGGATTATTCGGACTACTATTCTCATCTTGGTTGTTATTCTCACAACGTTTCGACCGATGTAACCTCCGACCTTCTGTGCAGTTATGACTATGATCTGCATTCTATAACAAGGTATGTTTATGAACTCGTGTATTTTAATTGCTTGTGACTCATGAGATATTTAGAGCTCCCCTCGGAGGGGAGGTAATGCAACATCAGTCTAGAAGGATTTCTCCTTCATCGACCGAGGACAGAAAAGATGAAGTGTAGTATCAGAACAGATACTACATCTCACTCTTAGCACACACAAAAACTGTTTGTAACTCAACGCCTTTATCCGACGTATGGAAAGTGGCGCAACGGATAAAAGTGTTAAGTGATAGTCAGATGTGTGCCAGTCTTCTGATAGTTGAAGGTTCGACCCTCACTACAGGCGATACTAACTAAGAAAAAACATAAAATTACTTAAGACTGACAGAACAAGAACAATCAGCCCCGTGAATAAAATGAAGACTTCATGTTGAAATTCCGTATAGATTCATGAGATCGGAATAAAGATTCCCGAGTCCGACAATATGCAGCTGAATAAAGTAGGAGGTTACATCAGCCGATACGTTGTGAAAATAAAATCCAAGATGAGGACAATAGTCCGAAAAATTCAAATCAAACAAATGATTAATCCTCACCTGTGTGACAGACTAAATGGGATACTATTTCCAACTGAAGTGTGACAGACCAACAAAAATGCTATTTCCAATTTAAGAGCGATATATGAACAAAAAAGATCGCTGAAAAATGTGGCAAAAGGCCGAAATGTTTTGCAAACCGGCCCCCCCTCAGGGGGGGGGGGGCTGGTCAGGTACAGAAATAGCCGAGTGTGGATCTGTATGTATTCCCTGGTACAGTACGCCCCAGGCGACTGGCAATAAACCAACCCCCATTATCAGATGGGGTAATTCTCAGGAGGTGTCCCTCTTTTGGGTCGAGTCATACCAATAAAGAAGGGTTTGATGGTTCAAGCCAGACTATGGAATACGGAAACGTGTAATGTAGCACTCAATATAATACACACGGGGTAGAACAATAGGCACAGATACTCAAGAAGGAATAGATTAAAGTCTCAATTACAATAAAAAAGAACACATGTTGCTAGGGTCGGGGATAGAGAAATATGCGACGTTTATGTTCTGACAGTCTATGCGACTGCCACCAGTTCCAAGCCATGCCTCATTACAATAAAAAAAAGGTCTGGTTACAAGCGTGGCAGTCTCTAGGTTGCCAGAATGATACTAAGACGAACCTCGGCTAGTATGAACACTAGGGCCGAAGAAACGTGAAAGACAATGGAAAACAAACCAACTTATATTTCATATTTAAATGTGATAGATAAAAAAAACATGATATTCCGAACTTACACATGACAGACAAAATAAAATGCAATTTTAAACATAAACGTGACAGATCGATTAAAATATTATTTGAAAATATAGCGTGGTAGTCCCCCCACCCCACCTCTCGAAATAATATTCCATACTTAAGCGTGATAGATCGACAAAAACGGTATTTCAAATTGAGAAACAAATTAAAATGCTATTTGAAACTTAAGCGTGACAGACTAAAGGAAAACTATTTTCAAACTGCTACAGATTAAAGAAAATGCTATTTCTAACTTAATTGTGAGAACTGAAATATAATGCTATCTAAAACGTCAGGTGCGAAAGATCAGAGAAAATGCTATTTTAAACTTAAGCGGTACGCAGCAAGAAATTCTATTTCGAATTGTCACAGATGAAAGAGACACCTTTTCGAACCCTGTCACAAACCAAAGAAAGTGTTATCGGAAACTTTATCCTGATCTGATCATCGTAAAAGGGAGACGTAACTCTGCGTCCGTCCATATAGATGTATCTCCCATTAATTGGAACAAAAAATAAGATTTGGAAAAAAATAATTTAAACGAAAAAAAAAACAGACACACAAATTACAAGTAAATAAATTACCGGGTATGGTCGGTCAGGAACAGCTAGTTGATATCTAATATGTCATGCCAGTCTCTTTATCGTTATTTTGTCGTCGATAGCTTTCTTCCTACAAAATGAATATTTGATTCTGGTTCGTCAGTTTTTTTTGTGGATCGTTGCAGCATGTTGTTAAGAAGAATAGGATGGAATTTGATTCGATGCCAGTGAAAAATGAAAGACAGATGTGGGGGGGGTGCTTGGTAGCTTCCGAAATAAATCACGATTTGTATATAAAAAAAACTACAACGTCTACAACCAATGGCGGCAAGTTGGCTTTAAAAGAGAAAAGGGGAATAAAGATGAACGGTTTGTCTATTTTATTTTTGATGAATCGCTTTTTTTTGTTGTCAGCCGTTCGGGTTGTACGTTTCTCATTGCGAATGTGCGGACGTAGTACAGAACAATTGTTGTAAGTCCGTCCCATTTCCACTCGGTACAGAAAGAGGAATGAATAAAGCAAAAAGAAGAGTTAGATACTAGGTCAAATTTAGTTGTGGGGCAAATCCAGCTCTCTGAAAGGGGCAATATATATATATATATATATATATATATATATATATATATATATATATATATATATATATATATATATATATATATATATATATATGGTATACAAGTATATTTATGGCAATTGAAGTAGTTCTGAGAAAAGAAGCCCGAAGTTAAAATCATATATATATATATATATATATATATATATATATATATATATATATATATATATATATATATATATATATATATATATATATATATATATATATATGATTTTAACTTCGGGCTTCTTTTCTCAGAACTACTTCAATTTTCCATTCCCATTGCTAATGTCATTCGTTTACGACTCATTTCTTGGCCGAGGAAGCATTGTTTTTAAATGGCCAGATTTCTTAATTTTAATTCCGTTTAAGTGCGCTCCATCTACGACTTGAACTCAATTTTCACCATTGGATCTACTTCATTTTGAATGCTTTTCTGTAATGCCTCCACGAAAATTTTTCTTCTCCATCGAAACTTCCTTCCATTGGACACCTTATCGGCGGACAATTACCACCTGGACAAACCCAATATCTTTTTACACGAACTTTTTTCACCCATCATTTTTTTAAATATTTTTTCAAATGTTGAATTTTGGCTTTTCTATTGCCAACTTATCTATCTGTATAATTCCTCTGATGATAAGATCTCGATCTTTGAAAAGCCTTGGCTAAAGGAAAGAATAATAAACACAATTTTATTACAGAATATACCTTGCATTGAACAATCGAAGTTTGATATAAATTTGGACATTCGTGCATGTTTATCACTCTTCGTCTATCTATCTATCTATCTATCTATCTATCTATATATATATATATATATATATATATATATATATATATAGAGAGAGAGAGAGAGAGAGAGAGAGAGAGAGAGAGAGAGAGAGAGAGAGAGAGGGGGAGAGTAAAGTAATAAATACTTTAATAGCCAGTAGACTATCAGGATAAAAACAAAGCTCAATATAGTGTAAAGAGCAATAATATTAATTAAATGACATAATAAAATGAGAAATTGATCAGATTCTATTAAAGTTCAAAAACAAGGAGTGATATTGCGTCCTTAACTCATAAGTTTTTTAAAAGAAAATTCTCCTCAGAGGACCATTCCTGCAATGACATTACTGCAGGTAATAAAATTAAGTTTTGAAAACATATAAAAATATATAAAAAATACATAAAAATATATAAAACATCAAATATATCGACCCAAAACACACTATTTTGTTAAACTTATACAGTTCATCCAAGTCATAAAGTTTAAAACAATTTCAAGAAAGATTTCAAAGAAGTCGATTAAAAAAACAATCCAGGTGGTGAATGGTAGTCTAAAAAACGAAAAAGTTATCCAGGCGGGAAATTTGTTTGCTAAATTAAAAATTGTTGCAAACTATTTTTTTTACTTAGAAACACACAAAATGTATGCAGATGATTTTTTTTTCAATCATTCATTTTGATAGTTTTAAACTAAAGATTATATTGAGTTTCATTTCAATTTATGGACTTTTCTGAAAATTTAATTCATGGGATTTTAAACGTGAAATTTTGGCCACACCAACCCCAACATATGCATTCGTGTTTTCCATTCTGCCATTGAAATTGAGGTAATGTGATTTTTTTTTTTAGTGTAAAGAAATGTTTTTTTGTTTTTTAGTACACGTCGCACGGTTTAAAATATGCAAACAGCAATTTTGCCCGTTGAATGACGGAATTACAGTATCTTTTATGCGGGCCGGAATTGTCCTTGCAAAGGGTCGTATGCGGCCCACGGACCACATAGATGACATGCTTGGCTAAATATCTTAAACACTGCAGTTTATGTGTCGGTTGCAACAATAACCATAAATATGCGCTGAAAATTTTGAATGGATTGATCCAAGATTTTCGGTCAGTCTGTTACGCTTAAGGTTTAACTTTTAAATGGATTGATCCAAGATTTTCGGTCAGTCTGTTACGCTTAAGGTTTAACTTTTAAATGGATTGATCCAAGATTTTCAGTCGGTCTGTTACGCTTAAGGTTTAAATTTTGAATGGATTGATCCAATATTTTTGGTCGGTCTGTTACGCTTAAGGTTTAAATTTTGAATGGATTGATCCAAGATTTTCGGTCGGTCTGTTACGCTTAAGGTTTAAATTTTGAATGGATTGATCCAAGATTTTCGGTCGGTCTGTTACGCTTAAGGTTTAAATTTTGAATGGATTGATCCAAGATTTTCGGTCGGTCTGTTACGCTTAAGTTTTAAATACTATTTCCGTGATTCTCGCTTATCTTTTAAATAGAATTATCGCAGAACTATCATGCTGAAGTTTCAAATAACATCATAGCCTCTCTGTAATGTTGAAGATAAAATTAGCATTATCGCCGGTCTGTTATGCTTAACTTTGAAATAGCATTATCGCCAGTCTGTTATTCCTACGTATGAAATATCATTATCGTCGGTCTGTCATGCTTAAGTTTGAAATAGCTTTACAGCCGGTTTATTATGCTTATGTTTAAAATACCATATCGCCAATCTATTATGCTAAAGTTTGAAATAGCATTATCATCAGTCTGTCATGCTGAAGTTTCAAATGCATGGAGTATTGTTGCCACATATGGGTTGCACCAACCACTAGTCTCTTAATTTTGGACAGGGTACAAAAAAGAGTATTTAACATAATAGGCGTTGCATTGTCTGCTAAGCTCCGGTCCCTGTCTCATCATCGCAGTGGTGTATCCTTGTGATTGTTTTACAAGTATTTCCACGGAATATACCCCGGTGAACTTATTGCACTTGCACCCCTATCAACATAAATACCCCCAACAAACCCGACGAGAAGGGAAACCTCACCTCTTCACTGTAGAGGTCCAAAAATATTAAAAAAACATTCAACTCTCATAGCTTTTTTCATCGGACCGCTTGCCTTTAGAATTTTGGTGTGGCAGTCAGAAACATTGACATTTCTTTCCTCTTGCTGTTGGTGAGGTTATTTTGTCATATAATTACCAATCAAACTCCTGGGCCTATTAATTACAACCGGACCTTTCAAGGACTACATCCAGATTTTTAGGGATTTGCAGGTCAAGCAGAGAGCTTCCAGGTACCACGAAGAAAGACGTCCTCTCTCCTGCCCCTGTCAACTTGACATCGAGCAGGCTATTTTCACTTGAAGATATACTGCTCTGAGAAAAGACCTGTGTTATTACTATTCTTTCTTCTCTGTTTCAAACTTCTGGCAACCTACACCCAACGGTGTAAGTCACTTAAATAAATAGTTCATTTGTTGTTTATAGTAGGGTTTCATTTGATGACTTTTTTTGTTAGAAATTATTATAGGAGTTGGTCTTACAGCTTGTCAAGATTAACTCATATACCATCCCTGCTCCTTGTTTCTCCAACTGTACAAGCATGAAGAAATTTAAATGTAATGTGAACAAACATATTGCTGCATAAGTGTTGTGACCTTGGAGGGTCGATAATGATAACATGCTGGTATATTTACAAGAGTGCATTTACAGAAGTACAGAAATAGTATGTAAGAAATAGTATGTAAGAAATAGTATGCAAGAAATTGTATGTAAGAAATAGTATGCAAGAAATAGTATGTAAGAAATAGTATGTAAGAAATAGTATGCAAGAAATAGTATGTAAGAAATAGTATGCAAGAAATAGTATGTAAGAAATAGTATGTAAGAAATAGTATGCAAGAAATAGTATGTAAGAAATAGTATGTAAGAAATAGTATGTAAGAAATAGTATGTAAGAAATAGTATGCAAGAAATAGTATGCAGGAAATAGTATGCAAGAAATAGTATGCAAGAAATAGTATGCAAGAAATAGTATGTAAGAGAAGTCTGCGTTCGATACTGTGGCAATGGCTGCCATCAATGAACTGCCACGACACTTAGTCGTAACTCTATTCATGGTGTCTATTCCCGAAATAGGGTAGATGGTGCGTTATTCCATTAAGACCCGAGCTAACTTTGACCCCGTCGTTAAGGTGAGGTTTAAGGTTAGGTTCAGGGTCAACATGGGCGTTAGTGTTAGACTTAGGGTTAAGATTAGGGTTAAGATTAGGGTTAGGGTTATGGTTAAGGTTAGGGTTAAGGTCAGGGTCAAAGTGGGGGTTAATGTTAGACTTAGGGTTAGGGTTAGGGTTGAGATTAGGGTTAAGATTAGTGTTAGGGTTAGGGTTATAATTAAAATTAGGGTTAGGGTCAGGGTCAAAGTGGGGTTAGCGTTAGACTTAGGGTTAAGGTTAGGGTTAGGGTTAGGGTCAAAGTGAGGGTTAGGGTTAGGGTTCGGGTTAGGGTTAAGATTAGGGTTAAGATTAGGGTTAGGGTTATGGTTAAGGTTAGAGTTAAGATTAGGGTTAGGGTTAGGGTTAGGGTTAGGGTTATGGTTAAGGGTTAGGGTTATGGTTAAGGTTAGGGTTAAGATTAGGGTTAAGATTAGGGTTAGGGTTAGGGTTATGGTTATGGTTAGGGTTGGGGTCATGGTCAAAGTTAGCGCGGGTTTTAATGTAACAATAGACCGAGTAGATAAACATCACACCATAACTCTCCACTTAGGTTGCCCCCTGGCCCCTATTTCACAATAGCCCCTTACGTTTCAGTGGCAACATGCTTTGGGGGGGGGGGGGGGGTAAATCAAAGTTTTAAAAAATAAAATATAAAATTAGCATGTTCGTCGCTAAACGCGCTGATTGTATGGACGTATCTTAAGAATTGCTTCGTTGTCGGTTTCGCACTGGCCTCGGCCCAGTCAGTGTTTTCGACGAGACGCCATTTGTTTTTCTTCACACACACACCTACCCCCCACCCCCTCACAAACCGTCGGAATTGGGCAGGTGTTCCCCCACCTGTTTGTCAGGGTCGCATTCCACATCGATCAGTCATGCATTTTTATTAGGACGCAGCCTCTACCCTCATCATCATCGATCCCTACCCCACACATGCCCCCCTTCGCCCAACAACTACCCCAACCATCCACCCGCCCAATTCTATTCATTGTGCGTAAAAGAAAAAGGGCCCCCCGGCTCTAATCTCCATTGTTGGGGCAGGGGAGATATTTTGGGGCTAATGGCCGCCACTGACTCCATCATCTCAAACTGCGAGAGACCTTCAATCACGTGACACTTGGCATTTCGATTTACCCTGTTTTCTCTCTTCATTTCAAATGAGATCAATTCCACCATCATCACAATCATCGGATCTTTTGTGGAAATAAAATAAAAACAAACCCCCACCAAAAAAAAATTAATACCCCCTTAAAAAACATGAATAACCCCTAAAAAAAAAAAACATAAATACCCCCACAAAAAAACATGAATAACCGCCCCCCATAAAAAAAACATGAACACCCTAACAAAAAACATGAATATCCCTAAAGAAAAACATGAATACCCCCCCAATAAAAAAACATGGCTACCCTCCCCAAAAAACATGAATACCCTCTCAAAAAAACATGAATATCTCTAAAGAAAAACATGAATACCCCCCCCCCCAAAAAAAAAACATGACTACCCTCCCCAAAAAACATAAATACTCCCGTAAAAAACATGAATATCCCCCTCAAAAAAAAACATGAATACTCCCACCACCCCCCAAAACAGACAAAATGTGGATTCAATTAAAAAGTTTCTTTCTAAGAACTGCTCGTCTGTGGAACACAATACCACGGGGCTGCTTCCCAGCTGACTACATTTTTGTTGAGCCGTCCTTCTAAATAGACAAACTCCGCCCAGTCCCAACCATCGTTACCACTCCTCCAGACAAACTCATTAACCCTTATCCTCGAGTGGCATTTGGGCCTTGATAAGCGATGACTAGCTAGTACATAAGAACATCTCTACCTCCATATAAACCCACACAGATAGCTATCCACCATTCCACAATGCGTTCCACAGTAGTGTTTATTTTTAACCCTTTTTCAATAAACGACGACGACGACGACGACGACGACGATGATGATGATGATGATGATGATGATGATGATGATGACGACGACGACGACGACGACGACGACGACGACGACGACGACGACGACGACGACGACGACGACTTTTGGTAATTTCATTTACCAACTTATCTGTTTGTATTCCTCTGGCGATGAGTTTTCATTCGTTGAAAAGCCATGGCTTAAGGAAGGGAAAATAAATTTTCTTTTATTTGAAACACTTTGTTTTGAATAACTGATGATGTAATAGATATTTCAACTACTTACAACATGTCAACTAGAGAGACTCAGCTGTTTCTGCCAAGGAGAAGATTGGTGGAGATCGAAGACCTCTTCACAGAATGTTCCATAGAGAGGCTCATTGAGATAGTCCCATGGGGGTCACAGCTCACTGAGTAGATATGATAAGATAATCTAGGACAACGCCGAGTCGGGTCAGCTAGTTTCTTATAAATTTGAAAAGCAATACTAAATCATCGCAGGATATGCCAGAATTTATCGAATAATAATTGTTTGGTCTCCTTGGCAAATTCGTGTTGGTGATTACAGCCGAACGAAATTACTCAGCAATCCAGGCTGAGACGAGCGCGGGCGGTTTGTGGCAAGTAAGACAGGAGGGGTGACACCTCCAGTCACGAAGGTTGACAACTCAAACTAGCGTGTCTTGCTGAGAACAGGCAGTTTTACTAATCAAAATGATTGATTCTCCGACCAAACACAATTTAGAAACCTAAGCAGGCAGCTTCCTTTAATCGGCCATTTTTTACTCGCTATGATGAGATACGCCAAAAAAAACGGGACATGAAATCGAAAACGAGCTCAGCGTAAAAACTCATCATTCACCAAAGAAAGAAAAAAAAAACGAATTAAAATAAAAACTTCGAAGTTTAAAAAAGCAACTGAAGTTGGTTGGTGACAAAAAAAACTATTCATTGTATAGGTAAGTGTTGGAAAGTGACGTCGATCTAATAAATTTGATATCAGCGTCCTTAGGAAGTCGGGAGTGACAGACGGACATGAAATTTTCAAAAAATATGTTCGACAAAAAAAACCGGCGCTACTGTGCTAACAAAGTATTAATAAGAAAGGAAGTTGCATCTTTTGTGCTAAAATCGGCTCCAAATTCAAAAAAAATAAAGAGAAGAACTAAAAGGATATTTATCAAATCAGTAATACTTCAAACAACTCAAAAGCATATCATGTCTTCTCACCGACGTCATAATTGCGTGCATATGTGTTGTCTCTCCGAGGACTGAGATCATTTCATTAGTTGCAATCAAAAGCAATCTGACATGCTTCTTACATTAATCATTCAATTAATTCAACAAACGGGGTCGGTGGGTAATAATTTAATCAGTAACACTTCAAACAACTCAAAAGCATAGCATTTTTTATATATATTTCACCCCAAACAAGGCAGGACGCCACTGTAGACGTAATGGGCTACTGAAAATTAGGGAGTAGGTTTAGGGTGTCATTCTAAGTTGGGAGCTGTGCAGCGAGATCTCTGTTTACATTAGTTGCATGTCAGTACAGTCGGGGAAACAGGGGGAAAGGAGGGAGTTCCAGATGTCAGCAGTACGAGGAAAAAAGCTATTGGAGTAGTAGGCTCTCCGACATCTGGAGACTTCCACAGTGAATGGATGGGATTTAGCTGATTCTCGAGTTGGTCTAGTGTATTTACGTCGAGGGGGCATCAGAGTAGCCAGTTCATCGGAGCATAATCCATTGAAGTATTTGTAAAACAAGCACAAGGATGCAACATTATATATTACTAGACCACCCGTGACCCGTTGGGTCAGTTTGTTATATTAGCTATGGAATTGATGTATGAGCGTGACACTTGTGGCATAAAGAAAATAGGGTTTTTTTACATAACAGAAGCATTTCTATGAAAGTATATTAAAATGAAAAAAGAATATAGATAGATTTCTATCAGTCGTTCTGTTTATTATAATTGTTTTTTTTTTAGTTACAGTTACTGAATTATAAGTGGTTGGCCATACTTATAGGTAGCGGTGGCCAGGGCGATTTGAGAAAGGAAGGGGGTACAGCAGGCTTTCTCGCGTACGTAACGAAAACAGAGGGAGTAGGAGTGGTGAAATCTATGAGAGGGAAAGTGGGAGGTGGTTTCGTTCACCGACCGCTAGTATGGCTGATATTAATAATGAGTGTTGTTTTTTTGTTTGTTTGCTTTTGTTTTTTAAAAGGGAGGAGTTTTTTTGAAACTGCGACAGACTTTACGAAGTCCTCCCGTTGAATGTTTTTAGCCGTGAAGAAAACAAAAAAACTATTTGATGAAATTAAATGAAATTGTTTATATTAAAAGCGATATAAAAATTTCCAGAATGAAAAATTTCATGCGTTCGTTAATCATAATAGAGAATAACGGAATTGGAATAACAGATTGAAGACGATGCTATTTACGCATGCGCAACCGGATGTTGAAAACCGGAAAGCTGAAAGCTGATTGCAAACATACAAGATCAATAGACTTTTAGTATTATATAGATTGTTTTGTTGGTGATTGCAGCGTTCGTTGTTTTTGCTTACTACTATTTCGACTCTTTCACTTCCTAAGTGATTAAGATGAAGAAATTGGCTTATTAGTCGCCCTTAAGTTTATATGACGTATTTTTCGTTAATATATGTATATATTTATTGATTTTATACGTAAATAATATATATATATATATATATATATATATATATATATATATATATATATATATATAAAGAAAAGAAAAAAGTCGACTGTTGTGAACGCAGATTAGAAAAACTATAGTGAACAAGGAAGATTAATATTTATTTGCGGGTTGACAACAACGGGGAGATGGACAACAACGTAGGACGAGGGAGAAAAGAAGGAACTAAAGGTATATATATGTATGTGTGTATGTAATATGTGATATATATATATATATATATATATATATATATATATATATATATATATATATATATATATATATATGTATATACATATTTATTTATTTATCTTTTATTTTTTGATGTGTTGATGTTTTTTATATTTATAATATAAAACTAAAAATAATACATTAATCACTTAAATAATAGTGTCATGGATTCGTCCAAACACTTTAAAATGCAACAATATTTTTGTGAGTAACGGATAAATTTTATTAGACAGACGAACAGCGCAGGTAAACATTTTTTTATTTATTTATTTATTTATTTTTTTTTTTTTTTTGATGTTTTAAATAACTAATATGAGTTAGCAAAACATTTATATGGAACAAAACGTAGATTTAGTATAAGGAACGTTTATGTTTTTGTCTTTTAAGGGAAGTGGGGTCTGATCAACTCTGCTGGGAAGCCATGAAATTAAATACTGTCTTGTTTTTAAATTCCCGAAACAGTTTTTCATGGTAAACAACTGATGATCCCTTAAAATAGTGTTAGAAACTAACTAATATAATAACTGTAAAAAATAAATTGACTTACATGAGTGATTTTCCACTGGAAGACTTGAGACTATATGTTTTTTTGTTTTTTTTTTGTTGTTTTTTTGTTTTTTTTTTGTTTTTTTTATATAGTTTTAATGGTTGAGAAACTTCCGAGACTATATATTGGGTATTTGGATATGCATGGTTAGGTTTCCTTCCTCTTATTTGAATACCTTTCTGGCACCAAAGGTGCTTAAGTTTTCATCCTGATAAAACATAATGTATAAAAATAATAGTATTAACTATTGTTACTAAAACGAGATTGCAAGCTAAGTTTGGGCAGCCCTCAGAACTAGTGAGTTCCCCTAGGGCTAATCCCCCAAGGAGGTCGGGCAGATTTCGACAGGGTAAAGCCGTTGTCATTAGAGACACTGAAGTAGGAGCTCCTTCTTTCGAAATGGCAAATGGGACTTGTCCGACCGATAATAATTTTAACATTGCTCCCTGTGGAGCTTCGTTATGCAAAACTTGTGATATTCTAATAACATCTAAAGAATATCAATCTAATGTAACTAAAAGAATCTATCCAGTCCTAAATCATTCGGGGGAAGATTTGTCGTGTAGGTCACAAAATTTAGTTTACTTATTATCTTGTAAAAATTGTAATTTACAATATGTAGGCGAAACAGTACTACCTTTAAATAGACGGATGAATTTGCATAGAACTAGTAATAAAGGCTGTGTCCATGTAGTAAACCACTTTAAAGAAAAAACCTGTGGAAAATCGTCTTTTTCAATACAGATTATTGAAAAATTTACAGATAATGGATATGATAGTTCTGGTAAGGTAGATAATAATACGCTTAAAATGCGTCTAAATAAAGAAGATGAAATAATTAAGAAAATGCGAGTAATTTATCCATATGGTCTAAATGTAAAAATAAAAAAAGATAATTTACAAGACGAATCAGAAAATGTAGGGCGATTGTATCCAGCTTTGCCTCGCTACGGTACTAGAGATAGAACACATGTAAATAGGAACAATAGAGAATCTGCCGTTTCATGCGAAGAATTTTTTAAGAAAACTAAAGAGATTATCATGAATAATATTTCCGAGTCTTTTAATTACATTAGAAAACTTCTTAATAAAACCAAGAAAAAGGTATTAAAAGACATAGCATCTAAGATATTATTAAACCCGGATATGATATATAGGATAGAAGAACTTCCTCAATGGTATGAGTATATCATGGATATAATCGATACAAAATTATACAAGCCACCTGCTGAGGGTATAAAAAATAAACCTCGAAATGTTTGTGTAGTCCTATATGAAAATAAAGGATTTGATGATATAAATCTGCCTAAAATATTTAATAATCCAGAAATCATTCAGTCACTGCCCAATGAACTTAAAAAAGAGGAACAGAAACCAATAGTAACATATAAACTAGGGCAAACTATCCGGAATAAGGTTTTTAACTATAAACAAACTGTAGAGAATTTAAATATTAATGATAATGATGAAATGTATATACCATCATGTGAATGTGAATCCTCCCCTTTATGTAATACTGACATAGGGCATATAATTACCGGTAATCTAGCGATAGTTAAAAATTCTAAATTAAGAAAACTCTTAAGTAAAGGCCCAAACTATAGAGAACCTAAATGTTTAAATTATGCGAAATGTGTTAAGGAAATAAATAAAGCGTTAGATAATTTCACTGCATCCATGTCTAAAAAACATAAACTATTACACTCTACATTTGACGCATGGAAAAATAATGTACTTAGATTCGTAAATAAAAAAGTAGAATGTTTAAAAGAATTTAAACACCCTAAAAGAACGAATCCCCTCCTTAGAAATCCACAAATAACGACGGAGCTTGAAATGCTTCAAAATAGGTTTGTAATAGTTCCTATTGATAAGGCGACAAATAACATAGCTTTTATCTGTAAAAAGTATTATATACAACGCTTATTGCTAGAAGTAGGAATAATAGGTGAAGTTTCAGATACTTATAAATTAAGTAATAATAAAAGCGATAACATTATTATAAACAATACTGTTATTTGTGAAAATTTAGGATTAAAATTAGAAGAAAAATACAAAAAACTTCCATCTATGTATTGGATACCTAAAATGCATAAAACACCAGTTGGCGCCCGTTTCATTGTTGCCTCAAAAATGTGCATCACTAAACCCTTAAGTAAGGCTGTGTCTAAAATCTTTAAATTAATTATAAACCAAATAAATAATTTCCATAAAAAAAGTAAATTCTATAGTCATATAAACCTATTTTGGGTGGTAAATAATTCCGATCTAGTAAAAGAAAAATTAGATCGTATTAATTCTCGTAAACAGGCTAAATCAATCTCGACATACGATTTTAGTACATTATATACAAAAATACCCCATAAAGAACTTATTAAAGAATTAGGTAATACTGTAGATTTAGCTTTTGCAGGAGGAAAAGGTAAATACATAGACTTTGCAAAATCTAAAGCCTTTTGGTGTAAAAATAAAAATGGTAAGACGAGTGTATCCAAAACTGGTCTGATAATGCTTATAAGTCACCTTATAAAAGAGAGTTACTTTCAAATAGGGAATAAATTATTGCTCCAAACAATAGGTATTCCAATGGGTTTGGACCCGTCTCCATTTTGGGCAGATCTATATTTACATAGACTGGAATATATATATATATGTCATCACTAATAAAAAATGATATATCTAGAGCGTATAGTTATCATGGATGTAGGCGATATATTGACGACCTTGTTTGCATTAATGATAGCGAAGAGTTTGCAAATACTAAACATTTAATATATCCTAAAGAGTTAAAATTAAACTGTGAACATAAGGGAACACAAGCTACTTTTCTTGATTTGGATATAAAAATTGAAGATAAAATATTTATCTATAAACTGTTTGATAAAAGAAATTCATTCCCTTTTCGTATCGTGCGAATGCCATATAAAAATAGTACTAGCCCTGTGTATATATTTTACGGGAGTATTATGTCTGAATTTCTGAGAATTGCTCGTGTTACCTTAAAATTAGTAGATTTCATGCCCCCAATTTCTGATCTAATAATAAGAATGATTAACCAAGGTGGCGATCAAAATAAAATATTTGGACAATTAAATAAGGCAATTACTCGCCATCCTGATGCTTTTAAATCTTATCAAATTAATCAAAATAAACTGATAGAACAAATCATAGTATATATAAATAGAAATTATATAATATGAATAAACGTATATATAACACATCTGCTAATTATAATAAGAAAAACAATAAAAATACAGTAGAAAGAAAGAAAGAAATGTTAAAAAAGAAGAAGAAGAAGAAGAAGAAGAAGAAGAAGAAGAAGAAGAAGAAGAAGAAGAAGAAGAAGAAGAAGAAGAAGAAGAAGAAGAAGAAGAAGAAGAAGAAGAAGAAGAAGAAAACCGTTCATAACTATGAACGCTGATTTTTAAACACCGGGAGTTGGTAAATAAGAAGAAGAAAAAGAGAACAAATTAACGGTTAACTTACAGACGCAGATTTGAAACAATGAGAAAAGAAAAAAGTCGACTGTTGTGAACGCAGATTAGAAAAACTATAGTGAACAAGGAAGATTAATATTTATTTGCGGGTTGACAACAACGGGGAGATGGACAACAAAGTAGGACGAGGGAGAAAAGAAGGAACTAAAGGTATATATATGTATGTGTGTATGTAATATGTATATATATATATATATATATATATATATATATATATATATATATATATATATATATATATATATATATATATATATATATGTATATACATATTTATTTATTTATCTTTTATTTTTTGATGTGTTGATGTTTTTTATATTTATAATATAAAACTAAAAATAATACATTAATCACTTAAATAATAGTGTCATGGATTCGTCCAAACACTTTAAAATGCAACAACATTTTTGTGAGTAACGGATAAATTTTATTAGACAGACGAACAGCGCAGGTAAACATTTTTTTATTTATTTATTTTTTTTTTTTTTTTTTTAATTTTTTTTTTTTTTTTTTTTGATGTTTTAAATAACTAATATAAGTTAGCAAAACATTTATATGGAACAAAACGTAGATTTAGTATAAGGAACGTTTATGTTTTTGTCTTTTAAGGGAAGTGGGGTCTGATCAACTCTGCTGGGAAGCCATGAAATTAAATACTGTCTTGTTTTTAAATTCCCGAAACAGTTTTTCATGGTAAACAACTGATGATCCCTTAAAATAGTGTTAGAAACTAACTAATATAATAACTGTAAAAAATAAATTGACTTACATGAGTGATTTTCCACTGGAAGACTTGAGACTATATGTTTTTTTTTTTTGTTGTTGTTTTTTTGTTTTGTTTTTTTGTTTTTTTTTTATATAGTTTTAATGGTTGAGAAACTTCCGAGACTATATATATATATATATATAAAACAAATAAAAATAAAAATAAAACAAATATTTATGAAAAAAACAAAAAAACAAATATTTATAAAAAAAAAGGTACTTTAACAGATTAGGACCCACGCTAACTTTGACCCTAAACCCTAACCCTTACCCTAACGACGGGGTCAAAGTTAGCTAAAAAAAACAAATATTTATATAATTATGTATATATATATATGTGTGTGTGTGTGTGTGTGTGTGTGTGTAGTATGCCTGATGTTATATCCGACCAAATATTGCCGACTTTCTTGCTCGCGGTTTCTAGCTCATAATAGAAAGGTTAAACGTTTGAAATCTTCATCATAGCTTGTCAGAAATTTTCCTGTTTTCAACATCACGCCAAATCTATCTAAGTAATTGTATTTTAGCTATGTTTTTCTAGCAAATCTACCCACTAATATTTAACACAAAAGCATAAAAGAATTCGTTGAAAATAGGTGTCAAGCCGCTGTGAGCTCATTCTAAAACATGACTTGAAATAAGATTTTTACATTCGTCCACGCATCTCTATAAGAAGCTATGTCCGTCCATTTATCAGTCCGTTACACGTTTTTTGAAAAAGAGGTTTTGTCGGTCTGTCACACGTTTTTTGAAAAATAAGTTTTGTCCGTCTGTCACACTTGTTTAAAAATCATTAAGTCGATCCGTAACGCTTGTTTGAAATAGAATTTTTTCGATCTGCTCCGTAGTTTCAAATAGCATTGCCGTCAGTCTGTCTAGCTTTTTTTAATTTTATTTTTATTGACTCCATGTCCATCCAAAACAGGGCATATTGCTACTGAGACGTAACGGACTACTGTGATTAGGCGTCAAACGTATAAGAGGCATTCTTTAGTTGTTCACGCACATTTAAATTTCTGCATATTGGTACAGTTGAGGAAACAGGGAGCAGGGAAACAATTCCAAAGGCGAACTGCCTGATGGAAAAAAGCTATTACAGTAGAAAGTTTTCCGGCATCTGGGAGACCTCTACCGTCAAGGGGTGGGATTTTCCTGCTAGGTTGGTTAATCCAGGATATTTACGGTGAGGGGTTACAAATGCAGAAAGTTCATCGGAGCACATTTCGTGGAAGTACTTGTAAAACAAGTACAGTGGTGCAAGATTGCGGCGATGGGACAGAGGCTGGATCTTGGTAGACAATGCGTGTCTTATTAGGTTAGAGACTCTTTTTGTACCCTATCCAGTCGTTGGTGCACCAGCCCAGATGTTGCAACAATACATGGGCGAATGGTGGCTATATAGAGATATAGGATATAGGCAGATGTGGGAAGTGTTCTAGCCCGGTAGAGAGAGCCTACCTACTTTGCAGCAGACTTGGCAGTATCTTATATGTATTTAGTCCAGTTCGTGTTACCTGTAAACCCGCATTAATGCGATGTTGGTTGGATGTACGGCCATCGAGGACAACCTGGATATTTGTTTTAGCTAAGAAAGGTCCGATGATATTAAATATTCGTCCAGTAATACCGTCAGCTTAAGAAAGCATTTTTGTCGATGTATCGGACTTGCTTAAAATAGAATTTATGTAGTTATGTCACCTTTTTTTTATAAATAAAATTAATGTAGTTCCGTTACGCTTGTTTGTGATAATATTTTGCCTCGTTTAAAATAGCATTTTTGTCGATCCGTAACGCTTGTTTGAAATAGAATGTTGTCGATCCGTAACGCTTGTTTGAAATAGAATTTTGTCGATCGTAACGCTTGTTTGAAATAGAATTTTGTCGATCCGTAACGCTTGTTTGAAATAGAATTTTGTCGATCGTAACGCTTGTTTGAAATAGAATTTTGTCGATCCGTAACGCTTGTTTGAAATAGAATTTTGTCGATCCGTAACGCTTGTTTGAAATAGAATTTTGTCGATCGTAACGCTTGTTTGAAATAGAATTTTGTCGATCCGTAACGCTTGTTTGAAATAGAATGTTGTCGATCCGTAACGCTTGTTTGAAATAGAATTTTGTCGATCGTAACGCTTGTTTGAAATAGAATTTTGTCGATCCGTAACGCTTGTTTGAAATAGAATTTTGTCGATCGTAACGCTTGTTTGAAATAGAATTTTGTCGATCCGTAACGCTTGTTTGAAATAGAATTTTGTCGATCGTAACGCTTGTTTGAAATAGAATTTTGTCGATCCGTAACGCTTGTTTGAAATAGAATTTTGTCGATCGTAACGCTTGTTTGAAATAGAATTTTGTCGATCCGTAACGCTTGTTTGAAATAGAATTTTGTCGATCTGTAACGCTTGTTTGAAATAGAATTTTGTCGATCGTAACGCTTGTTTGAAATAGAATGTTGTCAATCCGTAACGCTTGTTTGAAATAGAATGTTGTCAATCCGTAACGCTTGTTTGAAATAGAATTTTGTCGATCCGTAACGCTTGTTTGAAATAGAATTTTGTCGATCGTAACGCTTGTTTGAAATAGAATGTTGTCGATCCGTAACGCTTGTTTGAAATAGAATGTTGTCAATCCGTAACGCTTGTTTGAAATAGAATTTTGTCGATCCGTAACGCTTGTTTGAAATAGAATTTTGTCGATCCGTAACGCTTGTTTGAAATAGAATTTTGTCGATCCGTAACGCTTGTTTGAAATAGAATTTTGTCGATCCGTAACGCTTGTTTGAAATAGGATTTTGTCGATCCGTAACGCTTGTTTAAAATAGAATGTTGTCGATCCGTAACGCTTGTTTGAAATAGAATGTTGTCGATCCGTAACGCTTGTTTTAAATAGAATTTTGTCGATCCGTAACGCTTGTTTGAAATAGAATTTTGTCGATCGTAACGCTTGTTTGAAATAGAATTTTGTCGATCCGTAACGCTTGTTTGAAATAGCATTTTTGTCGGACCGTTAGGCTTGTTTGAAATAGTATTTTTGTCAGTCCGTGTCAGTCCGTGACGGTTGTTTAAAATAGCATTTTTGGCTGTTCGTCATGCTTTTTGGAAAACATGTTAACACGGTCCGTTACGGCTGTTTGAAATAGCATTTTAACGGTCCATCACGCTTGTTTGAAATAGAATTTTTGGCGGCCTGTTGGTCCATCAAACTTTTTTTCATTTTGTCGGAAAGTCACGCTTGCTTAAAATAGGATTTTTCGGTCCGTAACGATTTTTTAAAATACCATTTTGTACGGCCGTCACGTTTGTTTGAAATAGCATTCTGTCAGTTCATTAAGCTTGTTTAAATTAGCATAGTTGTCGCTCTGTCACGCTTGTCTGAAATAGAATTGTTGTAGATCTGTTACGTTTCTTTGTTTTGATTGTTTAAAATAGTATTTTCATTGGTCCGTTACGCTTGCTTTAAATAGAATTGTTTTCGGTCCGTGACGCTTTTTTGAAATAGAATTTTGGCGCTCTGTCATGCTTGTTTGAAATAACATTTTTCTCCGTTCATTAGGGTTTTTTTTAATGACATTTTCTTGGCGCGTCACGCTTTTTAAAAATAAGATTTTTCTCAGTCCGTTGCGCTTGTTTTAAATAGCATTATTGCCAGTTTGAAATAGCATTCTGTCCCTTCGTCACAATTTTTTTAAATAGCATTTCGTGTCAGCTCCTCATGCTTGTTTGATACAGCATTTTTATCGGTCTGTCACGCTTGTTTTAAATAATCATTTTGTCGTCCTTAACGCTTGGTGTATATATCATTTTTGATTCATTGTGTAAGAGGCGCCATCTATCGGTATGCAATGTTTACGTTTGAAACCGCATTTGTACATATATCTTTATAAATTGTTTCTGTTCGTTAGTCGGTCATGCGTAAGTTTAAAAGATGATTTACTTTGGTCTATGACGCTTAAGTTTGAAAAAGCATTTCCTTTTGTCTATCATGTGGATGTTTAAATAGCATTTTGTCTGTAACGTTTAAGTTTAAAATAGCATTCTCTTTGGTAAGACACACTTAAATTTGAAATAGAATTTTCTTTCGTCTATCACGCCTGAAATAGCATTTTGCTCGGTTTGTCACGCTTAAAATTGAAATAGCATTTTCATTTAGTCTGTGACGCGTAAGTTTGAAATAACGTTTTCTTTGGTCTGTGACGCGTAAATTTGAAATAGCAGTTTCTTTGGTCTGTGACGCATAAGTTTGAAATAGGAGTTTCTTTGGTCTGTGACGTGTAAGTTTGAAATAGCAGTTTCTTTGGTCTGTGACGCGTATGTTTGAAATAGCAGTTTCTTTGGTCTGTGACGTGTAAGTTTGAAATAGCAGTTTCTTTGGTCTGTGACGTGTAAGTTTGAAATAGCAGTTTCTTTGGTCTGTGACGTGTAAGTTTGAAATAGCAGTTTCTTTGGTCTGTGACGCGTAAGTTTGAAATAGCAGTTTCTTTGGTCTGTGACGCGTATGTTTGAAATAGCAGTTTCTTTGGTCTGTGACGCGTAAGTTTGAAATAGCAGTGTCTTTGGTCTGTGAGGCGTAAGTTTGAAATAGCAGTTTCTTTGGTCTGTGACGCATAAGTTTGAAATAGCAGTTTCTTTGGTCAGTGACGCGTAAGTTTGAAATAGCAGTTTCTTTGGTCTGTGACGCGTATGCTGGAAATAGCAGTTTCTTTTGTTTGTGATGCGTAAGTTTGAAATAGCGTTTTCTTTGGTCTGTGACGCGTAAGTTTGAAATAGCGTTTTCTTTGGTCTGTGGCGCTAAAGTTTGAAATAGCAGTTTCTTTGGTCTGTGACGCGTAAGTTTGAAATAAGAGTTTCTTTGGTCTGCCATGTCAACTAGCATTTCTGTCAGTCAGCAAATCTTGAGTTTATAAGAGACTCTGTCTGTCCATCAGTCTGTCAAGTTTGAAACAGCATTTTCATCGCGAAACGCACAGATCGAATGGACGCGTACTGCAGTTCGTTTCTTTCACACCGACAATCTGTACCTATAATTAACGACCATACGATTTGAGCGGCCATTAAAAGCAGGGAAATAATTAAAAGAATAATAATAAAAGCAACAATTTCAAATTGATAATGAATGAGAAATGCTTGTTGCTTTTTTCTTTTTCGTCTTTTTCTTTTTATCTCGTGCGATTCAAAACTGATTTGTAAAACATTCAAAACTTACACGAAACAAAATGGCGGAAATTTCCTTTGGCGTTCGTCGCCTTCAATAAGCGTTCAGTTTTACATGCAACGCGGGAGTAAATTTGAGCGGCAAACAAAAAAAGATACATAAACCATACAAGTAAAGCGATTATGCATACATCATACGCAGATATATCTGTTGCTTTTTAGCTTTTCATATATATATATATATATATATATATATATATATATATATATATATATATATATATATATATGTACCAACTTACAGAGGTTAATTATATAAACAGCGAAAGATGGTTGCAAGGAATGTTGTCCTGTTTGGTTTGTTTTTGTTTTTTTTATTATTTGTCTTTTGTTTGTTTTTTTCATTTTTACCTTGTTACTGAACTTATACTTTGATTCTTTATATATATATATATATATATATATATATATATATATATATATATATATATATATATATATATATATATATATATATATATATAAAGAGAGAGAAAGAGATTGTTATTTTACTCATCCATCCTTTTATTTTTTTTATTGCTATTATATATTTATTTATTTCTGTATTCAATGTGGCTATTATTTGGTGGCAATATAACTATTTCCTGTTTACTGGCAGGTCCCCCCGGGGGGTTTACAGCTTATCTGATAGCTTGACCGAGGAATTTATCGCTTAGTGGAATTACCTATGTCCGCCGCCAGAGATTGTTGAATTAAATTAGCCAAATATGACTCAGCTTTTTTCACCCACCTAACACATTCCTCTCTCTCTCTCTCTCTCTCTCTCTCTCTATATATATATATATATATATATATATATATATATATATATATATATATATATATATATATATATATATATTATTATTATTATTATTATTATTCATGTATCCACATAAAAGTTATAAAAAGATATAATTTTCAGTATTTACCTCAACAGTGCTCGATACGTGAGTAGAGCTAGGTAGTAATTTATGAAAATATATTTATGGCAATTAAGCTACACAGAGGCTTCCGCGTTTCATCCCCGAATTGGGATTGTCAGGCTTAAATGGCATTTTGGCCTGACGATTCCCTCCGGGGATGAAATGCGGAAGCCTCTGGGTAGCTTAATTACCATATATATTTTCATAACTTACTATATATATATATATATATATATATATATATATATATATATATATATATATATATATATATATATATATATATATATACGCATATATACGCACACAAAGTTAGGTATGTGTATATCGGTTTATATATGTGTATGTACAGGATTTACTCCGAAACTAATTAACCGATCATTATGAATTTTGGAACACAGCTGCTAGGCGTAAAGGGTCCTTATATGGGCTATATTTAGTTTAATTTAATATTATACAAACGGGGCGAAGAAGAGGTGAAAGCTGCAACCGGTTTGATAAGATGTGGGCCCAAATCTTTACCTGTTCTTAGCAGTTCTAGTTTAGTTTCTCCCCAACATACCTGCCTCGCTTCTTTAGAAATGTGATCACCCTTTGCTGGCTTGACCCGGCTATGGAACCGTCGTCAAACCAATGGTTGAACGTATCCGTCGGAATCGGTACAAACATGTGCGACAGACTCAAATACAATAGGTAGGGCAGACCATCAAGTCCCGGCGATTTGTTGAAATCGACCTGCTTCAATGTAGCCAAGACCTTACGTTCTGTAACCCGGCCTTCGCAACTAGTTGCTCTAGCAGCATCGATGTGGTGAGAGTCAACCAAATAGTTGCCAAACTCCTGGACCGGGAGGTTGGACAGTTTAGGGAAGCGCTTCTCGAAATGCTTCTGAAATTCCTCGCTGATATTCCGAGTCGATTCCAAGGTACGTCCATCCGGGTGCTTCACTTTTCCACTGTACCTATCCGAGGCACGCTTAGAAACTTCCCTACGCTAACCCGCATCAGAATTCACGACTTGATTGGAAAACTTTCCTTGGCCTAGCCCTAACGACTTGGCCCCTCGTAACGCTCGTTAACATCGCGTCGTAGGTCCTGCTGAGCTAGTTTTATGTTTATAGCATCCTCCCACAGCCGCCCAGGTTCGTTTCTCTTCTAAATGTTCCTTCGCCTTGGCCTTATCTAGTGCGAGACGCTGAGCGTGTTTAACAGAGAAGCTTCTGATCTTAGTTTTCAACCTAAACCACAACTTACTCCCGGCAACCGCTCCCACTAACCCCTAACCGCTAAGTAGTTGTGACTTTTCTCGGAAGTCTCGTATCTACCGTAGGATACGATATAAAGTCTATGTCGCCTTTTCCAACTAACATCCTATCCAAATAAGTATTCTGGTAGGAAGGCACGCTATTTGTCCACGCCACCGTCTCCCGCCCCGGATTATCGACGCGAAACCTGTCAACAAGATTGCATCTAGCCAGGTCAGTCAGGTCAGCCAGGTCAGCCAGGTCAACCAGGTCAGCCAGGTCAACCAGGCTGGTCTCACACCTCTCCGTCCCTCTGTCTCCCCCACCCCCCACCCGACCATATCTATCTGTAGATCAACAATGGCATTTTAATCTCCCATTAAACCTACGCGATTCGGACACGCGACGAACGCGTCCAGATCCCAAAAAAAGAGGGACCCTCTCTCGAGCGGTGTTGAGCGCATGAACCGCAACGACCCGAAACACGAAATCTTTTGCGGCAATATCGGCCACGACTAGTATGCCCCCATATCACTATCGTCGACCGTCGTGGCCAAGGTGCGTTTCACAAGCAATGAGACGCTTTTGCCCGAGGATTCCTATATGCTGAAAAGACGTCAAAGTCGCTGGTCAGCACCTGACAATCCCTAGACTAAAAGAAATGCATCTCCTCGATCGCAGCTATATCGACTCCCAAAACAAGCACGGGGATGCAACATTGTGGCGATGGGACATGGGCTGGCGTTTGGCAGACAGTGTGTGATTATAGGCTATTTTGGGGGACCCTGTCCAGGGGGGGGGGAGAGACTATTGGTTAGTGCACCAGCCCCGAAGTGGTAACACTACTGCATGCATGAGCGAATGATGGTATTCAGATACAGATCATTGACATAAAGGTCAAACGAAAAATGAAGGTAGAAAAGAGATCGCCGTGCGAATGAAGGCGCCGGGTGTATTGCATCTATCAAGGAGAGTTGACCTGGGAAATATGTGGATGGAATAGTATAGAATGATGATGACAATGATGATGATGAGGAGGAGGGGAGGGGGAAGAGGGGGAAGAGGAGGGGGGGTTATATTTACCTCCTCTCCAAATATAGTTACAGTGGCAACATGTCTTGTTGGAGGTGTGGGGGGGGGTAAATAAATAAGTAAATTTTCTAAAAAATAATAATAATATGTGAGACTTCCTAGTGAGTACAAATGATGATGATAATAATAATAATAAGAAGAAGAAGAAGAAGAAGAAGAACAACAACAACAACAACAACAACAACAACAACAACAACAATAATAATAATAATAATAATAATAATAATAATAATAATAATAATAATAATAATAATAATAATAATGATGATGATGATGATAATAATAAAGCCGACGACGACCCAACAACGGTTGACATGCTGTAAAACTCAACACGGCAAACAAACTAACCCGAAACGGGTTGATATGCCGTAAAACAAAACTAAATGAAACCAATCTTACATTATGCAAAGACATGCCATCTACATACTAAATGACGTAGACTATAAAAGTTTACTCCGGTGTAAAAGCGGAAGTTAAGGCATACTTCCGACGTCGACATCTACTTCCTGTTGTCCTACGATTAACCGCATTTTTGTATCTCAATGTCTTCGAGTCGACAGGAAACTATTTACTCTCCGTTATGATAATTCCAATTTATTCGTAGTGGAATCAACGTACACTAATCAAATTAATAACGCATTTCACACAAATTAAAATATCTATTATTATTATTATCATGTAGCAGTTACCAGAGTTATCTGCCCTTCTTGGTATAAAAGCCGGTGCAGTTATGTGTGAAAGGAGGAGGTAACTGCTACAATCATACCAAATGTTAGTTAATGAACGTTGGTTTCCCTTCGGCTTTTTTTTTCTTCTCCTATATACGTTAATGACATAAAATGCATGCTAAAATATACCTTAGTTCGGCGATTGAGTTATGCTTGAAAGCATTCTGTTTTAATTGTTCTACTAAATAAAGTAAGGTGGTCGACCGTAGTCGAGGGCGACCCGAAGGTTCCCTTTTCATTAGCTACTACACCTACATGGGGAAAGAGCTACTCATATCAAAGGATTACTCCACTTACCCTTGATCCTCAGTGGGGGGAGGGTCAGTGTAATATATGTTCGTTCGTCATGATACCATTTTCCCATGAATTACCTCCTCTTTTTATGGAGAGGATAGTGTAGTATCTCTTCTGTTGTCATGAGACCATCCTCCCAGGTATTACCTTTTGGGAGAACAGCGAAGCATATATGTTCGTTCGGCATACATATTAGCAAATATATATATATATATATATATATATATATATATATATATATATATATATATATATATATATATATATATATATATATATAAACTAAAGGAAGCATATTGCTGCTGCGGTTGCTGCTACTGCTAACAACAACAACAACAACAACAATAATAATAATAATAATAATAATAATAATAATAATAATAATAATAATAATAATAATAATAATAATAATAATAATAATCGTAATCGTAATAATAATAATAATAATAATAATAATAATAATAATAATAATAATAATAATAATAATAAGGGTTAATGTGGACATCAACGCAGTCCTGCTAACAGTGGAATCTCGAGGTTTGCGGCGATTTGACGCTAACCTTACCCTAACCCTAACCTATAAAATGGCTCCTCTAAAACTCTGATAATTCTAATGCTTCTTTGGCCTTGTGTCATATATAAATGGCGATATATGATAAATATATCCAAAACACAAAAAATGTCAATTCGTATAAACTATTGAGGTGTCGACCTGCTTGATCTGGCACACGCCGCCGACGGTGATGATATTGTCGGCAACTTTGGCAGTGGTCTTCGCCATGTTGATCTTAAGCCCAACAACGATGCTCGCTTGGTTGAGTTTGACTAGGCACCGCTGCACGTCTGTCAACGTGTGGCCAACCAACACGATGTCGTCGGCGAAACACAGATGGTTGAGCCAACGACTGTTGACCTTGATACCCATCGTTTTCTAGTCGAATCGGAAGACGCAAAAGTTGAACAACTTGGAGTGGAGAATGTCCCCGTGGTGATCTGAATTTCAGTTCCTGTTTAACTCCTGCAACAGTGCTATGCAGATCCTTTGTTGTGGATGGCAAGAGACACAGCATTGGTCTTGGCGCTGTCAAAGACTTCTCATAGTCGACGAAGGCCAAGAGTTGATTGAGCGCTTTGCTGCAACCCATGGTGCCTGTAGTCGGCTCAGAAGCATATTTTAATATCTTCTCTCCAAATTTACTAGTATCAGTTTCAAGACTTGTTTTTCTAGTTGCATTAAATAATGAGGTGTTCATATTGTATTAATAAAAATATTAATATTTTAGTAACTCCCTTTACTCAAATATTTTCTTGGCCTTTTGGCTAAGATCAAAGTGTAGTAACTGTTCTGATGGATACTGCACCCCATAGACTGGTATTGTCTTGGCCTTCGGGGTTTGATTTACGCCGGTCTATCGGTTGTCTGTCCTGTGCAGTTCTAGGAGGTCCACCCTCCCAGGCTTCGCCTCCCCTCTTTAGGGAGGAGTAAGTTTATTGCTTACTGCCTGAGGCGCCCCTACCGGGGAGTGCCGGCGGGGCTGCCCAGGCAATTTTTAAACTCCACTTTCCCGACCCGACCTTGGGTCACATCTTACTTGTGGGAGTAAGATAAAAACTGGCCTTGTGCCTAACTCCTGGAGAGGAGTAAATCAACACTCAAATATTTTCTTGTCTAGGTCGATCAGGACCCTCTGATCGCAATCTTCATTATTAATCAAAATAAATAAAACTTAGTTCACATAAAGTTTTCTAGTCGCATTAAATAATGCTCGATTTTGCTCACGTTCAAAACCGACTTTCTCCATAATTAAATAATGCTCGATTTTGCTCACGTTCAAAACCGACTTTCTCCATAATTAAATAATGCTCGATTTTGCTCACGTTCAAAACCGACTTTCTCCATAATTAAATAATGCTCGATTTTGCTTACGTTCAAAACCGACTTTCTCCATAATTAAATAATGCTCGATTTTGCTCACGTTCAAAACCGACTTTCTCCATAATTAAATAATGCTCGATTTTGCTCACGTTCAAAACCGACTTTCTCCATAATTAAATAATGCTCGATTTTGCTCACGTTCAAAACCGACTTTCTCCATAATTAACTAATCTTCCTGGCTGCAATAAGTATTTTTTTAATTGAAGAGAAGTAGATAGAAGCGTTATTCATTTTTTTATTAATTCTCCTCACTCAAATAGGGTGTGACACAAGGTCAATGTAATGTGAGACACCGAGCACCTTTCGACAATCAGAGTCATTTAAAAAATTCCCAAGGTTCTTTAGCATCCCCTCCCCATTTTGGGAAACCCAAAAAGAGACTAGACCAAATATATGCATACATGATACATGTCATTTTTATGGAAGTCGCTCCAGACAAGGCATGAAGCCACTTGATGTAAGGAGTTAAAAACGAAATACTACTTCAAGGTCAAAAACCAAGCAACGATATAAGTGCTAGATGGATAGCTTCTGACCTAGAAAACAGCAATTCTTCCTCCTTTGTCAGAAACATCGCTCATGGAATGTGAGGACTAAAGGACAAAATAAGAGAAGCGAGAGTTACGAGGCTGAGTGCCGAATAGACACATCCACACATATATACACAGACACATGCACATATATACACAGACACATACACATATATACACAGACATGAAAGAAGTAAATAGACACCCTTATTTTTATTAATAATGAAGATTGCAGTCAGAGGGTCCTGATAGACCTAGACAAGAAAATATTGATTATTTTCCATCGCCGTTGAATTAAAAAATTACTCGGTTAACAGTGGAAAGTGGAATCTCGGGGTTTGCAGCGATTTAACACTGATTTAATCCACCAACATATAAACGATAGTACACCACCTCGTAAATGCTAAACTGTTTTCTGACTAGCAGTATGGACTAAGGCAAGCCCGTTCTACTGCCGATATCCTAACGGTCATCTCTGAACGTATATACCACACACTAGATAAGGCAGGTGAAGCTAGGGCGGTAGCGTTTGATAAGGTCTGACAGGAATGTTATCTCATCAAAATTAAGTCGTACAGTATTATTGTACGGATATTCAATATAATCAAATCCTTCCTGTAAAAAAGAATAATCCAGGTTGTATTCTATGGCCGAAATTCTAAACAACATGATATCAATGCGGGCGTACCCCAGGGATTATGGTTAGGGTTAGGGTTAGGGTTATGGTTAGGGTTAGGGTTAGGGGTCGATCCTTAAACCATTATTATTCCTGATCTTCATAAACGACCTTCCTGATTGAATTGCGTCAGAGATGGGCATATTTGCTGATGACACCACGATCTATTCTCGACATGTTGGCAAAACAAATGCTCACATAGCCAAAGCAATTAAAAGCAGGCTTGTTTCTGAATAAAATGTCTTTAATTAATTGTATGAATAATTTTCATTAATATTACTATGGAGAAAAATATTGTAAATACATATGTAAACTTGATAATAGCAGTTATAAGCGTGTATTTGTCATTGATGCTTAAAAGGAATGAATTATGTAAATGGAAAAACCCGTCTAGTGTCTGAGCGACTTTTGGTAACAGTAAATATAGTAGCTTAAAGAGTAATATATTGAGTAAGATACTGAACATATTCTGGGTTCGAATCGCAGTCTCGTCGTGAAATTTGTTTATACTTTATTTATGTTATTTAATCTAAATTAAGTATTAATAGTTTCCCAATGTAAATCTTAAGTTTACAAAGATTCTCACTAGAAAATTAAGTAAATAGTATTTATCCCCCCCCTCTTACGTTTACAGAAATTCTCGCCGACAGACAGACAGACAGACAGACAGAAATCCTCTTCGTGATATTGCTTTGACAATTATAAGAAACTTTTTTTCAACCTTCGATTACCATGGTGAATACCCGCTATCTGAGAGTCCGAGATTAAAACTATTCGGCCTAACATTCACATGTAACATGAATTGGAACAAATACATTGAAGATATTGCCAAGGCTGCTGCAAATAAGGTGGCCTCCCTCTACCGTGCTAGTAAACTCCTCACACCTTACAGTATCCTATATCTCTACAAAGCCACCATTTGCTTATGCATGGAGTATTGTTGTCACATCTGGGCTGGTGCATCATCCACTAGTCTCTCCCTTTTAGACAAGGTCCAAAAAAGAGTCACCAATTTAATAGGTCCCTCACTATCCCCAAGCTCTAGCTTCTGCCCCATCGCTTCAATGTTGCTTCCTTGTGCTTGTTTTACAAGTACTTCAATGGAATATGCTCCAATAAACTTGCTGCTCTGGTGAATACACTAGACCAACCCGACAATCATCTCAATCCCACCCATTCACTGTGGAGGTTCCCAGATGCCGGAGAGCCTTCGACTCCAATAGCTTCTTTCCTCGTGCTGCCGGTAACATGAATTGGAACAAATACATCAAATATACTACCAAGTCTGCTAAAACGAAAGTTGGCTCCATCTACCAGGCTAGAAAACTTCTCACACCTGCCAGTATCCTATATCTCTACAAAGCCACCATTCGCCCATGAGTAGAGTATTGTTGTCACATCTGGGCTGGTACACCAACCACTAGTCTCTCCCTCTTAGACAGGGTCCAAAAAAGAGTCTCTGATCTAATAGGACCCACACTGTCTACCAAGCTCAAGCCCCTGTCCCATCGCAGAAATGTTGTGTATCTGTGCTCGTTTTACAAGTACTTAAGTGGAATATGCTCCGATGAACTTGCTGACTTTGTGCCCCCTCAACAT
>OY744518.1:140664143-140714143 GCA_963556195.1 Sepiola atlantica
TGTCATTTTCAAAACTAATTTTAGATCTTCCAAATTTGGAGAATATCCAAAAGAACATTAAGAACTGAAGTTTAGTTTTAAAAAAAAAAAAAAATTTTTTTAAACGTAAAATTTGATATCCACCTGAAGCCACGTTAATTGCCTGGTTGTGAAATTTAGCATTTCTCGTTTTTTTTTTGTTTTTTTTTTGTTTGTTTTTATGAATTGATTTTGGTAACACTTTTCCCAGCTGTTTGCACAATATGCCAACACTATTTTAAGGTTTTTCATAACAGCTTTTATTTTAGATTAGTTTAGTTTTTTGTTTTTTTTAGGGGGACACGTAAATATTGTTAGGATTCACCGATGAAGTCCGTCATTTTCAGAAATTTTTCAAAGAAATGTTTAATGTTGTTGCGGTGAAGTTAGGTGGTTTTCCTAGGGAAACACTACGCCAAGGAAGAAACGAGCCTATTGTGGGACATCTACAACTTTGACAGGGATTTAATGGATACTAGACGTACCCGTGACCCGTTGGGTCATAACCATTACGACTCTACGTTCTTTTGATTTCATTTGAAAGTTCATAAATTGTGACATATATTTTAAGACTTCCTTCTTGCATAATAATAAGTCTCTTTGCGTCTATATTCATTATTTTTATTATTGTTGTTATTGTTATTGTTATTGTTATTGTTATTATTATTATTATTATTATTATTATTATTATTATTATTTCATCGTAGTCTCAACTTTTGAATGTTTTTAGTTGGAGTTTTCTTTTTTTGAACACCAAGTCAATTCCCTTGACCTTAGACATTCAAGCTGTACCTTAACACTTTCGCTGTTCCTAACAGGCAAGTCTTTTGCAGAATTGGAAAAGAAATTGTCTCGTCAATCTGTTTAAGTCATTTATGGTGGCTTTTCGTTATGGTTCCAAGCGTTCCAATTTCAACGAGAATCACCTTTACTTCTTTACATTTCCATAGTTATTGTTATTGTTATTGTTATTTTATTATTGTTATTATTATTATTGTTATTATAATTAGTATTATTATTATTAGATGTAGTAATAGTAGCAGTAGTAGTAGTAGTAGTAGTAGTAGTAGTATTGTTATTATATAGAAGTATTATTATTCTTTATTATTCTGCTATAGAACTAAAGGGACTCATTATTCTGCCATCTAATTTACATACGTGTGGCTGTACACACTACAAATACGTATGTAAAATTAGGTGACGACGCTGAAAAAGAGAGTCACTCTTTTTATAAATGCTCACAGAGACATTAATAAATATTAGAGAGTTGTTGAATTAACGTAGAATGTGAAAAGCGACGGAAATAAAGTAAAGTCGATTTCCCCGTCTTCATCAGTCATTATAGCGATATTTAGAATTGCGCTATGGTCACACTTTATGTTTATGTTTTTGTTAATGCTTCTTTACGGAAAATATGCGTTTGTTCGTTCGTTTTCAATAATTCATACATTTCTTCCGGCTTGCCTGTCGCTCCTAAAATAGTAATCAGCTTTCACTGCAACCAGCTTACGCCGGGAAATATTCTCCATAAGATAAATCGATCGTCAGTATTTCATATTTCCTTCTTGCTATTGTCTTTTACCTATTATAGTTTTACTAACTAAATACGCATCGCTCCCTACAACCTACGCTTTCTGCTTTTACGGCGTTTTGATTTGCTATAACCCTATTCTGGAACAACCGAATACGATTGACGAACACTAAACAAACAACCATTGAAATTAAAACATGGCGTCTCATATAAATTCTATTCAGTAATAGCAATTATTACAACGAACTATTTTGCTGTTTTCTGTTTAGGAACGATTCATTTCTTCTCTCTTTCTTTCTTTTTACTTCCCTACATTGACAGGTTGTCTTCTGTTGTCCTTCTTTGTTTTACTTGCGTCGTTTTTGGTTTCAGTTTCATCTTCTTCCTTCCTTCTTTTTAGCGGTGGCGGGGGTAAAAACAAACGACACTGTATTTTTCTTAAATCGCATTCGGTTATTCCAGAATATATCAGAAACAAAGCAAAACATTATAATTCACACATGGCGGCGAAGATTTTTCTTTCTTTTCTTAAGAGTTGGGCTGTATTCACGCCTATTTAAAAAGTATTATTATTATTATTATTATTATTATTATTATTATTATTATTATTATTATTATTATTATTATTAAAATACGTCCACCTTAGTTATTTGTTGTCTGAATTTTGCTCGATTCCCCGTCGTATAATATATATTTTTTCAATCTTCTACATTCGATAGCCCATTGTTACTACTTTTTAATATGTTTATTTACCAGCTCGGTAGGAAGTTAGACACAAGACCAAATCCGCATTTTCAGGTAGAGGCAGCTATAAACTAACCCAAAGAAGGTAAATCCTGGGAGAGTGAACCGTCTAAGGCTGAACAGAAACATACCTCAGGCCGACAAACCAACAAAACCGCACTAACCCTAAGTCAGTGTGACAAAAACCTACCTCCAATAAAAATGAAAACAAAAAATTCACAAAGATCAAAACTCTCTCTCCCCTTCTCTCGTTCTCTCTTTCTCTCTTTCTCTCTCTTTCTCTCTTTCTCCTCTTATCTTCTTCTCTCTTTCTCTCTCTCTTTCTCTCTCTCTCTTTCTCTCTTCTCCCTTTCTTTCTTTCTCTTCTTCTCTCCTCTCTTTCTCTCTCTCCTTCTCTCTCTCTTTCTCTTCTTCTCTCTTTCTCTCTCTCTCTGCCTTGACAATCTAGTGGAGGATGATCTATTCTCTTCCATACAGCTCCTTCTAAAGGAGGAGACGTTGCTAGTCTTTCTCTACTCTATCGTTATTTTCATGGTAGGTGCTCGACTGAGCTCCACTGTCTAGTTCCTCACAACCAAAACTCGCCTACTTAAAACCACTGCAAAAAAAACTTTCACTTTCTTCCTCTGTGTACTTAAAACCAAACGGATCTTCCATGAACAGAGTTTATTTCCAATAACTTCCCATCTGTGGAACACAATATCGTCGGGCTGCTTCCCGGCTGACTACAACGTGGTCGTTTTCAAACTCAATGTCAACAAATATTTGTCACGCCATCCTCTTAAATAATCACATTCTGACGATTCAACGCATCGTTTCCAATCCTCTCATATGATTGTTCATCATCCAACTGACAGTCACATGAACTCTTATCATTGAGTGGCTTTTTGGCCTCGATAAGTGATAACTCATGTGTATAAAAGAGAACTTATTGACGAATTGTCCGCTTAGCGTCGTGTTAACTAGTTGATTTATATTTACGAACTTTAATAAATGAGTATTGATTTACTCCTCTCCAGGAGTTAGGCACAAGGCCAGTTTTTATCTTACTCCCACAAGTAAGATGTGACCCAAGGTCGGGTTGGGAAAGTGGGGTTTGAAAAGCCAGCGCCCGAGAGGTGAGCACTCTGGCCATTAAAAATTTCCTAGGCAGCCCCGTCGACATTCCTCGGTAGGGGCGCCTCAGGCAGTAAGCAATAAACTTACTCCTCCCTAAAGAGGGGAGGCGAAGCCTGGGAGGGTGGACCTCCTAGAACTGCACAGGGCAGACCCATAGACCGGCGTAAATCAAGACCCGAAGGCCAAGACAATACCAGTCTATGGGGTGCAGTATCCATCGGAACAGATACTACACTTTGATCTTAGCCAAAATGAGTTGCTTACAAAATAATTTCAATAAACATGGTAGAGGCTACCTCTTCTTTTTTTTAAAATGAACTCGTCCTTTCAAAAGGGAATCATGAAACGAAACCGTTGCTATGGAAACGCATATCACCCGCATCTCAGTCGTGGGTACAAAGTGGTGGTTAACCACCACGTAAATGATTTGATTTTTCACGCCTCTCAAATGGTAAAAAAAATAGCTGGTATTCGCATTGTGCGCGTTTCGCGATTAAAATCCTGTTTCTACCTGAACAGTGATCGACCGACGAGCAGAGCATGTCATAGAGATGCGTTGATGTATATATAAAAGGGGGACCGTTGCTATTGTATTAAGACCCATTATTATCATCACGCAGAGTGTGAACTCGGTCGTCTGTTGAGACTACTGCATCATTTTCACTAATACCCTTAAGAAGGTCTTATTTGATCTATCCTCTAGCCATTGATTAAGTAGTAGGGTCTAAAGCAGGGGCGGGCAACCTCCGGCCCGCGGGCCACATCCGGCCCACGAAGGCTTAGCATCCGGTCCGCCACCCTGATATGCTTTATTATTGCAATCCGGCCCGTGGACCTCCCAGTAAAACTCATATCATTTTTTGACATAGACGTAAAAGTAGGTTTCAATTAAGATTTATAGTGGGATAAAAATGTATGAATATCAGCGAGCGATGATGCATGTATATTTCATTTTTCTTTAACTATTAATTTCAAATATTTGGCCTGAGATAAAAATAGAAAAAGAGAAAGAGAGAGGCAAAGAGGAAACGAGAGACGAAACATAGAACCTATGTGAGGTGTGTCAAAACGAATGCTGGATCAACCTGCTACTTCCCCCATCATTATTTTTTATGATTCCAAAATGGCTCTTCGTCGGCGCCTTTTATAACATCACATACAGAAGTCTCTTGAGAAAAAATATCAGATTTGTAGAGTGTTCGATGCAATTTTTGTACAATTTATTCATGTAAACAAAATATAGTAATTCTGAGATTTCGTTTTTCACTTCGGCCCGCGATCTTCTTCCAAAAGTCTCATCTGGCCCTCACTCTGAAAAGGTTGCCCGCCCCTGGTCTAAAGCCTCGGGTGGGATATAAAAGGGGTAACTCATTATTATAAAATCCACAGCCATCTCTGCTGTTGCTGCAATCCACACACATCTCGACTACGACGACGACTGTAACGCAAAAAAAAGAACAAAGAAACATATCAACTCTACATAAATAAAGGACAGATTTTTTGTTAATGTAAAGTAGTGGTTAAAAACGCAGACTTGGGACCATTTTTATTTTTATAAACTTAGTTCACCCCAAACAAGGCAAGTTGCCACTGTAGATGTAAGGGGCTACTAAGAATTAGGGTGAATGTTTAGGGGATCATCCTAAATTGGGAGTTGCTACTGTAGACGTAAGGGGCTAGTTAGAATAATGGTAAAAGTTTAGCGGGTCATCCTAAATTGGGAGCTGTGCGGCGAGGTGGGTTAGGGTTAGGGTAAGGGTTGGGGTTAGGGTTTAGGCTTAGGGTTAGTCACATGCATTCTTAGTTCACCGCAAACAAGGCAAGTTTCCACTATAAACGTAAGGGCTAGTGAGAATAAGGGTGAAAGTTTAGGGGGTCATCCTAAATTAGGAGCTGTGCAGCGAGATGGGTTAGGGTTAGGTTTAGGGTTAGGGTTAGGGTTAGGATTTAGGGGTCAGGGTTAGGGTTAGGGTTAGGGTTAGGGTTAGGGTTAGGGTTTAGGGGTTAGGGTTAGGGTTAGGGTTAGAGTTTAGGGGTTAGGGTTTAGGGGTTAGGTGTTAGTGGTTAGGGTTAGGGTTAGGGTTAGGGTTAGGGTTTAGGGGTTAGGGTTAGGGTTAGGGTTAGGGTTAGTCACATGCATTCTTAGTTCACCCCAAACAAGGCAAGTTTCTACTGTAAACGTAAGGGGCTACTGAAAATTAGGGTGAAAGTTTAGGGGTCATCCTAAATTGGGAGCTGCGCAGCGAGATGCTTGTTCATATTAGTTTTAAATTTCTGCATGTCGGTATAGCCGGGGAAACAGGGAGCAGGGAGGGAGTTCCAAAGGCCGGCAGCTTGAGGAAAGAAGCTATTGGAGTAGAAGGGGACCTCCACAGAGAATGGAGTGGATTTAGCTGATTGTCGAGTTGGTCGAGTGTATTTACGTCGAGGGAGGGGGCACCAGAGCAGCAAGTTCATGGGAACACATTTCAATTTAAGTACTCATAAAACAAGCACAGGAGTGCAATATTGCGGCGATGGGACAGGGGCTGGAGCTTGGTGGATAGTGAGGGACCTATTAAGTTGGCGATTCTTTTTTGGACCTTGTCTAAGGGGGAGAGACTAGTGGATGATGCACCAGCCCAGATGTGATAACAATAATCCATGCATGGGCGGATGGTGGCTTTGGAGAGATATAGGACTTGCACTAATACTGTTGAGAAAATATAAATTAATATATCCTTTAACCATTGATTTATTAGGATCTAAAGTCTCGAATTTTGTTACTAGCCATGAACCAGGAAAACCTCGAAATAACATGTCTTTCTATGCTTATCGTTGCATTGTTTCCAGTCGTTCTGGACTTCTTGCAATGACAGTTCAGAACATATGCAGCTTAAGATTACGCAACCCTTGTTTCATTGTGGATTTTTTTCTTTAGTTTGAGTTCTTAATCTGTTGGACTTACATAGGACCGACCAGGAAAATATAGCTATACAATTATTTTCCTCGAGTAATGAATAGTATTTTGACATATTTTGATGTTTTTAATTCGTTGTTTAAAACGATGTTCTGTGATTATAGTAACGCGTTTTCCAGTTAACGGGGGAAATTATGATATGTAGTTTCCTGTGAGTGATATCATCTTTCGCGCAAAAAGATGTTGTGTTATACACAAAATTACTTAGGTTGCAATTACACTCGAACGGGCAGACATTTTTCTACAATTACACCTGTTGGAATTGTCATCATCTGTTTTCGTTTACTTGTGATTATATGCATTTATAAATGCAATATATAAAAATGTAAATTGTGCCTGGAGGAAAATATTAGAATTTTTAAGTGGGAATGCAATAATATAGTAAGCCAAAAGACGGCGTTGATTTCACAGTGTTGACACAGAAACAAATTCAAGATAACAAATAAGTACTTTATTCCATCTAAAATCATCATTAAGTACTTCTTCCATCTAAAATAAGAACAGTACTAATTATAATTGTGCAGTTTTTTTAAATTGTTTTTATCCTACATACGAACTATGGTTAAATTTCGTTAGTCTTTTGACATGAGTATGGTTGTAAGTAGTGTACGTATGGGTACTCATGTGTGCTCGCGTCTTATATACAAGTAGATATTTACCACAACATTCCAATAGTTATTTCCTGTAAAGTAATAAGGAATCATTTTATTTTTCCTTGTAACAATAAATAGCGAAACGATATCGCAAACATAGAGTCAATTGTTATTCACTCGATCAAATTTAAATGTAGTATTAGTAGGACGTATCGCATACTCTGTAGCTTAGGTATAGAATGTGTGAGTGTATACATGGGTGTATGCGTTATGATCGATGTGTGTGCGTTTTTGTACTAATGACTCACCGCTTATTAAGGCCTAAATTCTATTCAAGGATAAGCGTTGATCGGTGTGTCAGATGGACGGTTGAAACAAGGCAGCATTTGATTATTTAAGAAAGCGGTTCAACAAGAATTTGTTAACATTGGACTTGAAAACGACCATGTTGTAGTCAGCTGGGAAGCAGCTCCGTGGTATTGTGTTCCACCGACGATTAATTCTTGGAAAGAAACCCTGCTCATGGAAGGTCCGTTTAGTTCCAAGTACACAGAGGAAGAAAGGAAAATTATCTACAGTGGTTGCAGCTAGATGAGTTTTTGCTGTGCATGTTTTACAGGGAAGGAACCATAAATTGGAGCTCAGTCGAACACCTACCATGGGCATAAAGATAGAGTAGAGAAAGACTAGCAACGTCTCTTCTGTAAAAAAGAGGCTGCAGGGAAGAGAAGAGGACATCCTCCACTAGATTTCGAAGACCTCGAGTAAAAAAAATATTGAGGTCTTCGACTACTGAACGATGCTGAAGATTCGATCTGACAACATCAGACGGTTTCTACCCAAGAAACGGTATGTCCTCTGTCCAGCCCGATGAAACCGCGGTACACCAAACAGACAACATAATGTAGTTTTTAAATTAAATACTTTATATATATATATATATGGAAAATGAAAAAATAAAAACCAAAAATATTATTTATTTAGTCATAATTTATCTTTTCATAAGCGACCCTTTGGGTTTACATCATTCATACTCTCTCCTCCTCTCTAATGGTTTTAATAACTCCGACCGCTATCATTCCCCCACTTTCCACAGTTAACTCAACTTCTCCTACTGCTACGATCTATTTGTAGCTCATAATTTATCTTTTCGTAAGCGGCCTTTTGAGCTTTTCTCCTCCTACTGCTATTGTTTCAAATATTTGTACTTGTGTGTTATTTCTACAGACCAATAATCCTGATAAAGTCTTGAAATAAAGACGAAACGCTGATGAATACATAAATAATATTTTTGGTTTTCCTTTTTTTGATTTTCCATTACGTTGTAATATTAGTTACATTTTTCATATGTGTGTGTGTGTGGGGGGGGGTGTATGTGTGTGTGTGTGTGTGTGTGTGTGTGACGTCTATGTTTCATTCCCGCAGCAAATCATCAGGATGTATTTGTATACTGGCTATATACATTCAGCTGATGATTTCCTGTCGGGATGAAACATGGACGATTCTGTGTAGCTTACTTGTCATTTGAAAATTACTATTCATATTACTACTACGCTCTACTCACATATTGAGCACTGTTGAAGTAAATACTGAAAATATATATACACAATACATTACATCACCTTATAATATTAAATTTGTATTGTTCTTGGTATTTTGGCTAAGATCAAAGTGTAGTATCTGTTCCGATTGATAGACTGGTATTGTCTTGGCCTTCGGGGCTTGATTTACGCCGGTCTATGGGTCTGTCCTGCCCAGTTCTAGGAGGTCCACCCTCCCAGGCTTTGCCTCCCCTCTTTGGGGAGGAGTAAGTTTATTGCTTACTGCCTGGGGCGCCCCTACCGGGGAATACCGACGGGGCTGCCCAGGTAATTTTTAATGGCCAGAGTGCTCACCTTCTCGGGCGCTGGCTTTTCAAACCCCACTTTCCCGACCCGACCTTGGGTCACATCTTACTTGTGGGAGTAAGATAAAACTGGCCTTGTGCCGAACTCCTGGAGATGAGGTAAATAAATACATATGAAATAGTGATCAATTATACATGTATATTACTTGAAAGCATCTCCGGTGCTGCCCGGGAAAAAATGCTGATCCCTGTGTAGTCTTGCTCCCAGCCCTGAACCCCATATTCCCAGTTTCAGTCTTATGATGTAATTTATAAAATAAAGTAATCGATGACCCTAAAAATAAAAAATAAAAATAAAAATAAAAAATGGATAAAAGTGGGAGATTTTTGGACGATATTTTATTGAAACGGATTTATTTACGAAAGCGCGTCATTTCTTTCAGCAAAAAAGGGCGGACCCTGGATTAATTCAGCGAACACTGCGGAATTCTTTTCTTAATATACTTCGTCATTAAGACTAGATTCGACTCACAATATCATTTTCTTTGTAACTTATTGATGTTCAGGTACCCGGGAGGTGTTACGCCCCCCATTGAAAAACGTGTATTGTGCCCAAAGTTGAACGCATGACCTGTTAAAGTTAAAAAAGCAGACATGCTTAGAATCAATATAAGTATGCAATTGAATCAAAGCCAATTCAATTGCAATTATAGAAGGCCGCGCAAAAACCAGTCAATATTCTGATGATTCGAAATCTAGTGGGGGGTACAGCCATTTTCTCACAGAAGAGACGTTGCTAGTCTTTCTCTGCTCTATCGTTTTTTTTCATGTCTTGTCCTCCGTGTAAAAACATTCACAGTAACCCGTCTAGCTACAACCACTGTAGATACTTTTCCTTTTTTCGTCTGTGTACCTAAATCTAAACGGAACTTCCATGAGCAAAGTTTCTTTCCAAGAACTACCCGTCTGTGGAACACAATACCATGGAGCTGATTCCCAGCTGACTACAACATGGTCGTTTTCAAGTACAATGTTAACAAATTCTTGTTGATTCTGCCCAGTTTCAACAATCACTACCGATCCTCAGGGTGTTGTCTCACCGTCCACTTGACAAACTCATTAACCTTTATCCTCGAGTGGCCTTTGGGCCTTGATAAGCAGTGACGCAATAGTACAAAAAATGATAAATGATAACTATTATCAATAATCAAGTATTTTAAAGCAGAAAAATAAAAATAAATTTAATGTTTTCAATCTTCTTCATGGATATGTCTTTTTAGACCTTCAGCTCAGTTGCAGCAAGCCGGTCCAGAGTTTCACCTTCCAAGTTAATAAGGCCCAGATCGCCATTTGGTGGCCGGTGTTTGGGGGCAGCGAGTGATGACGTGTGCCACGGTGTGCAGGGGGTCCCCACATTCGCATTGGGTATCATCCGTGAGGCCCCCACCTCTTCATCGACATGCCAAAGCGTCCCACGCATGTCCTCGGGGGATTGAGCGTTGTCCATTGCTTTGGCGGCAGGTGCTGGCCAGGGACATCCCTTCCTTGATACGTAATAACAAATATTTATACAGCTAACTTGCAACAAATATTTATACAGCTAACTTGCAACAAATATTTATACAGCTAATTTGCAACAATATTTATACAGCGAACAACAATTATACCCACAATGCAAGTTGGCACATTTGCGTAAGCATCTAAACTTTCAACCGGAAGTTTTGAGATTTTCTGTATTCTCCATTAAATTCAATCAAAATGACGTTCTCGCATCAGCCGTTTACCAGTGATCTCTCGCTGATAACGATCTGTGGTTTTCTCTGAATTTTGAGTGGAAATAAGCCTCATTAGAATTTCAGTGCTCACCGTGCCCTTCCAGTGGAGGTCTGGGTGGTGCTTTCCCTTATCGTTCTTTCTATCCTCTCAGAACTTTCACCACCATTTTCGGTAGTACCAACTGATATTGGTGCCGCAACACGTGTACGTGTGTGTGTATATGTGGGTATGTGTGTACGTGTGTGTGAATGTTAGTGTGTGGGTGTGAATGTTTGTCCGTGAGTGTTTCTGTATGTGTGTGTATATATGTGTGTGTACGTGCTCCCAACCCTGAACCTCGGTTGGTTGGTGTCACTTGGCTATGTTAATTCTTTTTTATGATTTTTCTTAATATTTCGGCTCTTTCATCAATGCAATGGTTTGTATGGTGTCAATCCTCTTTTTCCTTCCAATTTCTCCTCATCTTTCCCAGGTTTTTCGGAACTTTCTTAGTGCTCCTACAATTATCGGTATTACTGTAGTTTTCTTCGTGTTCCATATTCCCTTAAACTCCGTGGAAAATCTCATATTGTACTTAGTTTTTCCGATTTCTTCAGCTTCACTCTGTTATCTGATTGGACGGCGAAATATAATATTTAGTACGTTTCTTCCTTGCCTACTTATTTGGTTGCGTCTATCTATGTGTATTTCCATCTCTCAAAAAGAAAAGTACTTTTGACTTAAGGGGAACGTTTTTCTCCCCCTCCCTCTTTTCGTGACAAATGAAAAATTAAATATCGATGCGGACTAAATAGTTAAATCGACAAAATGAAAGTCAAAGCGATTTTTTTTTATCTCACGGACCAATTTAGAGCGAACATAATTTTTTTATGTAGCATTTTTCTGGTAAAATAGGGGAATCTTGGTGTCAGGTGGTTTCCACTGAGCGTAAAAGCAATACACTTCCGTAAAAAAAAATCGAGCACTTTCGATTATCAGTATCGTAAAAATGTAAACAAAAATAAGTAATTTCATTTAATACAATATAATTATTCAACTTCTAGTAGCAGTTTCGGTAGCTCAACGGTAGAGCACTGAATACTATTCAATGGGGATAGTGTTCCGAATTACGCAACACTGATGAATCGTAGACAATAGAACACCTGTCTGTGGATGACTATTTTTTTTAATATGGTGGCGTAAAAGCAATATTATTCCGTAAAAATAAGGGAGTGTTTGCGGTTTTCAGTATTGTAAAAAAAATTTAAATAATCGAATAGTTTCATTTAAATACGATATAATTTCTTTTACTTCTAAGTAATAGTTTCGTTTGCTCAGTCGGCAGGGCAGCAGATACCAACCACTGGGGTCCAGGTTTGTTTCAAATCTCGCTACGTTTTGTCATATTAAAGAGTTGTGTAGACTAATATATATATATATATATATATATATATATATATATATATATATATATATATATATATATATATATATGTGTGTGTGTGTGTGTGTGTGTGTGTGTGTGTGTGTGTGTGTGTGGGTGTGTGTGTGGGTGTGTGTGTGTGTGAGCAGCATAGAGTATGAATCGTGGTCCCGGCAAGTGTGCACATTAGCATCGAAACGTAAATGGATTTATGTAGACTGCTGTAAACGTTTACATAAAATGTATTTATAATGCTCTACTTAGTATCGGGCACTTTGGAAAAATTATAGGTTTTAAGTTCATTTTTTCAATAGTTTAAAACTTATTGAATTATGTATATATATATATATATATATATATATATATATATATATATATATATATATATATATATATATGTGTGTGTGTGTGTGTGTGTGTGTGTGTGTGTGTGTGTATATATATATATATATATAACAATGTAACAATTAATAAATATATATGTTATAAAATTGAAAATAGAAGCCTTTATTAATGCAAGATTAATTTATTTTATTTTTTTACTTTAATCTTATTAATTTCGGAATAATATTTCATCATCAGAGTTGACCAGTATTGTGTCATTTTTTTTCATCAAAAAACACAAAAACAAAAAATAAACAAACTTTTTTCCTTTTGTTTTTTCGATAAAATGTCCTTGTTATGGTGTATCCGCGCCGATGTCGTTGGCGGTTATGAATTCAAATTCTGGGTGCAGAACGAAGAAAGCATTGGCATGCTAGAGTTTAAGAAAATGGGTCGTTCATTTCAAAGCATTGGTGGGGCAGTATTATAAAATTGAAAATAGAAGTCTTTATCAATGCAAGCTTATATATATATATATATATATATATATATATATATATATATATATATATATATATATATATATATATATATATAACTGTTGTAATCCATGTAATTTAGGTTATAATAATTAATAACTCGTAAAATAAAATGGATGACTTTTAAACAGAAAGGTTTAACAGATTTATTAAAAGTGTAATTAGAATGAAATGAGTTACTTAGCCGCTGTAACGCGAGATGAAATATGAGACAGTCTGATCCGTGTCAATGTTTACTTTTCACTCCGGCAAGCCACTCGACAAGGGGCGATAACTCTGAAATGGTCCAAGGGACATAATTGCGTTTTCTTTAGTTATCCTAACATTAACATATATATATATATATATATATATATATATATATATATATATATATATATATATATATATATATATATATATATATATATATATATATATATATGTGAAAGGTATATACTTTAATATATCTTTTATTTATTTTCTATTTTTTGACGTCTACGAATATTAATTGTCTCTTATGTATAAAAAGAAATTAAAAGGTTTTTCTTAAAAGGAGAACGAAATTTTTGGCCGCGATCTTTCGGCCTTCGTCAGTGTAATATATTTATTTATTCATTATTACATCTATATATATTTATGTATACATAATTCAATAAGTTCAAAAGTATTGAAAAAATGAACTTAAAACTTATAATTTTTCAAGAGTGTCCGATACTAAGTAGAGCATTATAAATAGATTTTATGTAAACTAATCTATAAATTAGAAAAGCTTACGCAAGTTTACAAGCGTTTTGATGTTAATACATCTCCTCGGGGCTGTAAGATTTCATCTTACAACCTTACGTAGGAAGTTTATTTGTGTGTGTGTTTGTGTATATATATATATATATATATATATATATATATATATATATAGAGAGAGAGAGAGAGAGAGAGAGAGAGAGAGAGAGAGAGAAGAAAAAAGAGTGATAAATATGCGACGATTGCCCAAATTTATTTCAAATTTCAATTGTTCAATTCAAGGTGTATTCAGTAATAAACTAGTGTTTATTAAATTTGTTTATTAAATTTGAAATAAATTTGGACAATCGTCGCATATTTATCACTCTTTTTTCATTATATCTCTACAATTGCTCTATCTCGTATATTGAGCTAAACCTCTTTACTATAGGTTCCATCTACTAAAAGTTTTACTTTTGGTTTATATTTGATCCTATATATATATATATATATATATATATATATATATATATAGAGAGAGAGAGAGAGAGAGAGAGAGAGAGAGATTAAAAAGTTTGAAAAAAGTCACACATGGAAGCGTTGGTAAAATGGCAATAATAAGGAGAATATTTTGAAAAAATATTTTGAAAACCTGGACAACGCATTTATTTATGTTTTTCAAAATAAATTATTTATCTACTTTAAAAAATTGAGAGCATATGAACCCTTGTCAAAAGAATAAGCATATTTTTTCTCTTCCTTTTTCGTTTAATCCTTCTTGTTTGAGACATATTTATCGCAGTCAAGTTTAAATTAGTCTTGATGTTATCGACGATTAATGTTGATATGCCGCTGTGTGTAGCGCGCGGTTACGTGAATAAGGTAGATTGAAAAGTTTGAAAAGTCACACATGGAGGCGTTGGTGAAATGGCAATAATAAGGAGAATATTTTGAAAAAATCTATACATAAAAAGTTTGGTATGTCTACACTGCTTAAATAAATGATTTTTAATAATCATCCGGACAACACGCAAACAGGTAACACCACACTTGCTGTTATGTAAGATTTTAAGAAAAAATAAATAGTAAGTTCCATTTCGTATTCGATTTATTATTTTTGTTCCTTCCGGCTTACATCCTACCCGGGACTTTGCATTGCTCACAGCCTTTTAAAACATAGTACTAATATATATATATATATATATATATATATATATATATATATATATATATATATATATATATATATATATATATATATAGATTTAAAAAGAATACGCGGAAATCTCTCTAAGGCCCTTTCGACTATCATCTCGTCAGGAGAAAATCGATAGTTTTAATTAATAATAACGTCGAAAGAAAGAGCAAAATGGGGAAATTGAGTGTGCCAAAATTATCGTTAAGCGATTAAAATTCAATTTAATGATTTCGATTAAAAGACGATTAAAAGGCACTACGTTAGGGGATAAAAAAAAAAAAATTGGGAAGGAGTTCAAAGTTCCCCAAAGAGATTCAGCGATCTTACAAATTCCTTCTGCCGGCACAAGGAAGGTTTTCGAATGGCAATAGAGACAGATTCCAATATTTTCAAATGGTTCTTGGAATCTGCTCGATGCAAGACCTCAAAACGGTCTATTTTATAGCCACTGGCACAGCTAGGGTTTTCAACCAAATGCTGGCCAATAGCAGAGTCCAAAGAATTAGAGGAGGGGTAACACAAGGACCCTACCCTTCCCTGACGTATTTTTGCATTTGCAGACTCGCATAAACCAGCACATTCCATCAAAAATACGTCAGGGAATCTAATCTGCGTTCACAAGCCAACTGTCGATTTTCTTCTTTTCTCAGTGTTTCAAATCGGCGTTTATAAGCTAACCGTTAATTTTTTCTCTTTTTCTTCTCTTTTTCTCTTTCTTCTTTGCCCACGCCCAGTGTTTAAAATCGGCATTCATAACTGTCAGTTTTTTCTCTTTTTCTCCTTCTTCTTCTTTTTCTTCTTCTTCTTCTTTTTTGACATTTCTTTCTTTCTTTCTACTGTATTTTTATTGTTTTTCTTTTTCTCATTATAATTAGTATATGTGTTATATATACGTTTATACATATTCTACATTATTTTTATTTATATATCCTATGATTTGTTCTATCAGTTTATTTTTATTAATTTGATCAGATTTAAAAGCATCAGGATGGCGAGTAATTGCTTTATTTAATTGTCTAAATATTTTATTTTGATCGCCAATTTGGTTAATCATTTTTATTATTAGATCAGAAATTGGGGGCATGAAATCTACTAGTTTTAAGGTAACACGAGCAATCCTCAGAAATTCGGACATAATACTCCCGTAAAATATATACACAGGGCAGGTACTATTTTTATGTGACATCCGCACGATACGAAAAGGAAATGAATTTCTTTTATCAAACAGTTTATAGATAAATATTTTATCTTCAATTTTTATATCCAAATCAAGAAAAGTAGCTTGTGTTCCCTTATGTTCACAGTTTAATTTTAACTCTTTAGGATATATTAAATGTTTAGTATTTGCAAACTCTTCGCTGTCATTCATGCAAACAAGGTCGTCAATATATCGCCTACATCCATGATAACTATACGCTCTAGATATATCGTTTTTTATTAATGATGATATATACATATATTCAAGTCTATGTAAATATAGATTTGCCCAAAATGGAGACGGATCCAAACCCATTTGAATACCTATTGTTTGGAGTAGTACTTTATTTCCTATATATATATATATATATATATATATATATATATATATATATATAGAGAGAGAGAGAGAGAGAGAGAGAGAGAGAGAGAGGGCGAATTAATTATGACGATATATGTATTAGCATATACTATCAGTGCCTACTAATTAGCAGCTTTCTTAAAAGATTCAGGTCGATGATTGTCAATAAGTAACAACAGAGCAAATATAAGTCAGGTTCATTTTATATTCCAATAACCATGGTTTTATTTTTATTCTATTTTTTTCACATTTCCCAAAAACATTTCATTTCTGTGAGATGTATTTTTTACGGTGCGTTTCATTTGACGTGAGCCAAACAACATTTTTATGTCAATATCGTCTCTGTAACACTACAAAATCATCAGAAAAATCCGCAAAGAATAAAAAGTTCTTGAAAAGAACCTACACTATAGAGTGGGGCATATATATATATATAAATATATATATATATATATATATATATATATATATATATATATATATATATATATATATATATATATATATATATATATGTCTCTTTAAACATAGAAATAAACAGGCAAACTGGGAGAAACCTGTTCGGGTATGACGATCCGATGCTCAACAAAAGAACTCGAAATGTTTGGGTGATAAATAAATTCCACTTCGGTGGTTAGGGTTAGGGTTAGGGTTAACGACTTTATACTAATGTCTTTTCTGCTTGAAAATATTTGATACTTCAGTTTTTCACATACATACACACACACAAACATATATATATATATATATATATATATATATATATATATATATATATATATATATATGGGGGCGTTTTACCTGTAAGTTCCTTACGTTTGAATTTCTTTTGACAATACAAACAGGAAATGTTTTAGCTGGGCGTTGTTATAAAAAAATTACCGACATTTTTTACCATTTTCTTTTAAATTGATGAATATATATATATATTAGAACATAGATCTATGTAAACATCTTCACATGATCAATTTGGGTTCCAAGAAATCAACAAACAATAGAATATTGTACGATCGTTTCAGAGACCATGTATTTTTATCTTTACTATCTGATGTTGAACTCCCGACTATCTTCAGCTGTGTTGTCACAAGTGTACAACTGTACCGAATAATAAATATATAAATATATATATATATATATATATATATATATATATATATATATATATATATATATATATATATATATATATAACCCGAGTATGGTATAGATCCACAGGGTATAAATCCAGGGGAGTTGAACCGGGTTTATGAGAGTGCTCAATAAATATATAGAGCAGAAATATAAAATCAATTGTGTAGTCAAAATGAAATAAATTATCATATATATATATATATATATATATATATATATATATATATATATATATATATATATATATATATATATATATATATATATATATATAATTATAATATAGAATGAAGTAATAAAATAAGGTGTCAATCAAATTTTATTAGAATTCAAGGTTCAAGCAAAGTATCTTTACTAATTATAAAATATTAGTTGACGCTTATATCTTTTGTTGGATTGCTTCATATATATATAGAGATAGATAGATAGATAGATAGATAGATAGATAGATAGATAGATAGATAGATAGATAGATAGATAGATGATGATGATGATTTCTTTTGTAAGGCCGGAAATGTTATCTCGATTTCACCGAAAATTGTTTGTTTATCGATGATGATGATGATGATGATGATGATGATGATGATGATGATGATGATGATGATGATGATGATGATGATGATGATGATGATGATGATGATGATGATGTACTAAAAGTTCAACACTTACCAAGGCCAAAAGCCACTCGAGCATAAGGATTAGTGAGATGATGTAACAGTGCTATGAACGGATTGAGGACTATGATTAATTCACAGGACTAATCGACAAATATTTGTTGACATTTGACTTGAAGACGATCATGTAGTCTGTATGTTTTCCACAGTGAGAATTTCATGGAAATAAACTTTGTTCATGGAAGTTTCTGTTTGATTTTAGGTACACAGAGGAAGAAAGGAGATTTATTTGCAGTGTTGGTAGAAAAATGAGATGATGATGATGATGATGATGATGATGATGATGATGATGATGATGATGATGATGATGATTCTTGAAGACAAGAAAATTGCTATTGATTGCTACTACTGTGACTGACGTGAACTGGAGAGACGCTTCTGGTGCTATGCGTATATGTGTCTCCGTCTGGGACGATCTATCTAATATTCTCTTTTTTCTCGGCGAGCCCTGTTCTTTTATGCACAAGATTATTACGTATCGAATCCAAATACCCATTTGATTTTGGGGGGATGACCTGTTATTTTTTACTTGCTCCAGAAATGTAAATCTGCATGAAATGTGATGTTGTCAATTGGTTAAAAAAAAATTCATAACTTGGAATAAGATTTTATCAACGATCGTATAAGAGTGGCAAACACAGGAGGCATCGATGCCATTAAACGACCGAGTATGTCGGAATATGGCATTGACGGTATGCCGGACATTTTGACAAGCGGACGAAATGATGAAATCCCTAAATTAATAAACTTATGTGACAACTTCTCATGACTGTGTATACGTATGTGTCTTTCTCGCCTCTATGTGACTTGAGAATTATTATTTTAGTATTTACTGCAAATGCAATAACGTAAAATACTAAAATAAATATTTTAAAAATCCTATTTAAAAGAAATTTGATTACATAATTGAATACATTATGATGCATTTCAATGTTTTCGTAAACAAGACATCTTCTGTTCCAAATAAAAATGAATTACTTCGAAATTTTAAAGAAACGTGTAACCATTTAAACTGCCGAGTAGAAAGTCATTTAAACTGACTTGGATTTTTCAGCAAATCCTTATGTGTTAAAATAGTGAACGTTTTGAAAGCTGTTTACATGCAATCAAAAAGATAAAAACAATATTTATACCTTAATAAAAATTAGTTTTATAACATTTTGGTTCGGTTAATAATTTATGGATCAAAAGATACCGTAATAATTTACTTGACTAATGCGATGTAATAATTTACTTGAATAATGCGATGTAATAATTTACTTGAATAATGCGATGTAATAATTTATTAAATAATTCGATGTAATAATTTACTTGACTAATGCGAGTAATAATTTACTTGAATAATGTGATGTAATAATTTACTTGAATAATACGATGTAGTAATTTACTTGAATAATGCGATGTAATAATTTACTTGAATAATGCGATGTAGTAATTTACTTTACTAATGCGATGTAATAATTTACTTGAATAATTCGATGTAATAATTTACTTAAATAATGCGATGTAATAATTTACTTGAATAATGCGATGTAATAATTTATTAAATAATTCGATGTAATAATTTACTTGACTAATGCGAGTAATAATTTACTTGAATAATGTGATGTAATAATTTACTTGAATAATACGATGTAGTAATTTACTTGAATAATGCGAGTAATAATTTACTTGAATAATGCGATGTAGTAATTTACTTGAATAATGCGATGTAGTAATTTACTTGAATAATGCGATGTAATAATTTACTTAAATAATGCGGTGTAATAATTTACTTGAATAATGCGATGTAATAATTTACTTAAATAATGCGATGTAATAATTTACTTTACTAATGCGATGTAATAATTTACTTGAATAATGCGATGTAATAATTTACTTTACTAATGCGATGTAATAATTTACTTGAATAATTCGATGTAATAATTTACTTAAATAATGCGATGTAATAATTTACTTGAATAATGCGATGTAATAATTTACTTGACTAATGCGATGTAATAATTTACTTGACTAATGCGATGTAATAATTTACTTGAATAATGCGATGTAATAATTTACTTGAATAATGCGATGTAATAATTTACTTGAATAATGCGATGTAATAATTTACTTGAATAATGCGATTTAATAATTTACTTGAAAAATGCGATGTAATAATTTACTTGAATAATGCGATGTAATAATTTACTTGAATAATGCGATGTAATAATTTACTTGAAAAATGCGATGTAATAATTTACTTGAATAATGCGATGTAATAATTTACTTGAATAATGCGATGTAATAATTTACTTAAATAATGCGATGTAATAATTTACTTAAATAATGCCATGTAATAATTTACTTGAATAATGCGATGTAATAATTTACTTGAGTAATGCGATTTAATAATTTACTTGAATAATGCGATGTAATAATTTACTTGAATAATGCGATGTAATAATTAACTTGAACAATGCGATGTAATAATTAATTGTTAAATGAACAGCATAACATAGTTTTAAAAAAAAATTCAAAAAGACTCCTGGACAACGTCGGGTAGGTACAGCCAGTTCACTATAAAATTTTTGGTATTTTTTAATTTAAACATTATTTCCTTTAAAAGAAATCTGTAATTTTGCAACTGGTGCTACCAGATCTGAAGATGCTGGCTTCCTGGCTAAAGATGCACCAAACATTTATGCTATTGGGGGGGGGGGGGGGGGGGATCACTTCACTTTGCAAAAGTCAATCATGTTCTGCAAAGCCAAAAAAAACAACAACAATTTTCTTTTACAAAAAAACTGATCGGATTCGGCATTAAATAACCAGAAAAAGGTTGATATGCCGTAAAACAAACAAATCAAACACCATGAATAACCATTTGAAGATATAAAGAACTTTAAGCATAAAATCTGTTACCAAAATGACCGGATTCGACATTAAATAACCCAAAAAGGGTCGATATGCCGTAAAACAAAACAACAAAACTAAACACCATGAATAAATATTTGAAGATATATAGAACTTGAAGCATAAAAACTTTTACCAAAATGACCATATTCGGCAGTAAATATAACCCGAAAAGGGTTGATATGCCGTAAAACAAAACTACCAAACAAATGTAATTTTCCAGATCATTCTTTCACTTCATGTTTATCCATATGAATAAAGCTATGAGATAACTTCACGTGTGTGTATGTTTCTCGTGAACATGTAACTTTGGTAGTCACACATTGAATTATTGTTTTTTTTTATATTTCGCGAATATTGATTGAAAACAACAATCAATAGCGAAAAAAAAAATAAGCGTTTAAAATCCTATTTAAAAAATAATTTTATTTCGTAAAATCCTCCCGAATGCATTTTGATTTTTTATTTACCAATCTTCTAATTTTTTTTTTTTTTAATCCACTAGAATGTTACAGAGGTGGCGGTTAAGAGGACTTCGTTGAGTGTGTGACAAATTTTGATAAGAACAATTCGATAAGATGCGCTTCTATGCTGCGGATGCAGGAGGACACGAATTTATTCGTCCATTATCGAACAACGCCAGGTACCCTTGCTAGTCTTATAATAAATAGAAACAAGTAAACAAACAATGCTAACGTCTTCCGGTGAAAAGGATTGATATGTCGTAAAACAAAACCATTAAATGACTGGATTCAGCATTAAATGACTCGAAAAGGATTGAGATGCCGTAAAACAAAACCACCAAATCACATGATCCGGCATTAAATAACCCGAAAATAATTGATATAATGTAAAACAAAACAAGCAAATTTTAAAATATATATTTTTAAATGTTAAGGATGACAAGATTCGGCATTAAATAATCTGAAAAGGGTCGATATGCCGTCAAAAAAACAACTTTTTTTTTAAACCCAGCTAAATTCAAAGAAACAAATGACTGAAATTTGTATATATTTTATTAAAATATCTAGTTTAATTTTTAATTTACTTGATCTCTTCTTTCTCTTCTTTTTTTACGTATTTCGTGCATTTGGCCAAAAACTCTGTTGGCCAGAAAGTCCTAGATTCGCGGTTGGCACATCAGGATATTTTAGGATTTATGGCTATTCGGGAATTAATGGCAAGATGACATCTTGACTGCGTTCTCTCACGTACACGGACACACGTACATGCATACAATTATAAAGAGAGTGAGAGAGAGAGAAAGAGGGTGGCGAGAGAGAGAGAGGGGGAGGGAGGGCGCGAGTCTATAATATGGGCGTAGAGCCGAAAGAGAAAGAGGGGGGATTCGCGCGCCATGTATGCATGTATTAGACAAATTGTTAGCGACAAATATTTCATTTATAATTCCTAAAAGTACACAAGAACTGTAATCTCGGATCTGCCGGGTAATGTCAACTTGTACGTAAAGACGTAATTTCACTGTGACCTTCGAGTCAGATTCGCCGCAGGTCATTTAAACTTTATAAATTCTCGAATATAAACTTTACGATTCAGTCAACGTTGCATTTTTCTCTCCTGCCAATTAGTTTAATATTGATTGTTGTGTTGGCATCCGTCAGTCGCAACGACTATGGATCAGCGCCATATTGGGATGTTGTTTGTGTGCATCTTTTTGTGTGACTGTAGAGACCAGTTCTTGATTTGCATGGTCTACTACAGCGTTGACATACGAAAGCTGTTGTGCAATGTGTCACCTCGACTTGTTGGTCTGCCTGTAGGCTCGCTCTTCTCCTAGCTCTCTTCGCAGCGTTTTCATCGTGGAGGGTCTTCTCGTTGATGATCTGTTTCCTCCAAGCGTATCTGTCAGCTGCAGGGGTTTACTCTAGATCAAATCAAGAACTCCTCGATAACTCTTATCCTCGATTAGCTTTTGGCCTTGATAAGCGATGATTTATGAGTTAACGAAAAAGAAAAACACACATGTTAGAAAATGTTTGGGCCTAGTAAGTTTCGTTCGGTTTTTGGCTTGTTTTATGACATATCAAATGGGTTATTTAATGGCAAATCAAATTGTCATATGGGATCCTAGAGGAGGGATACATTTTTTTTACCTATTTTTTTATTTTTTTAGATAATTTTAAGTTACATTTTATTGAAGAGTCTAATTTCTTTAATGACATTTAAGATGTTGCTAGGGTTAGTGTTTTTGTCTTTTGGGCTTGAATTGAATACTACTGGGGAATGCCGACGGGTCCGTTCTCGACTATATAGAGTACCCCCCCTCTCTCTCTCTCTCTCTCTCTCTTTCTTATTCTCTCTCTCTTTCTTTCTCTCTTTCTCCTCGCTCTCTCTTTATTTCTCTCTCTTTCTTCCTCTCTCTCTTTCTCCTTCTCTTTCTCTCTTTATGTCTCTCTCTCTCTCTCTCTCTCTCTCTCTCTCGCATGCACACACACAAACCTTCTGGCCCTATTCCACATCTTGTTTAAGATGTTGGGTTAGGGTTAGTGTTTTTGTCCTTTGGGCTTGAATTGAATACTACTGGGAAATACTGACGGGTCCGTTCTCGACTATATAGAGTACCCCTCTCTCTCTCTCTCTCTCTCTCTCTCTCTCTCTCTCTCTCTCTCTCTCACACACACACACACACACACACAAACCTTCCGGCCGTGTTTCACATCTTGCTGCAGTAGAAAGCAATTAATTCCAAATTGATTCTTACGGACACCCTATATACATTTAACTTTGCGGACACTCTATATATTTAACTTCTGCATTGAAGAGAGGCATAACTGTTGATCTCTTCATTTGAATCGCACACAAAAACAATCTACATTGCGATCGAAAGAAGCCGTTTTATTTTTACTCACTTCATAGTCATACACGGTGATGTTTCCTTCCTCAGTAATGTAGCCGACAATACGAAAATACGCACACAGTTGAATATACCGCGCCTAGCTCTGAACGTGTGACGTCAGTCACGTTACTTTTGTTTTTGTTTTCCATTTTTCATCGGTGCTCTTTTATGTGTCGGGCTTAGGTATTCGATCCTGGGTTGTCCTAGAGGTGCACCCTCCCAGGCCTTGCCTCCCCTCTTTGGGGTGGAGTAAGTTTATTGCTTACTGCCTGAGGCGCTCTGACCGGAGAATGCCGACAGTGTTGCCTAAGCTATTTTTGCTAGGCCAGAGTGCTCCTCCTTTAGAGGCGCCAGCTTGATTCTTTCCCCACCTTCCCGACCTTGTGTCACATATTGCTGCGGTGGGAAGCAATTAAATACCGTAGACCTGGCAACCTACTTGCGGAGTGTTCATCATCTCCTCCAACGAACACTTAGCAATTAACTAAAAACTACTATATAGGGCGACCGTCCCGCCCTTAAATGCCACCCATCGAAACGTTAATAAAATTCAAATCCTTTGTACAATACAACTATATTCGGTACAAAAAACCTTCAGTCTATGCCTGACTTGTCCACCAAGTTTCACTCATGAATGTCCAACAGTCTTTGGATTACTGCCGTTCAATGATAAACTCACCTGACACACCTAGTAGCTAACAGCAGTTTTCTCCCACCTTGCCTGGAAGAAAAGAGTGGGGATGTTTCTTCCTTGAATAACATAAGATTCTCTGGGAAAGCTATTCTGTAAATAGTTCGGTAAGAGTATTTAAACACCAAGAAGCTTGGTTCGCTGACACACAACCAAATCACATTTGTACAATTATTTTTCCGCCGGGGGAAATACATTTAGGAAACAAAGTAAACCGTTCATATACAGTTGGGCCGAACTATTCCCGTGACAGGATGCCAGTCTGTTGTCGTTTTGTTTTTTACACTAATATACGTGGATAGCGATTGGAAGACGTTACAATTATAGTTGCTTCACTAAAGTTAGTAATACATAGTGACGTACACAGAACTGGATGTCCAGCTTGTGACATGCAAATAAAAACTGTTCTTGCGCATGTGGTTCAAGAAATAGAAAAATCTTTGTAGAAATATATTTGCTAAATTGTCACCACTTATCAAGGCCAGATGCTACTCAAGGATGAGTGTTAATGAGACGCAATTATTGTGAGGACCGAATACTTGCGGAGACGGTTCTAGATAGGAATCAGTTGACATTGGCTTTGAAGACGACCAAGTTGCAATCTGTGGGGAAGCAGTCCCGTAGCAATGTGTTCCACAGGCAGGAAGCCCTTGCCGAGAAGCTCTGTGCGTGAAAATTTCACTTGACGAAAGAGAACGTTTTTCTTCGATGTGTTAATAAGACGAGTTCTTGCTGTGAATGCCTTACAAGGATGAACCAGGGATTAGAGTTCAGCCGACCATTTTACATGGAAATAGCGACAGAGTAGAGAGCGAGACTAGCAACATCGGTAAGGGGCCTGTAATGAACGAAAGAGATCATCCCCACTCGATTTCAGAGTCAATTCTGAATTCTGTCAAAAACATTGAAGCGTTCTCTGAGCGGCACCTCCCCAGACGTGGCAGCAATACTCCATCTTAGGGCATATCTGACTCTTTTTACAGGTAGAGGATTGCATCTGGAGTCAGGTGCTTTCTGGAGCGGTGGAATGATTCAACCATTTTTTAGTGGTCCTAACAAAAGATCGGATGTAAGCCTTCTATTTAACCTAAGCAAAATTGTCTCCGCTTAAATACAAGACTGTGTGTTTCGGGAGCCGGTGTGGATTTCGACAAGCCTATATAAAAAGGCGAGAAAATCCCGAAATTAATCAGTATCATCATTTATCATTCGCCCTCCATGACATTCGCCTTTTGTGACGTCATTCAAAGCTTAAGGTAACAAGCAGCCAATCTCTGTCCCATTGACGCACTGTTGCATCCCTGTGCTTGTTTTACAAATCCAACTAGCAGCAAAATCCCACCCCTTCACTGTAAATGTCTCCAGACGCTGGAAAACTTTCTACTCTAATAGCTTCATTCCTCAAACTGCTTGCCTTTGGAATTCCCTCCTTGTTCAGCTTCTCTGACTGTACCAACAAAATCTAAATGTAATGTGAACAAACATCTTGCTGCACAACTCCCCACTTACAATGTCGTCTATAAATCTGGCTGTTAATCACAGTAAACTTTCACGTCTAAAAGGTTTCCGACATCTGAGGAACTATATAGTGAAGGGGTGGAATTTTGCTGCTAGTCAGGAGTATTTAGAGGGTACAAGGGCAGTAAATTTCGTGGAAGTACTTGTAAAACAAACACAAGAAAAAATTAACTGATTTCCACTAATGGTTGAGTGCAGTTTAGTTTTAAGTCGCTAAAATAATTAATAACCTTAACCTAACCCTAACGTATTAATATATTAACATATTCCTCCTTTAGACCCTCATATATAAATTCTATATTATAACCCCGATTCATGCATATCCTGAGGGTCAACATTGATTTGATCTTACGCAATCATTTACTTCTTTAATTTGATTCATTTGTATCTAAATCATTTTAACATATTTTCGCTTTTGTCCGGCATCGTACATGTGTTTTGTTTCTCCAAGAACTTAGGTAATATCCATTAACTGCAATCAAAAGCCATCTGCCACGCTTCTTACATTAATTATCACTCAATAAAGTCAACAAGAAGATGAATGATTTATTCAAACATTGATCGTCCAGTAGGCTGAAATGTCAAAAAGGGATTGGAGCAACACAGCATTTTTATTTTGCTTTCTCATGCCCGAACGGTGTTACTATTGCCCAGAAGAGAGTGTAGAGAAAGGTAGCCTGCTGATCTGACTATGAAATCGCTTAGCGCTATCACAGTTTTGGGACGCAGCTTCTTTCTTTGTTTTTTTTTGGGGGGGTGGGTATCCGCCTTTGGCTTTTGACGTGCAGTTTTGTCTTCTTTTCTTGGTTCTCCGGCGCTCTTGTCATCCATTTAACTACAAATGAAAGCAACATTTTTGCTCTCTTTTTGTCTTTTAGTTGATCTTAAGGATCAAGCGCAGGAAACCGCCAGAAAAGCGCAGAAGATAATCAACAGATGATGTTCGCGACAGAGCTGACCATATAATTTGTCTGAAGACCAAAAAACGATGGGACCAAACGATCGATGACACCCAATACATCGACCAAACAAAACTGAATGGTTTTAAGCAATGTAAGTTTGTTTCGACCAAGTCAGCAGGAAGAGAGTTCCACAAGTACTGTGTAATGGTTACGTTTGTTTTGGGTTAGGGTTAGGGTTAGGGTTAGGGTTATTGCCGATGGCCCGAAATACTTTTTTCTAAGAATTTTGGAAAAATAACAATCGGTGTATACATAATGATCTCATTGCGTATACAGGTGACTGTATTTTTTTATGGAAATTGCTCAAGACAAGTCATGAAGCCACTTGATGTAAATAGCTAACAAGAACAAATATGATTATCCGAAAAGACAGGAGATGCCTATTAGCCTTAGTCTTGAAAAGACCAAGGCTGTAAGTAGGAGGAAAACAGTCAGCAGGAAGAGAGTTCCACAAGCCTGCGATTCTTGGAAAGAAGCTACTGGAATAGGAAGCTCTATTACAATAAGGTATCAGAACAGCAAATTGATCCAGACCACTTGACCAACGAGTCAAACGAGCTGGAACAAAAGAAGCAGGGAATAGATCACATAATTCTGAAGAACACATACCATAATAGTATTTATAGAAAAGACTGAGACTAGCAACATAACGTCTGTGAGAGAGAATGTGTAGAGAAGAATAAAGAGGGTGGCCAATCAAATTACAGATACATTTCTGCACCTTATCAACAACCCTCAAATGGGTCAGAGATTCACCAGCCCAAATATAACAACAGTACTCCATACATGGTAGATTTGCAGAGATTGAGAACAGAAATGAGCCCTGACAGACCTCTTGGATGTTCCAGCACATCTCTTTCGCTTTCATTCGAGGTAATGTCATGTCTATCATGGCATTTTTCTGCAACGTTGAAGTTTTGACAAAAATAAAATAAAAAAACAAAATGTAGAATTTCGTATATTCAGACGTTCTTATCTCGGGTGGTTTTATCACAACGTTTCGGCCGATGTAACCTTCGACCTTCTTCAAGTGTAACTTGCCGAACTCAGGAATCTTTCCGTCAAACTCGGAAATCTGGACGGAACCCTTTATTAAATACACGGGGTAGCATGCTCTCGTTCCATCTGCCATGACTGGATATTGTACTAAGTACAATTCAGTTCTAAGTAACAGTCATCTGAAGGTTCAATCCTACTCCTAGGAATTGTTTATGCAACCAACTGGCCGGTTATTGTCTGTTGAATTAATCTAAATAATAGATAAGTAGTGATCTATAGTGAAAAGTAGTTAGATCAAAAACAAGAATAGGTTTAAGGCTCCCAAAATTCATACGTGGCGCAGTGGATATAGTACTAAGTAAAATTCCGTTCTAAGTGACACTCATCTGAAGGTTGAAAGTTCAATCCTCGGCGCGGGCGATAAGAAGAATTGCGAATTACTGAAGACTTCTTCCCAGTCATAGCAGATGGATTCCAGCGATGCCAATTCTTCTTCATACACAGTTTAATGACACAAATTCAAGAAAAAATAAAATAAACTTTCACAATAGATTTAAAATTTATTGCCAGTGGAAAAAAAAAAATTAAATATCGTAACTTTTTATTCCATATTTTTCTTTGAGTTAATTTTTGGTTTCCCTTGAAATGGTTCATTTCCTTCGGAATAAAAGGGGCTTCTCTTTTGTTGGATCAGTCATTAGTTGGGAACAGATTACACGAGAATCGCTTGACACAAAAAAAAATAAGTAAAATGAATGTAAACAATAAGAATTTGATATTTGTTAAACTGTATGCGGTGGATAAATCAAATTAAAAAAAATAATAGATTGATTTTTAAGATATTTGTATAGTCCACTACCCATGGCCGACAGAGTATCCTGGTAAATTACGAAAACAGCCAAACGTAGAAATGCAAGACCGCTAGTTCTAGTGTAGTATGGAAATAAATAATTTCAATTATGAAATTTTTATTTCTAACCAAATAGGCACTGTCTGCCAAGCTCCAGCCCCTGTCGCATCACTGCAGTGTTGCATCCCTGGGCTAGTTTTACAAGTACGTCCAAAGAATATGTCCTGATAAACTTACTGCACTTGTACCCCCTCAATAAAAATACCTGAGCCAACCCGACTAGCAGCAAAATCACACCCCTTCACTGTAGCCGTCTCTAGATGCTGGAAGATTTTTTACTCTAATATCTTCTTTCCTCGGACCGTTTGTTTTTGGAATTTCCTCCCTGCTTCCCCTGACCATACCAACATGCAGAAATTTAAATGTAATGTGAACAAACATCTTGCTGCACAACTGTTCACAAATCTGACCTCTATCACAATAGCCCCTTACGCTTCAGTGGCAGTACGCCTTGTTTGGTGATAAAAAATTTTAAAATGATGAATTTTATTGTGATCGTTTAAGAAATCCGGGCCCAAATGTTGTATTTGAAATTTAGCGGTTTATTTGTACAGTAGAAGTAGCGCCATAGATGATTGCCTGTTTTGGGGAAATTTCAGAGACATTCGAGTCGGTCATGGATATTGGTTCGTCAAAGTATCATTTGTGATGTTAGATGAAGGGGGAGCTATTGGATAATCATTTGCATCACAATAAATCTATAAAAGTTATTGAATGAAAAGTTTACTATTAGGGCGTGCACTCTTTTCCCAGCCCCCGTCCCAAAATCGTATTTCCTTTTTATAAATGTCAAGCGCGAACGCAGACACCCACAAAAAATGTTGTTCAGTTAAAAATGTAGAAGATAAAAAGGTTTGTTGGTTATTGGGTTTTACGGCATGTCAATCATAGTTGGGTCATTTTATGCTGTACATTTTGTATTATTTGATTTATTTGTTATTCTCACAACGTTTCGGCCGATGTAAACTCCGACCTTCTTCAGATGCATCTTGTCGAACTCGGAAACCTGTATAGAATTTTGAAGGGAGTAGATTGTTCTCGTTCCGTCAGCCATGGGTAAAAGTCTTAAGTAATTTGTAATTGTATTCTTAGTATTGCCCGGACTGAGGATTGAACGTTCAACCTCCAGAAGAATGTCACTTAGAACTGATTATTACTTAGCACTTATATCCGTTGCGCCACAGGTCTTTGCGACAATTTTAATATGAATTTTAGGAATCTTAATCCTATTCTTGTGTTAGATGTGTAGTTTTGCTACTTATCACTATAGATTACTACTTATTACTATATATATATATATATATATATATATATATATATATATATATATATATATATATATAAAGAGAGAGAGAGAAATATTTTTTTCCCAGAGTTCAGCAAAATGCACCTGAAGAAGGTCGGAGGTTACATCGGCTGAAACGTTGTGAGAATAACATCCAAGATGAGAACATTAATCTGAATAAACCAAATAAGTCTAAAAAAAATCCCAAACATGAAAGCATACATGTTTTGTACACAAATAATCTATAAATGATAGATGGGGTTAGGGTTGGGGTTAGGAACTAGAAATTCGGGTCAGAGTTGACCTGGGAATAGTCATAAGTATGGGGTGATGCCACACTCCCCAATAAATTGTGCTGCTACTCTCAGAGTAATGGCAACAGAAAGGTGATTCCACACTCCTTAAAGCTCCCAAATCACCACTGAATGCAATAACCCTAACCTTAACTAAGCACAGTTGTGGAAACTGCTTGGGTAACTGATAGTGTTGGAAAAAAATGTCGTAAAGATTTGGAAAGATAAATTTCGGATTACTAGTGGTGTCCGAAGCAGTTTGGTGCTGTGTCCAGGATTCAACCCATAAATGAGACCCTGAGTCATAGTTGACCTGGGGGTGACGGTTACTAAGGGGGGCTTCTACACTCCTCCAAAATACCAAATTGAGGCTCCTACACTGGATGCACTTTAAGGACCTTCAAAAGAAACTGAAAAAAAATAAGGCTATTTTAGAAAATCGAGAGACAAAATGATGGATCATAACGGATTGAAAACTATCAGAGAATTGAATGTTGCAAAATAAAAAGAATTTTTATTAAATTACAATTTTTTATCTTTACATTTTAATTCTTATTACAGAGTGACCCCCCAAAAATGCCACCCATGGAATCGTTAATAAAATTCATAATCCTTTCTGTAATACAACTGTATTTGATATAAATGAACTTCAGTCTATGCCTGACTTGTCCACCAAGTTTCAGTCTCAACTGTCCAACAGTATTTTTTTTATTGCCATTCAATGATGGACATTTTGGTGATCGTCTCATTATCGGTAGATGTGACCCTCAATGGGCTTCACATTCACCAGACCTTAACCACCACCCCTCCTTATCTTATTTTTTATCTGTGGGGTTATCTCAATAATGATAATATCTATGAAAACAATCCCAACACTATTCCTGAACTTAAGCACTTGATTCAGCACTTGAGCCCCCTAAATCTGGTGCCTTGTTTAAAGTGGTGGGTATTATTTGTCCTAACGGGACTGGCTCTATTTGGAGACGTGACCAGATTCCACTCATCAGGACCGAGAATGAAACCAGGGTGAGAATTCTGGTCACGTTGCATTTTATTCTGTGCTCGAATCGACTAATAAGGTTAAAAACTCACACCTGTGTTTTGTGTGGGAGTCCGAGAGCACATATGAGAACCTTCCGAGCAATTTCTTCGCAGACAGTGATGGGTTTGGAAAGAATATTCAGCGCGGAGTCGCTAGGGATAAAAGAGCAAGAAATGTCCAGGAGAAGGTTGCGCGCTTCCGGTAATCTATCTGCCTCGAGAAAAATAAATATTTATATACGATTACCTTGGGAAGCAGACAAGATATTGTGTGCCATTTCCAACCATTCTGTGGCCTCGTGTATTGGACCACATGGTCTGAAGACTGGAGCGTGATGGTCCTTATCGAGATTATTTAAGTGGGTCATCACAGGCAAAATCAGTTGTATCCAAGTGTGCTTGCAAACACAAAGATGCACATTCGGAGCATATCAAGACTGTTGGACATTCCTGACTGAAACTTGGTGGACAAGTCAGGCATAGACTGAAATTTATTTGTACCAAATATGCAGGGATACGAGTATTGATTTACCTCCTCTCCAGGAGGTTAGGCACAAGGCCAGTTTTATCTTACTCCCACAAGTAAGATGTGACCCAAGGTCGGGTCGGGAAAGTGGGGCTTGAAAAGCTAGCGCCCGAGAAGGCAGTAAGCAGTAAGCAATAAACTTACTCCTCCCCAAAGAGGGGAGGCAAAGCCTGGGAGGGTGGACCTCCTAGAACTGCACAGGACCGTTCCATAGACCGGCGTAAATCAAGCCCCGAAGGCCAAGACAATACCAGTCTATGAGGTGCAGTATCCATCGGAACAGATACTACGCTTTGATCTTGGCCAAGCTGAACACCTGGTGAAATGGGGGGGGGGGGCATAGAGGGCTGTGCAAAATACAACTTTTTCCCTAAACAGCTCAAATTAGTTTCAGCTAAGAAATTGAAAATTAAGAGAAAGACATCAAGTGTGCATGTATGGGGAGAAAGCAGGAAGTCATCTTTGATGCTACAAAAGTCATTTAACTCCCCTACCTATTGATGAATCGTCTTAGCTTTCACGGAAAATTTAACATTTTTCAATTTTTAGAGAGAACTGTCATAAGTGGGGAAAAGGAAAGCAACGCAAGACAAAATGAAGAGAGGAGGAGGAAGAAAGAAAAAAAAAACAGGAAAAGTGAAAGAGAGGAAGAAAAAGAAATAAAATCCAGCCAAATAGCAATTAAAAAATAAGAAGGTAAGGCCCTAGCAATTTGGCACAAATCAGCTTTGTCTTATTTTAAAAAGAAAAGATTTTGACCAAATAACAATTTAAGCAGAGATCAGCTTTTTTTTGGGGGGGGGGGGGGATTAAAAGAAGCAAAATTCTTCTATAAAGCAGAGAACTCACATCCCTGAATTGCAAGTTGTATTGTAGAAAAAAATGTGAATTTTACTAAAGATTCAATTTAATTTTGATCATCCTGTACCTTCTATAATGTTCTCTTATTTGTCTCCGCATTTATTGCGTACACCGTTTTTAATATAAGCTAATTCAGTTTTTATATTTTTCATCAACAAATTTATACTTTAACGATGCTCTGTTCACATGGATATCTTCTTGATAATTGTCCATTCCAATTACAAACCTTAAAAATAGATGAGAACATTAGCGAGAGGAACGAGTCGTTCGACATGAGGTAGGGATAAACTTGAGTCGCCTCTCGTAAAGCTGAACATTCATCAGACGCAACCAGACATAAGGATTAAAACGGACGCTCCACTGCAGAGGAAGAAGACTAAAGAGACGAGAACAAATGCTACGAGAGAACCAACTCGGCAAGCGACTCTGCTAAATCAATCTCCGCCTTTTGAGATTGCGTTTTAATGGAATCATTCATGACAGTCATACGCTGGAATATTTCCGCGGGAATCTTTTTACTAGTCCAGCTTTCAATATTTTGAGCAACGGGGAACGCATAGACGGTATCATTGACCTCCTCCTCGATACTGGTCCGGTACATGTAGGGAAATATCTGCTTTATATTGGCCAGCGATTCCGCATACATCACTTCATTTCGACTCAGTAAGTTCACAATAAGCACACCTGGCGACAAAAGGGAGAAAAGAAAACAGCATTAATTCAATATTAAGAAATTTTACAAAAAGACTCAAACAAATTCCTTCCAAAATATTTAAATCAATAAGAATTAATTTTAGTTAAAAAGAGTGCTGTAGTTTGCTTGAAGCATTGTACATAGTATATAAAGAGATTTTATATTTTAGAAGGCTGTGACAAAAGGTGTGGGAACCAGGAAAAATATTTTAAATGACAGTCAGCCACTTAATTTTATTTTATGACTTACTATTTCTTCCTCAATTTATAGAGTGTAGATCAGTGTGTACAGTCGAATATACACTTTAGGAGAGTAGAAAGTGAACCTTAGGTTTACTTTCGGCAGCCTCGTAACTCTTGTTTCTTTTATTTTGTCCTTTAGCCCTCACATTCCATGAGCGATGTTTCTGACAAAGGGGGAAGAATTGCTGTTTTCTGGGTCAGAATCTATCCATCTAACACTTATCGTTGGCTAGTTTTTGACCTTGAAGTAGTATTTTTTTGTTTAGCTCCTAACATCAAGTGGCTTCATGCCTTGTCTGGAGCGATTTCCATGAAAAAAAAAATTTTTTTTAAATAATATTTTGTAATTTTCTTTGTATTTCTAATCGAATCATGCAATGGTTGACCAAGATAATTTCAGATTTTTTCTATTTTCTGACACATTTAGATAAACAAGGAACATGATGTTGGAATTGGTGAATCTGAAGATGAAAGTCTGTAGTGGAATGGCGCCAAAAATAAATGGTCACAATTTAATGCTACCAAGACAAAGCTTCTCTCTGGTATTTATCTCCCCCCCCCCCCCCTCACAGCGGTAAGATGTGACACAAGGTCGGGAAAGTGGGATTTGAAAAGCCAGCGCCCTCGAGAAGGTGAGCACTCTGGCCTACAAAAAATGCCTGGGCAGCCCCATCGGCATTCCCCAGTAGGGGCGCCTAAGGCGATTATCAATAAACTAACCCTGTCTTAAAGGGTGAGAAGGCAAAGCCTGGAAGGGTGGACCTCCTAGAACTACACAGGACAAACCCACAGACCGGCGAAATCAAGACCTGAAGGTCAAGACGATACCGGTTTATAAGGGTGTAGTATCCATCAGAACAGATACTACACTTCGATCTTGGCCAAAAGGCCAAGAACTATAAGAGACTTTGTTGTCATGGCCGATAGCACCCTAACCATAACCCTAACCATAACCCTTCCCAAGAGTTCAATGTTTAAATTCCTTGAATTCTCAAGCAACCTGAAGTAGAATATTTAGATTAAAGATGCTGCCAAGTCTTCCGCAAAGAAGGTAGGCTCCCTTTACCAGGCTAGAAATTTTCTCACACTTGCCAGTATCTTATATCTCTATAAAGCCACCATTTACCCGTGCATGAAGTATTGTTGCTGCATTTGAGCTGGTGCTCCAACCACTAGCGTCTCTCTCTTAGAGTGCAAAAAAGAATTTCTAACCTAATAGGTCCCGTACTGTCTGCCAACCTCCAGCCCCTGTCGCATCACCACAGTGCTGCATCCCTATGTTTGTTTTACAAGTACTTCCACGAAATTTACTCCAATGAACTTACATAAATACCCTGACATACTTGACTGACAGCAAAATTCCACCCCTTCACTGTAAAGATCCCCAGATGCTGGAAGATTTTCTGCTCAGACCACTTGCATTTTGAATTTTGTAATTCCCTCCCTGGTCCATGTTTCTCTGATCATACCAACATGTAGGAATTTAAATGTGCTTCCCAACTTCACCCCAAGGTTTCCCCCACCCCCACCCCTTATAATCTGGTCCCTATCATAGTAGCCTTTTATGTTTCAGTGTCAACATGCCTTGTTTGGAATAAACAAAAACAAAAAAAATTTTTTTAAAGAGAGCATAAAACCTTGAGGAGACAAAATGCGTTTCATGTTTTCCAAATTTTCTTTTTCAACAAATGGTTTCGGTGGACAGATTTGACCGTAAGAATCTTTGTCGTCAGCGTCCAAAATGATGACATGATATTTCGGGGCGGCACCTGAAAAGAGATCAATAAGAGTTCATCATTTTTTTATAAAGACGAGAATTCATCGACAAAAAATATGATCGCATTTTTGGGCCTAATGTATTGATTTATTCCTCTCCAGGAGTTAGGCACAAGGCCAGTTTTTATCTTACTCCCACAAGTAAGATGTGACCCAAGGTCGGGTCGGGAAAGTGGGGTTTAAAAATTGCCTGGGCAGCCCCGTCGGCATTCCCCGGTAGGGGCGCCTCAGGCAGTAAGCAATAAACTTACTCCTCCCCAAAGAGGGGAGGCGAAGCCTGGGAGGGTGGACCTCCTAGAACTGCACAGGACAGACCCATAGACAGGCGTAAATCAAGCCCCGAAGGCCAAGACAATACCAGTCTATGGGGTGCAGTATCCATCGGAACAGATACGACACTTTGATCTTAGCCAAATGTAATCCAATGTATTATTGCAATTTGTAGATATCATTATTATTTACTTTCTTTGCCAGGAGGTGAGACACAAGGTCAGGTGTCATTTTGTTCACCTTGGCTTCATTCTGTCAACCTAAGATCTGTCTTGAACAATCAGACCCTTCTTTGCGTGAATGAGGTATGGCCCGGCTCAGTTCTAGAAGGTGTCTCCTCCAATGTATTATCTCCGTCTTTCGGATCGGTGATTGGTTTATTGCCAGTCGCCTAAGGTGACCTTAACAGGGTCACAGAGTTTACTTTCAGCAGCCTCGTAACTCTCGCTTCCCTTATTTTGTCCTTTAGTCCTCACATTCCATGAGCGATGTTTCTGACAAAGGGAGAAGAATTGCTGTTTTCTGGGTCGGAATCTATCCATAACATTTATTGTTGCCTAGTTTTTGACCTTGAAGTAGTATTTTCTTTTTTAGCTCCTTACATCAAGTGGTTTCATGCCTTGTCTGGAGCGATTTCCATTAAAAAAAATTTTTTTTTAAAACAGGAAGTGCCAATGGGTCCGTTCTCAGCTATTTTTGTATCCTTCCAGAGTGCCCCCCACGTGGGAGCTGGATCCCCCTCACATTAAACTGACTTCATGCCTAACCTTGCTGAAGTGGGGGAATAATTGTTTTAACAACTAATCACCATCTTATTCAGTTTAACGCCTGTTTTTACATGCTGGCATATTATTTACCTTTTTGCCACAAGGTTAGACACAAGGCCAGCTGTGGGTTTGAGAACCCAACGCATTGGCCTACAAAAAAGCAGCCCCATCAACAGTCCCCAGGTGATTAGCAATAAACTAACCCCTTTTCAGGAAGAAGGTAAAGCCTGGAAGAGTGCACCTCCTGAGACTGAACACAACCAAACCGCAGCTGACTGATTTGTATTTCAATTTGTAAGTCAGGTCGAAATTATCGCAATAAAATAGTGAAAAACTTCAAAACATAAGGATGGACTTGAGTCGCCTCTCGTAAAGCTGAACATTAATCACTCGCAACCAGACATAAGGATTAAAACGGACGATCCAGAGGAAGAAGACTAAAGAGACGAGAACAAATGCTACGAGAGCATGAAATAATGCTAGCATGGCTACCTGGTGTCGCCCGGGCTCCTAATTTCTATAAATTATACAGATTACAGAGAAAATAAAAATAAAAATAAATGTAAACAATCAGGTTAATATTATAAATCAGAGTCAAAATACCTTTATGCTCCAGAGAAGGTTCGAACTCACAAACTCTTTTTCCAAGTACAATATGCTAACCAACTGACCCATATGCTTGTTATTTTAAAACGTGAAAAAGTTAAACACATTTTTTACTCCATTATTTTCAACACTCAAAATCTGTTTTTTTTTAAAGTAGATTTTATTACAAAATCCGAGAATCAAGCGATTGAATAATAATTTGAATAATAATTTGAATAATAATTTGAATGATATTTTTATGATAATTACAATTGCTCATAGAATCGTACAAACAAAAGTTGTGATTAATCTTGTTATAAGAACATCGACTTTGCTGTTTATGACATGAGTGAACGTTGACTTTGCTGTTTATGACATGAGTGGGCGTTGGCTTTGCTGTTTAAGACATGAGTGGGCATGACTTTGCTGTTTATGACATAGGTGGACGTTGACTTTGCTATTTATGACATGAGTGGGCGTTGACTTTGATGTTTATGACATGAGTGGACGTTGACTTTGCTGTTTATGACATACGTTGACTCTGTTGCCAAATGGACATTGTTTTTGCTGTGTATGACATAAGTGAATGTAGTCTTTGCGGTGTATGATGTGTGTCTTTTCAAAAGACATATTCTATCTTATTTTTTTTAATTCATCACATGTCAATCTGCCCATCTAATTCAAAGAGTTACGTTGAGAATTCCCCACCCACTGACCCATCCCATTCCTAGTCTATTTTTTCAGCCATGCTATGAACATATTTTGTTTATTTTTAATTTATATTTTTGCATTTTTAAAATTGTCGCTTTGAATTATTAAATCATTCTTGTTAAAAAAAAAAATCGATTTTTTCCTGAATCAAATTTACTTGCAGGGAATTTGTTATTTCGCATTTCAGAAAACTTGCCCTTTTTTTCCCCCGAAGGAGTAGAAACAATAGAAATTAAAAAATGAAAGAAAAACAGAAAGTAAAAAGTGAGAAAAAAGGAAGGAAAATAAATCTTTAAAAAGAAAGAAAAATGTAACAAAAAGAAAAAAGTAACAAAAAGAAAAAAAGAAACAAAAAGAAAAAACAAAAAGAAAAAAAAACAATGAAAAAAGAAAAAAGTAACAAAAAAGAAAAAACAAAAAAAAGAAAAAAAGAAAAAAAGAAAAAAAAGAAACAAAAAGAAAAAAAGAAAAAGAAAGAAAAAAAAGAAAAAACAAAAAGAAAAAAAGAAGAAGAAAAAACAAAAAGAAAAAAACAAAAAGAAAAAAGAAAAAAAAAAAAAGAAAAAAAGAAACAAAAAGAAAAAAGAAAAAAAAGAAGAAAAAAAGAGCTTACCATTCTCCGCACATTCTTGGATGAAGTTTAACCCGTCTGCTATATGAGCTGTCATCCTATCATCTTCTTCAAAACCGAACCATTTCGAAGCCACACTCACCATTTTAACATCAATATCAACAACATCCAGGCAAACCTTGAAGAAAATAAAACAAGACCTATTTTAAAATTCACAATTTATCTTCCACGGATTGTTAGCTTTTCGACATGTTTAAAAGTTAATAGTATTTTCAATGGTGGTAAGTCGATAACGACACGAACTGATGACGTTAGGGTTAGGGTTAGGGCCAATTTCGAATTCAGTTACTTATGGATGTTGGCAACGTGCACGTGGTCCCTCCTGTGAGTACCTGATTCTTTTTTTTATGGAAATCGCTCCAGACAAGGCATGAAGCCACTAGATGTAAGGAGTTAACAAGAACGAAATATGATTATTACAAAGACAGGAGATGCCTTTGTCTTGAACAGATCAAGGTTATAGGTAGGAGAAAAACAGTCAACAGGAAGAGAGTTCCACAAGCCTGTGGTTCTTGGAAAGAAGCTACTGAAATGAGAAGCTGTATTACAATAAGGTATCAAAACAGAATTGATGGAGACCACTAGACCAACGACGAGTTACACAAGCTGGAACAAAAGAAGCAGGGAAGTGAATAGATCAAACAATTCTGAAGAACACAGGCCATAATAGTATTTATAGAAAAGACTGAGACTAGCAACATCATGTCTGTGAGAGAGAGGGTGAAGAGAAGAAGAAAGGAGGTGGCCAATCAAATTACATATACGTTTCTGCACCTGATCAACAACCCTCAAATGGGACAGATTCACCAGCCCAAATATGACAACAGTACTCCATACATTTAAAAATAGAAAATACCTGAATCGTAACTCTTGACGGATATTGAAATAATATTGTCAAATATAATTCTATAGGTAGGATAATTATTTATATTTCTAGAAACATTGCTTTAAGAAAACATTGCTCTTAGAAAACATTGCTCTTAGAAGGAAATTTCAAAGTGAGAGTTGGAACATTAATCTTAGAAAAGATTAATCTTAGAAAAGATTAATCTTAGAAAAGATTAATCTTAGAAAAGATTAATCTTAGAAGGACATTTTACAGCGAGGGTAGTGGTATTACTCTCAGAAAACACTACTCCAAGAAAAACATTACTGCTTTCAAAAAATTATCAATTGCCATTGGTAATTTTCTTTGCCCTCAACACCATTGACCCCCAGTCACTGCCTTCTAGCATCTATTTGGAGAGAAAAATAAAAAGGAGAAATAAGTTTTGATTTTTTGAAGAATCAGATTGAATAATAGGTTTGGGGATGAACTTATAGATACTAGAGCATGACGTGACCAGCCGATTGATCGGATTAGGTCCTTCCAACCTCCCGTCTAGTCGAAGTAAGAGCTGAAGTAGATAAATGGCTCAACCACCAGGATCCCATCCTATGGCTTCACGGGTTGCCGCCAACAGGTGGCCCTGTTTTCAGGGGGTTTTACCCCTTCTGCATGGGGTTGCAGTCGGCAAATTCGTGGCCCAACCAGGAGAGTGAAGCTACACGAAAATCCCATCATCGGAGTTTGTTGTTGTCAAATGAAAACCATACAATATCAAGATTAGGGTTAGAGTTATGGTTCAAATGAAAACCATACAATATCAAGATTAGGGTTAGTTTCTACAACGATCTGGAATATTTTATTTTGTATATAACTTTAGATGATTGCAAAAGGTATGTTTCTATATTTGTATGTACAGGATTCACTCGTAAAATAATTAAGCGATTATTATAAAATTTGGAAAACAGATGCTTGGCATGAGCAGTGGGCTATATTTAGTTTAAATTAGTTTTATGCAAAGGGGGTCAAAATTCAGATACCTCCGATTTTTGTGAAGTTTTAACAATAGATATTAGACATCAATTAATAAATATTAGACATCAATTAATAAATATTCCCAAAATTTCAGTTTCTTTGAAGTATTTTTAAGGGTTTTTAGGGGCCATAATATGGACACAACCTCCCATTTGAAAATTCCAACATTTCAGATTTGCATTAAATGTGATCCATAGTCATTAAAGACACCAATTAAACAAGATTCCCTGAATTTCAATTTCTTCTTAAGACTCCTTAAGCTTAAGCCTTAAATTTTAGACATTTCTTTTAGATCAAAATCATTTAATGAATTTTGATCAAAATTAGAATAAGGATTCTAGACATAAGGTTTAGTATCATTATATCTTTATTTTAATCTTTTTTAATGGGACATAAAAGTGGTGCAACACTATTCTGTTCAGGGAATGAATTTTATCTGTCCTCGGACAGGTATTCTTCTAGTATATATATATATGAGGAATAAAAGAAACAATGTTTCAGACAAACTGTAAAATAAAAATGGAATAAAGGATAAGCAAATCAACAACTAGCAAAACTATAAACTGTTTATTACACGTGACTATATTTTTCCCAAATTGCGTTCTTTGTACAAATTTGAAACTTTTCTGTTTTTAATTAAAGTTCTGCTGCCAACTGATGATGATTGTCTTAACAACTGAAATATTTTGGTAGAACTATTCAATATGTGTTTTTGAGTTTATATTTTTGCTAGTTGTTGATTTGCTTATCCTTTATTCCATTTTTATTTTACATATATATATATATATATATATATATATATATATATATATATATACAGGGTGTCTCAAAAAAATGTACTCACTCTTAGAATGATGAGACGTTTGCGAATCCCTTGGTGCGCGTTATCAGCTTTGTTTGAACAATAATGGTCATCAGTTTGAACATTTGCGAACATGATTCTTCAATTACATCTGTCTCATGTATTCAATGCTATTTCATTTCACTCTATGTTCATAAATAAAAGTTTTCTCGTCATTCTACGAGTGAGTACATTTTTTTGAGACACCCTGTATATATATATATGCATTTTTTTATGTAACATAGCAATAAAAGACTATTCTGACGATATAAATAATTCTTTGTTTTAATATTAAAAAATTAATTTTGATATAAAAATGTTGACAATTATTGATTTTTGATTGATTTGTTTGAAAAATGTAAAATTTCTCTCCATCGCTTTTCTACGGAACGGGTACTTTAGTAATAACAACAAAAACAACAATAATAAAACTAAAAAAAGCAACCTGTAGCGATGTTCACTACGCATACCTGAAGCGCGTGGCCATGGTTTATAAAAATAACACGGATCTATCTATGTGCTTCTGCAGCTGAGGAAATTCAAAATTTGTTGACTCTCTTCCAAGGATCTTCACCCAAGACATTCCTTTCATGCTTGTCATGCCAAAGAAATATATAAAATGGCAAAGAACCAAAAATGTTTGGAAGCCACCGTAAAAAAACGAAAGATTACACGGAAGCGGTTAATTGGACTCCTCCGTTGCTTCAATCTGATAGAACTTGGACGAGAAAAGACGAGCACTTTGAGAATCAGGTTTTCTACTTAACTCTGTGGAATCGAGACAAAATACAAAGTGAAACAGAAATAAATAAAAAATACAATGTGGCCATTTTTTTTTTTTTTTATTCCTACACAAATTTGATTAAAAAGCTTCCTTTAAAATGGATAATATTAAATATTCTTTTTTAATTACCTCCCTTAATTAAACCATGCCAACTATAGACTTCTCTAATTATCTCCCTTTTATTTATTCAAACTATGTATCTATACACTTATAAAACTCTATGGATATTGTTATCCTGCTTGCTTGTATCCGTGCACAGTGGATGACGTCGCAAAGAGCAAATGGCGTAATTAAACGGTGACTGATAAGAAAAGTAGTGGGAAGAGACGAATGAAATAATTTAAACAGAGAAAGAGAAGAGAGATAGAGAGACAGGGGAGGGGAAGAGAGAGAGAAGAGGAACAGAGAGGGGGAAGAGAGAGGGAGAGGGGGAAGAGAGAGGAGAGGGGGAAGAGAGAGGGAGAGGGGAAAAGAGGGGAGATAGAAAGAAGGGAAGAGAGGGGAATAGAGAGGGAGAGGGGAATAGAGAGGGAGAGGGGAAGAGAGGGGAGAAGAGAGAGATAGAGAGACAGGGGAGAGGGAAGAGAGAGAGAAGAGGAACAGAAAGTGGGAAGAGAGAAGGCGGGAAGGGAAGAGAGAAGGAGAGGGGAAGAGAGAGATAGGGGGAAAAGAGAGGGAGAGAGAGAGGGGGAAAAGAGAGGGAGAGAGAGAGGGGGAAAAAGAGAGGGAGAGGGGGGAGGGAGAGAGGGGGGAAGAGAGGGCGAGAGAGAGGGGAAAATAGAGGGAGATAAATAGAGGGAGAGAGGGGAAATAGAAAGAGGGGGAGAGAGAGAGATGAGGGGAAAAAGAGATGGAGAGAAAGAGAGAATAAAAGAGACAGAGGGGAAAAAGATGGAATGATGGAGAGAAAAAAGTGAGAGGGGAAAGAGAGAGGAGAAATAAGAGAGAGAAAAGGGGGAGAAAGAGAGGGGGGAGAAAGAGAGGGGGAGGAGAGAGAGGGGGAGGAGAGAGAGGGGGATTAATTGCTGAGTTTGTTTGAAATTATTAAAAAACGCATTTAAATTACTGCAGACAATTTAACTTCATTGACTAAAAGTCATTTCTTAAAATTAAACTTAAATGTAAACAATTGGCCCTTTGGCTAGGAGCAAAGTGTAGTATCTGTTCTGATACTGCACTTCATCTTTCTGTCCTCGGTCAATGAATTGAAATCCTTCTAAACTAAGGCAATTTTAATTTTTGTTCCAATCCAGAGTTCCCCTTTTCGGAAAGCTGGATTATCCCCACTTTAAAAAACGACCTTGTGTCTAACTCTGCCCTCGTGGGGAGGCAAATCAATAGAAACTTAAATGTAAACAAACGATTTTTACATTTATCTACATCTATCATTAATTTGAAAATTACGTTTTTTTGTTTAAATAATTTTGCAAAGGCAGAAGAAAAAAATGAAAGAAACCATACAATTATTATTTAGCATTCAAATTTAGTTTCTTGAAAATGCACGAAATTTGACGTATTTTAAAATGTCTTCATTTTGTAATTATCATGTAGATATTTTTTTGTGTGCATATATAACAAAATGCCGGGGCCCTACGATAGATTCAAGGTAATTGGCAGCGCTAGTATACATTTAGAAGAGTGTACTGAGAAAATTGAGAATTATTATTCACATGAGTTTTAAAAAAAATCAAGTTAGGACTACGAGTTAGAGTAGAAGCACCGTGAAGGGAAACCTCAGCTGCAACTTGAGTAGAGGTCACAAAAGGGTCAGCTAGGATCAGGTATGTTCATGAGTGACGAAAATATCGTCCGAGAAGAATTAAGTACGTGAGAAACGAAAGTGAGGCTAAGTGATTGATGTAGATAGCCACTCCCAGAAGGTTGAGCTGAGGTAGCCAGCAACCAATCAGAACATGTACTGGCTGTAACGAAAAGATTGGGTCCGAGCAATGCTGAGTGATAAGTCTAACTATATAAAGTGTTGTGCTAAGCAAATTTAACAGTGAGAGTTTGTGATTTTTTGAAACAGAGACAGAGTTGACAGTCAGCAAAGACTGCATTAGGTGCTGCGATCCCCCCTCTTCATGAAATCGAGCAGATTCACTTTTCTTAAGCCGAAAAAGACAAGTTTCACAACGATCTCCCATTAAGTTTAGAAGTCGCCAAGTGGAAGAACCCCCAAATAACATCCAGAAGCAAAGACGCTACATCCTCAAGAAAGACTAGTTCCAGTTTGAAGTAGAATACATTTTATTAATTTCAACACAAAGCAAAAGCTTTATTGTGTTTTGGAGTTTGAACTATCTGTTCGATTTCATCATTTTTTTGTTGTTTTTTTTGTTTCTACATGTGCCTGTCTTCTCCCAGTTTATGTGCCTCCGGGGCAGTGACGACTTAAACTTCTTAACTAGACCAAATCACAACGAAGGGAGAAGTATTGTCCGGCTGGCTAATGTGCTTTGCTCTACATTGCGAAGCCTATTTCAAAGTGTGGATCACATCACTCAACCAAGTGACAACACAGCTGAAGATAGCCAGGAGGTTAACGCCTTCTGAGCTTGAAACCAATGGTACTGATGTTGTACTGATTTTCTGTACCGAATAATAAATAAATACTACGCTCTTAATTTTGATTTTCTCAATTAATTGAGCACTCTCCTGGTATTGTTTCTACCATCTTACAAAAGAAGTTTATATATATATATATATATATATATATATATATATATATATATATGTATATCGAGGCAGCATTTGTGAACATTCCTGTCCCCGCTCGCAAATCCGAAAACTTCTCGTAGACAATACTAAAATCCTAGAACATAATACTAATACACAAAAACTCCACATACTAGAAGCTTTACTCATTAAAACAAAAAAAACCTGCTATTAACAAGATTAATTTTAACACTAGTACTAATATACTTAAATGTTTATAATACCTAATAAATATAGTTTCATATTTCAATTTTCTCGCCATAATTAATTATAAATCTAACTCCAGGTCTTTACCTATTTGTTATTATTCCACTGACGATGGACCAAGACGGGTCAGAAAGTACTCTGGACCAACATGTACATTACGGCAGTTTCATCAGCCAATTTTCTTCCGAGATTAAGATTTTAATCCGGAAAATTGAAGGGATCAATACTAAAATAACCAGACAAAAATTGTCGGTTAATTTTAATAATATATATATATATATATATATCTCCTTAGCGGATAGAAAAAAAAGGTTAAAAGAAGAAAAAAGAAAAAAAGAAAGAAAAGAAAAGAAAAAAGAAAATGGACAAAGTCAGAGAATACAATCCAAACTAAAACAATATGTTGATTCAGTACTCTTTCCGTGACTTTGCGTCGTCAACAATCGGGCAGGTCTCGGAAGCGCTTGAGAGTTGACGAAACTATTAACCAATCATGTTGCAGCAGGCATTAGACAATCAGGTTCCAAGCAAGCAGACGATAATTTTTGGAAGAAATTAATTTCTACAATATGCAGCACGTTAAAAAATAAATAAATTTCTACGATCTGTGTCAGCACATTGAATCTCCCGAAGGACTCATTACGTTCTGTCAGCAACGGTCACTTCTTGAGAAAGACTAACCCTAAACCTGAACCCAGAAAATGTTAAAAAGAAAAAAACATTTAAAAAAATAAAAAAAACAAACAAGAAATTGGTAAAAACAATGGTTTTGTTGTTTGTTATATAAAAAAAAATCATCTTTTGAAACTTTTCAGTGCACAAAAAAAACATTTTATTTAAAGACATTTCATTAACAATGATTCTTTTGACAAAAAAAAAATAAACATCTAATTAATAACAGTTGTTTCGCTATAGTTTGTTCGTTTTTTTATTTTTATATATGTATTTTACTTTGATTTTCTTTGTCTGAAATTATCGTCTGCCATTCTTCAATTTAGCGTTTGGCAGTTTTTGCCTCGTCAACTCTAGGGCGCTTCCGAAACCTGCCCGAACGTTGACGACGCAAAGTCACAGAAACACGGGTCATTCTCTATAAGAGTACCGTTCATTCTTGTTCTTTCTGCATCATCATAATCATCGTCGTCAACACCATTATCATCATCGTCATTATCATCATCGTCATCATCATCATCATCGTCATCATCGTCATCATCGTCATCATCATCGTCATCATCGTCGTCAACATCATCATCATCATCATCATCATATCCAATTTAATGTCCATTTTACATGCTGGCATGTGTTGGACAGCTTTTAGAAATTGACTTTCAAACAAACCTAACTCTGATCAGGTCTTTATTTATCCCTCTTTCTCTCAAATCCACTTTTTTACTTTCTCCCATGTTTTTCTTGGCTTTCCCTGTCAACTGACCCTGTTAAATTAACTGTTCCACATCTACTAACCCAAGGACTCATCCATTTTTTTCAATGTGACCAAACCAACAAAGTCTCCTGTTCTGCACACATCTCCCCATACTGTCGAGATTTAATCTTCATCGGGTATAAGCCTGTCCCTATTTACTTGTCTCCTCACGAGAGCAGAGTTAGACACAAGGTCGGTTTTTAATGTGGGGAAAATCCAGCTCCCCAAAAAGGGACACTCTGAATTGGGACAAAAATAAAAATTGCCTCATTCTAGAAGGATTTCTTCTTCACCGACCGAAGACAGAGCAGATGTAGTGTAGTACCAGAACAGGTACTACATTTTGATTCTCGTGTAAAAGGCCAAGGAATCTAAACCTGTCTTTAAGACACAGATTACACATCCATTGATCTCATATCATTTCTCTCCATGCAACGCATGTCCTCAACCCTCACTGGCCAGGTTTCAGTTTCATACATAATCATACTGCACACACATGCCTGATAGACTCTTCTCTTGGTCGACAGTGGTAATGCTCTGCTGGTTAGTAATGGCAGAAGTTCCAAAGAGAAAGAAACTTAATAGAATTTAGTAAATGAGATAAAAGCTGAAGTCTCTACCTTGGGGAAATGTTTGTGGATAAACGTTGCAAGAGAGCCGCCTCCCAAACCAATAAGCATCACTTTGAAGCCTGTATCTGAAATGAAAGAAGATACATTTTAAATCAAGCAGTCACAACTTTTATAGAAAAAAAAAAAAAAAATTTATTTTAATATCACAAAATTATAATGGAGATGATACGTGTCTATCAGTGACTGAAACTATGCCACAACCTCGTTTTTTTTTGTTTTTTTTAATTTTATATCACAAAATTATAATGGAGATGATACATGTCTATCAGTGACTGAAATTATGTCACAACCTCGTTTTTTTGTTTTTTTAATTTTATATCACAAAATTATAATGGTGATGATACGTGTCTATCAGTGACTGAAACTATGTCACAGCCTCGTTTTTGGGGTTTTTTTTAAATTTTATATCACAAAATTATAATGGTGATGATACGTGTCTATCAGTGACTGAAACTATGTCACAGCCTTGTTTCATTTTTTTTTTTACTTATTCTAGATGATTGTATTTTTAGATTTTAATCAATTTTATAAGAAATAATATTTTCTCTAACCTAAACCAGAAAGAGGAAAGTTTCCCTGCTCAGTTTGTAGAAAGGGAATCAGGTGCAACTCAAATTTTTGTGATAGCTGCAAACACTGGGTTTTTGTTGTTGCAACAGCGTTCACACTGGTTGGGTTGAGCCAGCTTTTTTTCTGGTCCAAACTACATCCCAAACCATGGCAACCCATGCACGGCGGTCTTTAGCAAGGTCACACGAGATGGATACCAATCGCGATTCCACCGTCAAAGGCCGACCACCTGTGGACCTGAGAGGTCAGATGGTTGTTGTACAAGTCCTCAGCTTTCCACTGGCAGAGAGGTAGGCAAGATTTCATCTGGAATTAGCTCTCTCTCTCTCTCTCTCTCTCCAGGCAACGAGCTGCATGACCAAACCATCGGGGGACATCGCTGCAACAGCATAGATGGCCAAGACTTTAGATTAAGGTGATTAACGGTAGATGGGACACAGTTGACCCGCCAGCAATGCAAGATGCAGTGAAGGCAGTCATTGTCAAAAAGTTTCAGCTTCTGCCAATCAACGGCCCTCATTGGGCATGTCTTGCAGCCATAGAGGAGGTTCAACCAGACGACAGATCAGTAGAGATACATCTGTGTTGCTATTGAAATCCCTCTATAAGGACTGCTGGAGGCATACAAAAGCAACCTCCACCACATCTACCAGTCTCAACTCAGCAGGATGGCACAGATGGCTTAGTTGGTATCGACGCGGACTGAGAACCTGGGTGTGCCAGGTTCAAATCCAAGTCATTCCACTGAAAACGCTTCCATCAAACACACATGACACTTGTGTCTAATCTCCTGGAGGGGGGATAAATAGAAATCACATTAACACTTGTCCACGGATGGCCTCGGCCTTGATAAAGTGGTGGTTTCTGGGGTTTTTTTTCTAAAAAAAAAAACAACTCAGCAATCGACCTCTGTCACATTGGGTACACAAGAAGTGCAATGGAATTACTGGGAGGTTGAAAGATGATAACCAGTGTTATTAGTGTAAGACAATGGAGATGGATGAGAACTCAGATGTGGAGAAAGTATTTTTGGATGATAAAGCTACTGAGGTTGTTGAGAAGTTTTGTTACCTTGGTGATACCATTGGAGCACAGGGTGGAGCAGGTGCTAGTGGGATTGCAAGAGTTAAAAGTTGATGGAATAAATTCAGGGAACTTCTGCCATTACTAACCAGCAGAGCATTATTATTGTCGACCAAGGGAATAAATAGTCTATCAAGCATGTGTATGCAGTTTGATGGTGTATGGAAGTGAAACTTGGCCAATGTGGGTTGAGGACATGTGTTGCATGGAAAATAATCATATGACAATGATACGATGGATGCGTAATATGAGTGTTAAACACAGACTTCGAAGATTAAATCTAGACAATATTTTTTTTTTTAACTTAGTTCACCCCAAACAAGGCAGACTGCCACTGTAGACGTAAGGGGTTACTGAGAATTAGGGTGTAGGTTTTGGGGGGCATTCTAAATTGGGAGTTGTGCAGCGAGATGTCTGTTTATATTAGTTTTAAATTTCTGCATGTCGATACAGTCAGGGAAACAAGGAGCAGGGAGGAAGTTCCAAAGGTCGGCAGCACGAAGAAAGAAGCTATCGGAGTAGAAGGTTCTCGGGCATCTGGAGACCTCAACAGTAAATGGATGGGATTTAGTTGATTGTCGGGTAGGTCGAGTGTATTTACATCAAGGGGGCACCAGAGCAGCCAGTTCATCGGAACACATTCCATTGAAGTATTTGTAAAACAAGCACAAGGATGCAAGATTGCGGCGATGGGACAGGGGCTGGAGCTTGGTGAATAGTAAGGGACCTATTAAGTTGGCAACTCTTTTTTGGACCTTGTCCAAGAGGGAGAGACTAGTGGATGGTGTACCAGCCCAGACATGACAACAATACTCTATGCATGGGTGGATGGTTGCTTTGGAGAGATATAGGATATTGTCAGGTGTGAGAAGTTTTCTAGCACGGTAGAGGGAGCCCACTGTCTTTGCAGCAGCCTTGGCAATGTCTTCTATGTATTTGTTTCAGCCAATCATCTGACCTAATGTGTTAGATTGGGTCAGACTTCACATTGCAGATCCATCTGATCATGTCGGTGAGAGAGAACTGGGTGAAGGCCAAGCATTCGTTGCCATATAACATTACGTTCTCTGTCATCTTCTACACTTTAAGTTGGTGTTCAGAGCTAACTTACCCTTCGGATCACTACACTTTGTGTAGACACATAATAGACACAAGTTACCTTGTATAGCATTGCATCAACACCTTTCCAGCATATAGAACAAGAGTATCAACTGGAGTTTCTTAGAGATTGTCGCCCAGAACACACACCATCA